>OY992893.1:25881222-25968722 GCA_963921405.1 Cepaea hortensis
CTTCAAGCCATCCTATCTTTAGCCCTTAGCTGTCCCATGCAGCTCTGTCCATGTCCTTCTCCTACTGTTCATTTCTGTTTCTACTTCTCTCCTCAATGCGTTGTTAGGCCTTCCTTTAATTCTTTTGCCTGTGGGGTTCCAGACAAAAGCTTGTCTAGTTACCGTACATACTACATTTCTCGAGTTTCCTCAGAGCCTGGCATAACCTGCGTCAGCATCGTCTCTTCATCTCTTGGTTCATTACCAGGCTGTGGTGACGGTATTGCGAACGAGATTCGCAATCCCGCATTCCAATTTCGAAACAAGGCTGCAGATGATTTGAAAGCAGACAACCTTTGTTGATGTTTACACAATGGTATGAGTGTCGGTCGTTCAACAACAACAACAACAACAACAACAGCAAACTACTGAACGTGAACGTGCCAAGTAAATCACAAACAGCCAACAAATGCTGGGTTGGCTGCGACGTCCTGTAAAGGACAAGCAACTAATAACTTAGTTCATTAGTAGTTGTCTAGTTCTCTCCGTGAGTAACTCATTGGTTATTTTATAATACCGTTTTATCCCTTCTACTCCAATTAGTGCATTGGTTCTCAACCGGCGGGGAGTCGCCCCACCCCCATCCCCTGGGAAAAGTTTTAGTATTTCCGGGGGGGGGGGGGCGCCGAAATAAGATTATTTCAAGATCGCATTAATACAAGAACCGATTACTTTATATTGTTTTTTCCCTCCATACTTTACAGTTCTGTACTTCTCGCTCTTCTGAAATTCGTTTTATAACGTAAGTAGACCTGCAAATTACTTTTTATGTAGACGTCTAGACTTGTTCTAGTATGTGCTATTAAAGTTAGCTTCAATTTTTACGTATACTGTGTAAGAAACAAAGGGGGGGGGGGATATAGGGAGGAAAGACGAAAAAAGGGGGGGGGGGTGACATTCTGAACATATTGTGAAGTGGGGCATGGGTGCGCTTGAAAAGGTTGAGAACCACTGAATTTGTGAATGTTTGCAGTTTTTTTTTTTTTTTGCAATTGTTTTTTTATTTGTCGGTGTGCTCCTTGGTTCTGATCTACACAGTTGTACTTATTTACCACTAGAATTGAATATTCTAGGTGTTGTGCTAAGTTTAATTTCTTTTGACTTAACACTGTTATTTTACATTATTGTTTCCATTGCATTGCTATGTATTATATGCGCTAAGTAAATATCGTTCGCTGAAGACGAGGAAGAACAAAAGAACAGGAAGACAGATAAGGACGTTGAGGTATAAGAGAGACAGAAGTGAGATAAAGTGTAGGTGGAGGAGGGAGAGAAGAAGTAGAACAAAACAACAACAATGACTACAACACTAATAGACAAAGATGTTTCCCTTGAAATAAGTATGGCGTGTTATGTTCCCTTCTGCTCGTGTAAATCATGGCTATAATATAGATTAATAGAGTAATATCATTTATTTATACATTAAGAACATTATAATAAATGAGGGAATAACATACTTGCTTCCTAGCATGCAAAGCTTCTTCCCCTGCACGCAAACATGGACTTGACCTGACCCTGGTTGGTGAGCTTCCATTTCTGAGAGTCAAGTTTTTGGAGTGATCCGTCCGCCGAGGTCCAAATCTAATAAAAAATATAACAAATAACGATTGAAGATATTTCTTTAACTTATTTATTCATCTTATCTGATCCTTGAACGATATTCGATTCTTGGGGAAAATATATTTTGAGGTTAGCTGATGATTTGTTTTTCAAATACCTGGTAATTTATTTGCCCTAGACAAGCACTCTTAAAAACAACTATCTGAACTCAAAAGTATGTCAAAAAATGAGAAAAGGGAAAGAAGTAGAAATACAGAAAATAAGAGAAATACAGAAAAATACGGAATCAAAGAAATACAGCCGATCACAGACTCTCGTGCATGTCATACTAACCAGGCTTTAAAACTCACGGACTGTATTGGCAAAATGCCCACAACAGATAGATAATAGAAAATATAGAAATTAAAAGACTGGGCCAGTTAACTATGGTTTGGAAAATTTCCGAAATGAGAGGCTTCCAGGGTTAAATACTTCTGGACACAATTCACCACGACACAGTCAGTGTCATAAATCACCGGATTTGTTCAATTCACCACGACACTACCAGTGTCATAAATCACCGGATTTGTTCAATTCACCACGACACTACCAGTGTCATAAATCACCGGATTTGTTCAATTCACCACGACACTACCAGTGTCATAAATCACCGGATTTGTTCAATTCACCACGACACTACCAGTGTCATAAATCACCGGATTTGTTCAATTCACCACGACACTACCAGTGTCATAAATCACCGGATTTGTTCAATTCACCACGACACTACCAGTGTCATAAATCACCGGATTTGTTCAATTCACCACGACACTACCAGTGTCATAAATCACCGGATTTGTTCAATTCACCACGACACCGCCAGTGTCATAAATCACCGGATTCAAATGGGAAACAAATATAGCGAAGTAACAAGTCTCTTCTGTCTCGGACACGTAATAATAGATGACGGAAGAAGTGAAACCGAAATTAAACAGAGAATATGAATATACACACAGAAGCCACACACAATATGTTGCATGATTTATTGCCTGGCATATTTCGTTGCATCTCTTCAAGTGCATACTGCAGAATTATATATAATCCGAATAGAGTAAATGAATAATACTTAAGCTTAAACAATTAAAACACATAGTCACAGGCATTCTTCGAATGTGGAACATCTGTTATTCCAACGGTAATTTAAAAGTTAGAACCACCTGTTCCTGTTTGCACAAGAACGGCTGTAACTGCCTAATTGCTAACGCATCACTATATTTGAGCAATCGTTTATTGTTTGTCGAATCCAGCAGACGAAGTGCGTTTTCTTCGCTCACGGGCAATAATTCGTGCAACGTATTGATTGCGGCTTCTGTGTATAGATTCACTAAAAGGAAACATTGTTTAGAATAGGAATAGCCAAAGATGTTTTATTTTCTTATTAGGCCATGCAGAGCCCCACTTATCATATATCCAGTAAACTATAAGTCGAGAAAAGAGTCTTTTATTTGACTTTAATCTTCTTGACTTTACCTTATCTTACTTCACCCGAGCAGAGCATGACACTTACATTGCCTTATAGCCCGACAACACTGTCAGAGGCACTGGTCACAAACCATCTATATGGATAGGAAAGCCACCACAAAGCCCTACACAAAAATTTGGACAAATCTACAATGAAGTGACGTTTTCAGAACACGTCATACCAGTGTTTAGATTGAATAACCCCACAGAATAACAAATTATATCACAAATTATATCTATGTTTGTGAACAAAGTCATTCGGTCCGAAAGACCGAGGTGGGTTCTGTTCGCAGGCAGTGGATTGGTTCACAACGGAAGTCTGTTGTCAGTAGAGTCACCTTAATCTTCGTTCTGGGACATGCGAGAGTTAAGGGGAATGAACGAGGAGATACGCTTGCTGTCTCTGCATCGTCTGGAGATGGCGAGCCCATGGATCGTGTCGATATTATTAATGCCCTTAGAAAGATGTGGAGAGCGAAGGACTTTGACGCCAGTGAATCCACATCGTTGTCTAGAATGCGAGACTCGAGAGAAGGCATTGGAACAACCAGACAAGAGGAAAACATCGGGAGAAAGAAGGATCTCTTCAACCTACGCAGAAATGGTAATATTAGCCGTCGGACGTTAATGCATATGTTGGGGGAGGGAGGGGTGGGGGATGGTCTGAGCACCCGTGGACATGTTCAGAGTGCAAGGATGATACCTAACAACTAACTAACTAACTAACTAACTAACTAACTAACTAACTAACTAACTAACTAACTAACTAACTAACTAACCACCCCATAGACACGACGTGTCGTGACACACTACCTGCTTGGTGACGTCATGGTTTGCAGCTGTCTCGTGCTTAACCACAGAATACAGATGACCCTGACGTAACAGAAGAGAAGAATGCAGGTCGGGATAACAAACAAGCTGGCCAGTTGCCAGATGGCGTAGATCATCCGGTCTTGTTTCTCCACTCCTACATCGGCACACAGGACAACAACAACCGATGTGGAGTTGTTGTAGTATTTGTTGGACTCCGTACCCTGAAACAAGAAAGCATATTAAAGGCCTGGCATCGTTCAGTATACCGAGTGTTTGTAATGTCTCACTACAGTTTGTATGTAGAACAAATTTGAAGCATGAAGTATATGATTTCATCAAACTATGTGCCAACAAACACTTTAAATTAGTTACAATAGTCACTGTTATTGTCTAAAGCTGGTTTGGGAAGCTGGAAAGTACCTATGAAGTATTAATTCTATCAGGTGTTGGAAATGTCCACCACCAGCTTCAAACATGACTGTACACGTATTGCGACTAGGAGGTTGTTTATTAGGAAATCTTGCAGACAATCTTGGAACAACCATCCGTGTGTATCGACCGCCATTTCAAAACATGTGTTCAACCCAAAATATTCTTTCTTTCGTTGATAATATAATTATGTTTGGGGTGAAAAGAATTACTCCAGTGCATATTGCTACACGATGGACTGTGGAGCACATTTTAAATGACATCATGTACTTCATTTTTCAAATTTGTTCTACATACAAAGTGTAGTGAGACTTTACAAACACCCGGTACATAATGGAAAAGGACCTTTAGACTCGACTTAAGGCGCATTGAGCATATGGGTTGAGTCAAGAACTCGGGATTCTTCATTGTTGACCGTGTTGTGTGACTGACATTTGCTTGTTCCCGTAGACATGATATTTATTAATTTTTGTGGTTATATTCCGAAAAAAAAGCCTTAATATCTACATTCTTTTCTCTCTCTCGGTTTCGTGTTCTTTGTGGGTCGCTGCTATCAACCCCAAATTGATTTTATAGGCAATTTTACGTTTAGTAGTTTGCTACTACTATTTGAACGAGACGTCAACGTTTAAGTCCAACTTCCTCACCATCAGAGCACCGGAAGTTTAAAAGCGAACGCTCTTATCCTTTCAATTTGCTGATGATTTTAGCAGACATTATTAACTGTCAAAATCCTCTAGCACTGGACATTAATACAACTACTATAAAAAATAAAATATAGATTGCATTTAAAAATGCAGTGTGTAATGATGCATATGACTCACATACAATAATAAATATTGTATGACAAGTTATGGTCGAGCTATAGAGAGGCTCTTATTTGGTCAATTGCAGATAGGTAGGAGATCTCAGGGTCGGCCTCTACTACGATACAAAGATGTGTGTAAGCGGGACATGACTGATACAGGCGTTGATAATTGCAAATTGGGAGAAGTCGCCGCTGAACCTGTTGCATGGAGGGCAACTATCAGAAATGGAATAAAGACAAAGGAGAAAATGATTGCAGATAAAGCAGACACAGAGCGTGAGAGACGTAAGATGGTACATGGTGGTGGAAATGACCATGTTTTCACATGCATCCACTGTGGACAAATATTTACAGTACGAATTGGCCTTATCAGCCACACTCGCCACCGCCATGGGTCGTAGTTATTAAGCCTTTTTGAAGAACAATGTATGAAACTATCATTTGTCAAGACGGAGAGGTGCCAATTATGACCAATTAAATCCTTACAAATCTGATAGAAATTTCAATAACCATACCATTGTCTTGTAACTTGTCAATATTGTTGTTATGGGTGTAAGAGTGTCAATCACATGACATCACGGCACAGACAATCATGATCTGGCATCATACATTCTACAATGAGCTAAACGCTTTCACAGAAAAATATCCAGTCCTGCTCACAGAAGCTCACCCCAACCCCAAGATTAACAGAGAAAAGATGACCCAGATCACGTTTGAAACCTTCAACACACCTGCCATGTACCTAGCTATCCAGGTTGTCTGTTCCGTGTATGCCTAAGGTCATACCACAGGTATCGTCCTGGATTCCGGTGATGGTGTTACCCACACAGTCACCATCTACCAAGGTTAAACTCTGCTCCACACCATTATGAGGTTGGACCTGGCTGGTCGTGACCTCAGGATTACCTGATGAAGATCCTCACAGAGAGAAAGTGTGAGTGTGTGTGTGTGTGTGTGTGTGTGTGTGTGTGTGTGAGAGAGAGAGAGAGAGAGAGAGAGAGAGCGAGAGAGAGAGAGATAGAGAGAGCGAGAGAGAGAGAGAGCGAGAGAGAGAGAGAGAGACTGCAGGTTAACCACCACAGCAGAAAGATAAATTGTTCGTGACATCAAAGAGAGGCTTTGCTATGTAGCGCTTGACTCTGAACAAGAAATGACCACAGCTGCCACATATTCTTCATTGGAGAAGAACTACGACTTGCCTGGTAGGCAGGTCAACACCAATGGCAACGAGCGATTCAGGTACCTAGAAACAATGTCCCAGCCATCGTTCCTTGGTATGGAATCTGCAGGTATTCATGAGACCACATGCAACTCCATCATGAATTGTGATGATGACATCCGTAAGGATGTATACGCCAGCGTTGTCTTGTCTGTTGACTCAGCTATGTAAGGACTATACGCCAACACCGTCTTGTCTGTTGACTCAGCCATATAAGAACCTATACGCCAACATTGTGTTGTCTGATGGCTCAGCCATGTAAGGACTATACGCCAACACCGTCTTTTCTGTTGACTCAGCCATGTAAGGACTATAAGCCAACACCGTCTTGTCTGTTGACTCAGCCATATAAGAACCTATACGCCAACATTGTGTTGTCTGATGGCTCAGCCATGTAAGGACTATACGCCAACACTGTCTTGTCTGGTGGCTCAGCCATGTAAGGACTATACGCCAACACCGTCTTGTCTGTTGACTAAGCCATATAAGAACCTATACGCCAACATTGTGTTGTCTGATGGCTCAGCCATGTAAGGACTATATGCCAACACTGTCTTGTCTGGTGGCTCAGCCATGTAAGGACTATACGCCAACACCGTCTTGTCTGTTGACTCAGCCATATAAGAACCTATACGCCAACATTGTGTTGTCTGATGGCTCAGCCATGTAAGGACTATACGCCAACACTGTCTTGTCTGGTGGCTCAGCCATGTAAGGACTATACGCCAACACCGTCTTGTCTGTTGACTCAGCCATATAAGAACCTATACGCCAACATTGTGTTGTCTGTTGGCTCAGTCATGTAAGGACTTATACGCCAACACTGCGTTATATGATGTCTCAACCATGTAAGGACGTATACGAGAACACCGTCTTGTCTGGTGGCTCAGCCATGTAAGGATTTACACGCCAACAATGTCTTGTTTGATGGCTCAACCATGTAAGGACTTATAAGCTAACACTGCCTTGTCTGATGGCTCAGCTATGTAAGGACTAATACGCCAATACTGCCTTGTCTGATAACTCAGCCATGTTTCTTTGGCATCGTTGACTGTATGCAGTAGTAAATCATTTCTCTTGCCCCTTTAATAATGAAGATCAAGATCATTGCTCCCTCAGAATGTAAATACTACATATGGATTGGAGGATCCACCCTAGCTTCCCTCTCCACCTTTCTACAGATGCGAATCTCCAAACGAGAGGATGATGAATCTGGTCCATCCATTGTCCACAGAAAGTGATTCTATACTATTTGATACTATATATTAACTATTACTGAATGTCATACTCCATTTAAAAAAAAAAATACCAACTGACGGCTCCTTTCAACATATTATACGATCTTGTAATTTAAGTTTTAACAAACGTAGAGTTCATCTTTACTTAACGTCAACAAAGGTTCTTCTTTACACATACAGTATGCAAACTACAGGCCATAAGTAATACGATTAAAATTACATCCGCGTTTATGCTAATCATACTAGAACAGTATTTCCAGTTACCCATTTTAGGTTGAGTCGATATGAGATTCCAAGGCAATGCAAATATGTATCCTCGTCTGGAAGAGGATTCAATGCATGACCATCAGGACTGCAATCATGCACTGTGCTACCATGGCTCCTGCGCAGATAATCATCATTTGCTTTCATTGTTTACCTCGCGTAGATAATCGCCCTTTATTTTAATTGTTTACTTCGCGCTGATAATCGCCCTTTGTTATAATTGTTTTCTTTGCGCAGATAATCGCTCTTTGTTTTAATGGTTAACTTAGCGCAGAAAATCGTCTTAGTTTTCATTGTTTTCTTTGCGCGTATAATCGCCCTTTGTTTTAATTGGTTACTTTGCGCAGATAATCACCCTTTTCCCATTGTTTACTTTGCGCAGATAATCATCCTTTGTTTTTATTTTATTTTTTTTTGCGCAGATAATCTCACTTTGTTTTAATTGTTTACTTTCCGCAGATAATCGCTCTTTGTTTTAATGGTTAACTTAGCGCAGAAAATCGTCTTAGTTTTCATTGTTTACTTTGCGCATATAATCGCCCTTTGTTTTAACTGTATACTTAGCGCAGAAAATCGAACTTTTTTCAATTGTTTAATTTGCGCAGATAATCACCTTTGTTTGTATTGGTTTCGATGCACAGATAATCGCCCTATGTTTTAATTGTTTATCTTGCTCAAATAATCACCTTTTCCCCATTGTTTACTTTGCACAGATAATTCCCCCTTTGTTTTTATTGTTTTCTTTGCCGAGATAATCACCCTTTGATTTAATTATTTACTTCGCGCAGATAATCACCCTTTGTTTTAATTGTTTACTTCGCGCAGATAATCACCCTTTGTTATCATTGCTCACTTCGGGCAGATAATCACCCTTTGTTTTTATTGAAAAACTCTGGGAAATTAAACCCTTTCGACAGGAGCCAGGGGCATTTAGACTCAAGTAAATGGGAGTAAAAATTGAATTAAGTAATGGCTACCAGGGGACGTGTAGTTTAGACGAACTGTGTCCTACTCTTAAGTCGAAAAGTTTCAGGTAAGACTCCAGTTGTGGACGATTGTTTGACCATGCACAAGTAAACTTAGAAAACAATGGAAACCTTAGGATAAAACTGGAGCAATTAAAGATGGCTTCAAGAAATATCGAGCTAGATTTGGCATAATTAAATCAAATCAGGAAGTGAGTGCTGAGTAAGTCATCACTTCATAGAATATGTACAATTGTATGGGAAAAAGAAATAAAAGTATAATCAAATTATGGCAAGTGCTACAGGAGTGAATACAATATAACATGAAATAATGCAACAAATACAGAAGACTGTGAAGACAAAATAAATGACGGAGCAAATTCTACTATTAAAGGGCATTAAAAGGAAAATCAAACAAAATAAAGGTGAATACAAAATAATACACAGAGACACAGTACGAAAATGTATGGCATATAAAGATGTCTGGCTAAATAGTCAGTGCAAGAATTGTTAAGAACAACGAGAAGACACACAATCTCTACATAAAAAGATACAGGAGTTATCGGACATTAGAAAGAAAACAACAATAAGCTATTTGGAAATAAAAGAAGCTAACATAATAACGAATACAGTAAAAGTAGTAGAACGATTGGCATAAGAGGTGCTTCAAATGGAAACCTTAAATGTTGTGTTTTGGTTGTTGTGTGAATAAATGCTGAAAAAGTACAGAATAAATGTATTATTTTTCGATGTAGTCACCAATGTGTTCAATGCAAGTCCTTCAGCACCGGTAAAGTGCTTGGTTTCCTGTAGGGAAAACAAATATCTGGGGTCACTACTCTGTGTGCCTGACCTGTTCGTGAACAGTCTGTCACAGAAGTTACGCCGTTTTCAAACTTCCATCTCCCGCCATACACTTGCTGGACTGACAGACATGCATCACCATACTGGACCTTCATTCGTCTACGAATTCCTTTAGGTTTCACCCCAACACCGATAACAAAATAGAGAACAGAACGCTGCTCCTCTTTGATGCATGTCAAAAGTGGGACGGACATCTTTACATTGTCCTTATGACGTTACCGTATTTGTCTGCACAGTCATTTCACGTGCTTAACCCTCATGAAATCCTTCAAAATGATATTGACATGTTACAAGACAATGGCATGGTTATTGTAATTTCTATCACAGTTTTAAGGTTTTAAAGTGAAGCCCCCTAGTATAATTGTGTATATTAATAAATGTCAATTCTGTCTCAGTGTTTTAGAAAAAAACAACAACTCACAACTGCCATCTGATGCGGTAGAGGATAAGGTGATATTACGGGCTTGCTAATGCAGTTCGGAGGAGTCAACATCCATCGAGTAACATGCACTACTTAGCGTCCTGGCTATTTAGCCAAGAAGGGTACTCATACATCCTAACATTACTTAGCGAATCCTGGCTGTTTAGCCTAGATGGATACCCATATATCCTACCATTACATAGCGAAGAATCTCAAAACTGAGAGGGAAGACCAGGAGAACTTTTAATCAGATAGCGGTGGGAACGATTAGTAGTATGACTCTTCGCTGACTGTTGAACGAGGGGACGGAGCAGGTATGGGAATGTCCTGAGTGCAGTGATGTCGGTTCTTTACTCAACTCAACTCAATTACATAGCGAATCCTGGCTGTTTAGCCTTGAAGGATACTCATTTATCCTACCATTACATAGCGAATCCTGGCTGTTTAGCCTAGAAGGATACTCATTTATCCTACCATTACATAGCGAATCCTGGCTGTTTAGCCTAGAAGGATACTCATTTATCCTATCATTACATAGCGAATCCTGGCTGTTTAGTCTAGAAGGATACCCATATATCCTACTATTACATAGCGAATCCTGGCTGTTTAGCCTAGAAGGATGCTCATTTATCCTACCATTACATAGCGAATCCTGGCTGTTTAGCCTAGAAGGATACCCATTAATCCTACCATTACATAGCGAATCCTGGCTGTTTAGCCTAGAAGGATACTCATTTATCCTACCATTACATAGCGAATCCTGGCTGTTTAGCCTAGAAGGATACCCATATATCCTACTATTACATAGCGAATCCTGGCTGTTTAGCCTAGAAGGATACCCATATATCCTACCATTACATAGCGAATCCTGGCTGTTTAGCCTAGAAGGATACTCATTTATCCTACCATTACATAGCGAATCCTGGCTGTTTAGCCTAGAAGGATACTCATTTATCCTACCATTACATAGCGAATCCTGGCTGTTTAGCCTAGAAGGATACTCATTTATCCTACCATTACATAGCGAATCCTGGCTGTTTAGCCTAGAAGGATACTCATTTATCCTACCATTACATAGCGAATCCTGGCTGTTTAGCCTAGAAGGATACTCATTTATCCTACCATTACATAACGAATCCTGGCTGTTTAGCCTAGAAGGATACTCATTTTACCCTACTATTACATAACGAATCCTGGCTGTTTAGCCTAGAAGGATACTCATTTATCCTACTATTACATAACGAATCCTGGCTGTTTAGCCTAGAAGGATACTCATTTATCCTACCATTACATAACGAATCCTGGCTGTTTAGCCTAGAAGGATACTCATTTATCCTACCATTACATAGCAAATCCTGGCTGGTTAGCTTAGAAGGGTACTCATATATCCTACTATTACATAACGAATCCTGGCTGTTTAGTCTAGCAGGGTATTCGTATATCCTTGCATTACAAAAGGGTTTACAAGGACGTTTTCTTTCTTCACTCGCTTCCTTTGAACTCAAGCGTTGTCCACACACGTGCCACTACTTCTAGTGCACTGGACTGATTTGTGTGTGTGGATTAGCTTTCCTTATTTCATGTGTTCCTCGCCATGAAGCGATTCCACTCCGATTTCAGAGGTACTTGTAATTTACGTCCCCAAGTCAATGACGAGAAGTCAACATTTTAGTCCAGCTGATCGGGTAAAATAATTTTAAAGGCAAGAGAATCGATTTCATTGCACCGGGATTTATCCCATATACCTCAGCCTCTTTCCGCAGGCCGGCCTACCGAAAGCACCGCACAAAGTACGAATTCAGTAGCTCCAGCGACAACCCCCAGGAGTCTCCGAGAAAACGGCACTAACATTATTAAACACTGCTCAAGGTAGCGGGCAATCAAAACCGGGAAAATGCGGAAATCAAGAGGAAGTCACCACATCATCTGTCAAGACTGAAAGTTATAAAGTCGTCACTATAGACAATTACAATCGGTAATCACGGGGACCAAAGACTAAACAATAAAGTCTTGAGGTGAATGGATATCATCATCATCATCATCATCATCATCATCAAGTGCCATGCCACTTGGCGTAGGCGTTCATGACTTTCCACAGATCTCGATCTTTGGTTTTCTGGATCAACTCCGCTGATGATATTCTTTCATGCCACTTTCTCGATCCATCCAGCATAATTTCTATTGGCCTACCTCTCATTCACTTCTCCTCGATCTTTCCAGTTATCACGATGTTCTCCAATGCCTCTCTTCTCATCACATGACCAAAGAAAGCTGTTTGTCTCTTTCTCATTGTTGCATATAATGTTCTAGGCTCATTAGCCTCTTGCAGAAATTCGTTGTTAGTTACTCTGGCAGTCCAAGGAATTCGCAACATTCGTCTCAAAAACCACATCTCTATTGCTTCTAAGTTCTTCCTAATTTGTTTATTTACATTCCAAGATTCGCTGCCATACAGCAATAGAGGTTCTATACAGCAATTTAGCACTCTCTTTCTTACATTCAATGATAGTGACTTATTGCATAAGATACTCTTTATTTTCCAAAATGGAGCCTTGGCTTGCCCTATTCTGCTTTCAGTCTCTGTTGTGCATCTGCCATCTGATGTTATAAATGCCCCTAGGTATTTATACTTGCCCTCATTATTTACCATTTTAGTTGCTGTTACTCGGTTCCAGTAAATATTGTTTACTATTCTGAGATCCTTCCCATCAATGTTAATATCTTCCAACATTTTAATCGGCTCATCACGTTTCACTTTATCAAATGCCTTAGTATAATCTATGAAACACAAATATATGTCTTTCTGTGTCTCTAGTGATCTTTCTATTAGTGTTCGTAAAGTATATATTGTATTTTTTGTACCCTTTCCTTCCACAAATCCATACTGTTCTTCACCTATTTCCATTTTTAAATTTGTCATGAAGTTTTGGGAAGATAATGCGGTGGTTTCTCCTTGACTTCCACATCCACATGAGAGTTTGTTACATCGGCCTTTGACAGCAATTTCCAACTGTCAGGACAAGCAAGTGCCCTGCTCTGCTCAGCTGCAGAATTGTCCACTTATTCCGGTGGATACTCGGTCCCCAGAGCTGTGTTAGCCACACCGTGGTGTGTTTCCCATCCTCTACCTCTAGGAGGTGCAGTTTGGATTTTCCCTTCCTAAAGCTTTGGTCTATTAAGGCCAAAACTCTCCAGTACTTTTAGATGACTTTTAGAATGGATATACGTGGTTACAAACAGCATATCCTTGAGGTGAATGGATATATGTGGTTAAAAACAGCATATCCTTGAGGTGAATGGATATATGTGGTTAAAAACAGCATATCCTTGAATGAATGGATATATGTGGTTAAAAACAGCATATCCTTGAGGTGAATGGATATATGTGGTTAAAAACAGCATATCCTTGAGAGAATGGATATATGTGGTTAAAAACAGCATATCCTTGAGGTGAATGGATATATGTGGTTAAAAACAGCATATCCTTGAGTGAATGGATATATGTGGTTAAAAACAGCATATCCTTAAGGTGAATGGATATATGTGGTTAAAAACAGTAAAATCTTAAGGTAAATGGATATATGTGGTTAAAAAACAGTAAATCTTTGAGATGAATGGATATATGTGGTTAAAAAATAGTAAAGCCTTAAAAAACAGTCGCTTAAAAGTCGCTTAAAAGTCGACAGGGTCGACTTCATTGCACCGGGTTTTATCCCATATGGCTCGGTCTCTTTCCGCAGCACGGAAAGCGTCGCACAAAGCACGAACTCCGTAGCTTTTAGCGACGACCCACAGGAGTCTCCGAAACATTTAACTCGTAAATCGAAGGACGCGGCCCGGAATCGAACACACAACCTTCGGAGCACGAGTCAAACGGCTTGACCACTTTGCCACAGAGACTCCCCTCAAGTAAAGTAAAGCCTTAAGATGAATGAATATTGTTGTTGAAAACTGTAAAGCCTTGAGGTGAATGGATGATATATGTGGTTACAACCAGTGAAGAGCTGTTTAGACTCCTTAATGCGTATTGAACATATGGTTCTAGCCCTATATTTTTATAACACATAATGAAAACAGTTAAGTTTGTGTCACTGCTGCGGAAAAAATTGAGAGATAATAAACACAAACACAGTATACATATCTTACAACGAAAGCAAATCCAGCAAACGGAATTGAAAGTGTAAAAATAACAATGATAATAATAACGTAACATTAAGATAAAAATAACTGCGCTGTCTTGTGTTGTGGTGCGATTTATTTTTGGTTTGCCGAATTTGCGTTCGAATCTCAGTATGTTAACCACAACTTTCACATTTAAGACTGTCTAGTGTGTTCTCTAAATTTTAATAACTATAGAGTGTTTGAAAATATTGCCGTTCCACTTTTTGTATTCAACGTCTGTGGAGTTCATGCTATATATGAATACAAAACTTGGAACGGTAATATTTTCAAAAACTTCATAATCATTAAAAATATACAATTTTTACCAGCGCCATTCAATTCTGGCAAATTTCTTTACGCCTGTCTCAGTCGCCTCTGGGATGCCACTACAATTGCTATTTCTCTGATCTTGTGTGAGGGGGCTGAGTGGTCTCGAGGTATGGTGTCCGTCTCGAGTGCTGGAGGTCCCTGGTTCAAGCCCCGGTGAGGGCCGGGATTTTTTCATGCGGACTTCTAGTAACAAAATTTCCCCTGGTCTCTGGGTAGTGAGATTGGACGCCCGTTTGTATTATTGCGCACATAAAAAATCCCTTAGCAATTGGGAATCGAAAACGAGCAGCCCAACGGCGCTGCCCGGGCAAAATTTCGAGTTAAAAATCTACCCACAGTATTTCAGGATCCTCGCCGGTGCTACGGAGTTCGTGCACTGAGCTCAGATTCTCCGGACTCAATCTTGAGTTAGGAGTAGAACGGAGCATTTATGGGGTACACCCGTGTGCCGTGATATTGATCCGTCGACTAAACAAAACAAAACTAAATTGATATTCTGTGAATTGTCTGGGGTGGAATGACGGCCATGAAAGAAACTGGCCACCTCATCTCATTAAACAGTGACATATATTATGAGAATACTCCACTCTTCACATACTAACAGCCGTGTCTGCCATGTGTAGTCTCTTAGGTTGAAACTGAATCCACTACCTAGACCTCTGAGGTTATATTATCGCCTCAACAGCCCTTGAGTTAATGGACAGACAGCGACAGCATATTATTACTGCTTCAGCCGCCTTTACATTAGCAAATGGCTAGAATCTAGATCTTCAACACGTCCAGGCTCCATCTCCTTTCTGAAAGTGCAAAACGTTGCTACTGCACTTCTTCGCGTCCTTGTCAACTTCTCAACATGACAACAAAAAACCCACACTTCCCAAATAGAGTGGTTCTCAATTGTTCGCTTTCCTGGGGGCCAATTTGAGGATTATCAGTTGTCTCCAGGCACTCTGAAATATTTTTTGATATCTCAGAAAGATAAGAAATAGTTTCATGGCAGATAGAGACCTATTGAAACAAAGTTTCACACTTTCGCATATACTAAGTCATGGGATAATAAGATGGTGAACAATTTTCCCCATTGCGTCCTTTCTTTTACAGATAATTTCCAAGCAATTACCAGGTGCTCATTTTACAAATCTGGGTCGTTATTATAGAAAAGGTTAGCAACACGAATCGTAAGAAATATCCGCCAACCGTGCTTTGTTAACAGCATGTCATGTGCTTAGTTGTGTGTGAGTTGAGTGTCTAGTTGGTCATGCGTCAAAGTGCACTTGTTTTTGCAGCGAGGCGCTGTCACCATTTGGAAGTGACAGGTTCGAATCCCGGTCGCTATCTATAGCTTTCAACTTTGATGTTGTCAAGTGCGTCCTCTAGTCTCTACTTCCTTCTTCTTCTTCTTCTGTGAGCGCCAAACAATACTATGTGTGTTTATTTATGTAGCTGTGATGTGCTTAGGACTGCATATTTGCTAACAGTCTCCTGACCGTGGTTTGACGCACATATTTAGAATCGTCGAGATTGGATAACCTAAAAGACAACACGA
Organism: Cepaea hortensis; assembly: GCA_963921405.1. NCBI lineage: Eukaryota > Metazoa > Mollusca > Gastropoda > Stylommatophora > Helicidae > Cepaea > Cepaea hortensis. The sequence goes on from OY992893.1 coordinate 25,897,380, forward strand.
CCCTGTTGTTTACATTAAGAGATTAAGCAATGATCTTGCGGATGTGGCGGCACTCACTCCAGCTAAACAAGACATGCCTGTGGCTACACGAAGAAAATAAACACGTATTGGAGTCCTTCCCCCGAAAAACTGCAGTTACACAATAAAGGCTAGCTTTTATGGCCTTGACATCTTCGTCGAAGGAGAATATATACGATAAATTTAATATTCTGAAATCACGTAATGTAGCCTATATACGATGAATTTTACATTCTGAAATCCTGTAATGTAGCCTATATACGATGAATTTAAATTATGAAATCCTGTAATGTAGCCTATATACGATGAATTTTACATTCTGAAATCCTGTAATGCAGCCTATATACGATGAATTTAACATACTGAAATCCTGTAATGTAGCCTGTATACCATGAATTTAATATTCTAAAATTATGAAATGTAGCCTCTGATAAGAGGCAAAGAATAAATGGACGGGAAAGAGATAAAATGAACGTGGCCAAAGGCTTGCAAACGCGGTTCGTGTGCAGCTTACCAGACGTTCGAAACTCAGCTGCAACCAATTTGTGCAGCAGACCGTTTCGCGCTGTGTTATAGCTTGTTGTTATGGGAGCCGCACGTTCAGAAAGCAATGGCAAACTACTGAACGTAAAACTTGCCTAGTACATCAACACCAGCTGAAAAATGCTGGTGTTGACTGCAACGTCCTGTAAGGGATATGCAACATTTAAAAAACAATAGCTCTGTTTGAAAATATGCAACAACGGAGGCTGTCTTAGTGTGGTCATAATATGAGACAAGGGGGTCCACAATTTACCTTACTGAAGGGCAAAGTCCAAGCAAAACATAAATCATGATGTTTATATCACACAGATATATACACGATCATTTGGTTCAGTCATAGACAGAGCTGAAGTGAAATACAGAGGTACCTCGGGTTACGAACTTAATTCGTTCCAGAACTCGGTTCGTAACCCGAAACGTTAGTAACCCGACACATTGAAATCAATGAAATAAAGACAATCTGGTTCAAATGAAAGTACCGTTCTGTTTTATTAACATTCGGTCGTTTACCTGACAAAACCCAAAGAATACGTGTATTTCACGTATTAAATAAAGAGATAGAAAACAACCAAATTAATTAAATGCAAAATAAAAAGAGATTTAGTCTATCTTTATTACCAAGAAAACGATCATGAGTAATTTGTCACTTTCTTTGTTATTCTGAATCATTAGTTTCAGGAGTGTATTGTCGCTGTTTCTTGGCAGCCGACTGGGAATCTTTCTATACTAAGAAACTACCAAGGGAAATTTGTCGCTTCCTTTGCCGGAGAAGCTTTCAGAAGTGGGCCATCGTGTTATTATTCATCAGGTTTACTGCCCAGTTAGCAACAAGTTTGTTTTGATGATGGTTCACAATGAAATCTTCGACGTCTGCCCATTTGCTGCAAATTTCTTTAATCCCGGATGTTGAAACGGTCACTGACTCCTCATCATCGGGCGACTGCTCCTCCTTTAATGTCTTTAGCTGTTCATTCTGAAGATCCACAAGCTCATCTGTATTACTGTTTGTACAGTACGCGATTGTTTGTCTCCAACGTTACACCTTGCTCTCTCTCTCTCTCTCTCTCTCTCTCTCTCTCTCTCTCTCTCTCTCTCTCTCTCTCTCTCTCTCTCCCTCTCTCTCTCTCTCTCGAATTTATTTCTGCTGTGAAGAACAATAGTGTATTGTACGTTGTTAATGCATTACTACGAGCTTGAACTCTAATAAGAGGTATTTTTGATAAGAAGAACTACTTCTTGGGTCTCAGGTGAGTTCGCCTTATCAGGTCTGCAAGGTATATTCTTCACGCATGTAACCACACATTGTTTTAATATCCCAGTATTACTGTACATAGAGAAAAAAGAGTAACTACAGCGACCAAAACAAGTATGGTTATAGGATGACCATAGTCAGAAATTCAATAGTCACAGGTGTTCAGCCTAGATATGAAGGTGTGTTACAAACTGAGTTGCGCGTAGAGAGACGCACACAGGAACAAGGTTACAATTGGGTGCGTTCAATCAATCAATCAATCAATCAATCAATCAATCAGGTGCCGTCTCCAAAATGAAGGTTGGCTGCAATGGATCTCCAACACTGTCTGTCTCTTGCCTTGACTGTACATTCTGTCAGGCTGATGTTCGTAAATCTCTTGATGTTATCTTCCCACTTGTATCGTTGTCTACCTCTTGCTCGCTAGCCCTCAGCCTTGCCTTCCAGTATGGTTTTTATAAGAGTATCATGTCTTTTAATGTGGCTAAAATATTTCACTTGCCTCCTTTTTATTTCTGTCGTCACTTCTCTCTTCATTCCCAGTTTTTCTAGAACCTCTGCATTTGATTGTTTTTGTTTCCATGAATTACGATATATTCGTCTGTATGTCCACATCAGACGTTCAAAACATCCAAATCATAGCTGCGACTCCTTCTCTGGTTAAAGTTAATTGTATATTCTATACAGTAAGTCGCAGTCAACCCCATCATATTTGGCTGTTCGTAGCGTCTTGGCAAGTTTACGTTCAGTAGTTTGCCATCGCTTTCTGAACGATTGGAACTGATAATCTTATATATAAATTAGGATGTATGTATCTCTGTATGTATTTATGTATCTCCGTATGTCCTTTATTCGCTCGCGAACGGCCCATCCGATTGAGATGAAATTTTCTACACGCCTTCCTTTCATTCCAGAGCTGTCAACTGTGATATTTTGTTAGTGTGAAATCGCCTGCTTACTCAGTATTATTTCATTTTTCATTTTTCATCATAATTTCATATATTTCAGGGGATCTAACTCGTAAAAGTTATTTCAAGGGGCATAACTTTTCTGTATAACTTATAGTCATATTGTGGCATCGTTTTCAAAGATTTATAAACTCTTTGTCCATAGTTATGTACCGGCATATGAGTTATAATAAATAATGATACAATCTGTAAGGCATTTTCAAAGTTTTCATAAAAATGATGCACAATGCATAACATTGTAACTCATCTTTTTTTGCTTAAGAAGTTACTGTAGTCATGCAGGTGATTAGAAAGAGTTTTCATTAAAAATAATGGATGGTGTGTGGAAGAACGTTCTTTTAAGTTACTTTTTTTGTTGTATGAATTTAACGAAGCCGGACAGGGTCAGGCAGACAGATAGACAGACAGACAGACAGATAGACAGTCGGGAACAGGAACTTATATGACTACTTATATAAATTAAATGAGATGCTTCACACCAGGAGCTGGGCAATGCCGGGCCGGGTCAGACAGACAGACAGACAGACAGACAGACAGACAGACAGACAGACAGATAGACAGATAGTCGGTAACGGGAACGGGAACTTATATGACTACTTATATGAATTAAATGAGATGCTTCCCACCAGGGTCTGGGCGAAGCCGGGCAGGGTCAGCTAGTATTGTATAAAATTCAACACAGCGTGGTCTGCTTCCAAATCGCCCATGGCTGTGTTCTGAACGTGGTATGCGCTATAACGAATTGCATTCGTAATTTTTTCAACACATCGCCGGCGTTCACAAGTTACAGTGACTCGAGTAAGAATGGCCAGGTTTATCTGAGCTTATTTGGCAACCGGAGAAATTTACGAGGGGGCGTCAAAAAATATTAAACTCCGTAATATTGTTGACAATAGGAAACTGAACGATTTTAGAGTGTCCAAATTCGATCTCCACCCAGTGACACAGCAAAGATGGTATAATCCCTTAATGTGACATGTCGCGCTTCTTGGGTTAAAAAAATACCATGTTATAGAAATTACAGTAACCTTGCCATTGTCTCATGACCTGTCGATGTTGTTGTTTGGGATGTCAAGAGTCTATAGCACTTGACATCACTGTGCAGACGAACACCGTGACGTTATAAGAACAGTTTAAAGATGGCCGCCCCACTTTTGACATACACCATAGAGAAGCAGCGTTCGGTTATCCGTTTCTTGATCAGTGACCTCCACGTTCAGTGTGTACCACATCACCCGTATGCGCAAGACCTAGCCCCACATGATTAACACCTGTTTGGACAACTGAAAGAGTTTAGTTTATTTTAGTTTAGTTTAGTTTAGTTTAGTCGATGCATCAACATCACGGCACACGGGTGTAACCCATAAGTGCTCCGTTCTCCTCCTACCTCAAACCTGAGTCTGAAGAAACTCAGCTCAGTGCACGAACTCCGTAGCACCAGCGAGGATCCTGAAATACTTTGGGTAGATTTTTAACTCGAAATTTTGTCCGGGCAGCGCCGTTAGGCTACTCTTTTTCGATTTCCAACTGCCAAGGGATTTTTTACGTGCGCAACAAAACACACGGGCGTCCGATCTCACTACCCAGAGACCAGGGGAAATTTTACTACTAGAAGTCCACGTGAAAAAAATCCCGGTCCTCACCGGGGCATGAACACGGGACCTCCAGCACTCGAGGCGGAGACCATACCTCGAAACCACGCAGCCCCTTACTGAAAGAGTGACTGAAAGAGTCACTGGGAGGACAGCAGTTGGTGCGTGAGTTGTTACATACACGACACAGAGCATTTTTAAATTACAGGAATGCAAGCACTTTATCGGCGCTGGAAGGACTTGAATTAAACGCAGTGGTGACTACATCCAAAAATGATACATTTGTTCTTTACGATTTCAGAATATATTCACGCTGAACAAAACGAAAAAGAAAAACATGCAAGGTGTTCAATCCTCGTATGTGTGTAAATGTTGGCTGCTCGCATCGCAGAAGTTTATTTGGATTTTCAGAACGGCATAAATAAAAAGGCCAGAGGAAACTGACTAAAAAAAAAAAAAAAAAATAACTTATCTTAGTTTTGACGTATGCACATCTGGATTATCGCTCGGTTTAAGAATTCTTGATGTACACATGTTTGGATTACTGATGGGTCTATGAAGACTTGATGTACTCATATTTTAATTACTGATGGGTCTATGAAGTCTTGATGAATTAATATTTTAATTACTGATGGGTCTATGAAGTTTGTATGTTCTGTGGCAAAGCGGTTACGGACGCAACTTGTAATCCCGCAAAGGCTATCGAAGTTTTGGGCGATTTGCAGCAGACCGTCTTGCGCTAGTTTTCATACAAATGTATGTGTGCCGGTCGTTCAGAAAGCAATGGCAAATTACTGAACATAAAGTTGCCAAGAAACCAAAAATATATAAAAATGTTGGGGTTAAGTGACACGTTCTGTAAGATATGTGCAACTAATTTTAACTATGAAGTTTGGATGTACACATGTTTGGTTTACTGTTTGGTCTATGAAGTTTTGATGTACACGTTTTAATCATGGCCACGAAGATTTTGCACAGTATTGAGAACCTCATGTACAATATTTAGAATGAACCTAGAGCATTCATGCTGTTTTCAAAGTGCACAATGAACATCATCCTTTAGAATTTAACAATAACGGAATTTTGAGTAGAGTTTTGATGTACGCATGTTAGCACCATGGACGAATCTACAACAATTAGTTAAACACACAAGTTGCATCGTCGCCGAATCTACAACGTTTTGATGTACACATATTCGAGCCATCGCCGAATCTACAACGTTTTGATGTACACATAATATCGTCATGACCAAATCTACGACGCTTTGATGTACATATATTCGCACCATCGCCGACCCTTCGACGTTTTGCTGTACACATGTTAGCATCATCGCCTAATCCATGATGTTTTGACGTACACACATTTTGCATCATCCCGGAATCACAAGACAGCTGGGCCAGCTGGCAAGTATGCTAACCATTGGGCTATAAATGTTCCCCGACATTAGCCAGGGTCTTTCTCAATTTGCTAGCCAGATACCCAAGAAGCGTGACATGTCACATTAAGGGATTATACCATCTTTGCTGTGTCACTGGGTGGAGATCGAATTTGGACACTCTAAAATCGTTCAGTTTCCCGTTGTCAACAATATTACGGAGTTTCATATTTTTTTCCACAGTTTGGCTGCTTACTTTATGGAAATAAATGTTTTTGCGTATCCTTTTACAGGACTTAGCTGTCAACAGCAGCATCTTTCAGCTGTCTGTTGATCTCTTGGCAAGATTACGCTCAGTAGTTTGCCATTGCTTTCTGAGCGGCCGGCTCAGTATCCGCAAGTCACGAGCGGGGGTCGAACCACCTCAGTTCTCGCTCCGCTGCGAGACTCTGCGTGATAAACGGGATTACAGAGAGAAAGTGTTGTAACCCCACAGCCAGAGAGACCGGCTACTTTATGGAAGTAAGTGAAAAATATACAATGTTTATTCAGGAAACGAAAGATCTATCTGCCAATGATTTAATGTTGTAAGACTGGTTTGAATGAGTGCTACACTTATTATGTCATTCTTGAGCCAAAGAAAGCAAAGTATTGTCGCTCAAAACGAATTACAAATGTTAAAATTCTTCCTTCAACACAAACCAAAATACGAAGGGGCGTTAAATCATAACCTTTAAAGTGTGACAGAAATTACAATAACCATGCATTGTCTTGTAACCTGTCAATATTGTTGTTAAAGGATGTCAAGAGTGTCTAGCACGTGACATCACGGTGCAGGCGAACACAGTGACGTCATAAGGACAGTTTAAAGATGACCGCCTCATTTTTGACATGCACAAACGAGAGGCAGCGTTCTGCTATCAGTTTTGTGATAAGTGAAACAGTGAAACCTATAGAAATTCATCGGCTGTCAGTCCAGCAAGTGTATGAGTGGGGTAGAAAGTTTAAAACTTTTGGTCTGATAAAGAGTCACAGCAGGTGGTGCAAGAGTGGTCACATACGCGACCAAGAGAATTGTTTTCTACCGGAATCCAAGCACTCTATCGGCGCTGGAGGACTTACATTGAATAGAGTGGTGACTACATCGAAAAATGATACATTTTCCTTTTACTTTTTCAGAATATATTCACACACAAAAACAAAAACAGAAAGAAAAAAAAACGTGTAAGGTTTTCATTTGAATCCCTCGTATTTAGCTTGGAGTGACAGGCATATGTCTTTGAAGGTCTGGGAAATGCGGTGAGTAACAGACTGCTAAACAAAATCGCTACGTTGTTAAGTGTTTTGTCTATGTGTGATGGAAGATAGGGGTAAAAGGTCATTTTCATTCTCCAAGAAAAATATATAAATATATCGGCAGTCACAATCCTAAATTTAAAGTGGAGTGACATGTACGGGTTCAAATGGAAACTAATGATCGGACAGATGTGACGGTTGGACTCATGAGGGCAGCGGAAGAGAAATAGACCCGGACGACATCCTGAATCCCCTGGAAGTGGCAGGAGAAATAAACGACTCAAGTGATGGATGCGATTCTGCAACTTTAACGCGTGTGCAAGAATATAACATTTAAACGTGAAGCCATGGAAGAACGATAGTCGGGGAACCAAAGAGGAGTTGTCAACTAACACAAAACAGGTGTCGTTATCCGCTACACGCTGAGGAAAGTTCTGAGGAGGGGACCGAGGCAGTTACGGACTCAGTGTTATGATGCGAAGAAAGGATCATCTGTTGGCTAACTAACTATATCAGTTATGGGGCTCGGTAACTGGACATTACACACACGCACAACCATACACACCTTTTAAAAAAGGTCCCAAATTCAAAGAGAAGAAGTTAACATTTTAGTCCAACTGACCGGTGTAGGGGATGAACACGGTACCGTGAAATCAGCACATCGGATGTTTTAGAACGAGTGCTCTTATCCATTCGGACATAATAACCTCTCACCATAGTATGGGTCAGCTCGTGTTATGATACCTGTTTGTGCCATAACGAAAGAATGCCCAGAATTTCTCTGTTTCTCTCTCCATAACTCTGTCCTGTCGTCATATGATCTATCGACCTCAGTACAGATGTATAGAAAATGGGAAAGTGGATGACTTGAGAGAAGAGTCTGAACATGTTTTCGCTCTGGCACAAACAGTTGACAGAACACGAACTGACACATGCTGTTGGAGATCACGGAATATGGGGATGCATGATCGCTTATGCCAGTCTGTACCAGACACACACAATCACGCACGCGGACACACACACACACACACACACACACACACACACACACACACACACAATACACACACTTACACAAAAACACACCTACCTACCTACCTACCTACCAACCTACCTACCTACATACGGACGCATAGACAGACAGGCAGGCAGGCAGACAGGCAGACAGACAGACAGACAGGCAGACAGACAGACAGACAGACAGATGTATATTAATTTTGTATTCGTGTTTGTGCGTGCGTGTGCATGTGTGAGTTTGGTGTCAATATTCTGTTGTATTGCTGTTTGCAGACTTCCTGGATGAAAGTTCGCTTGCCAGAGCAGCTACCAAGCAGTGGGCAGACTACATAAGAAAATAGACACCACGTAATCTCAAAACTATGTGCAACAACCACGACATACCTCGAATTTTCCACTCTCCAAATATGAATCTGGTATTTCGGGGGATATAATTTGAGGTCAATAAATCGATAGTTGCTTATTCTCCAGGTTTGCCCAATTATTTACGTGCTCTCCATTATGGACGAATCATTCTTTCTATTTTGAGGTTCATTGAAGTTTTTATTCTTGTTGTAGTTGTTGTTATTGTTGTTATAAAGATATGACAATCACAATGTACACTTACGTTGACAACAAAAGTCGGGCATGCCATTAAAATGGCTGCCACCCACGTGCAGGCTAAAGCGATACGAGCATTTCTGGACGTGCAGAGAGTCTTCGAGGAGAGGGGGTGGGCTATGACGAAGTACCTGTGAGGGAAACATACAAGATACAGTTCAAGCAACAAGTATGTGATGTATCAATAACATAAGTTGTTAAATAGGGATACCAGCAGACCAACAAGAATATGGATTGTTTCTTCTGCTGTATCTTATCCTCCGTCCCTTCTCTCATCCTCCCCGATATTCTTCTTCTTCTTCTTCTTCTTCTTCTTCTTCTTCTTCTTCTTCTTCTTCTTCTTCTTCTTCTTCTTCTTCTTCTTCTTCTTCTTCTTCTTCTTCTTCTTCTTCTTCTTCTTTTCTCATATGACTGTAACTAAACTTCCCAATTGTATCCTTATTAAGATATTATTAGTCTGCAGATTTAACTGGAACCGTGGTGGCGTGGTAGCGTGTGCACTTGTCTGCAAAGACAGTGGATCAGATTCGACAGGAAGGAACGGAAGGATTATATTTACCGACCAATAAATCCCTAGTGTAGTCCCATCAAAATTGGAACCAGACAAGAGAAGTGTGCATAACTTTGTTTTAATTGATTGAGAAGCAAAAGGGACGAGGACGCGAATTGACTACCATCATCATCTCATCTTATCGTGTTCCTCTTGTACCTTGCGGTGTCGCAGTGAAGCATAAACAGCGAGAGAGTGCCCGTTTATGCGCTTCATGTATCGAGATTCCCATGGACTCGCTATTCCCTGTGCCCATCGTTTACATGGTCGGCCTCTTCTTCTGCTTCCATTCGGTCTGTATATCATTGCTTGTTGTGGTATGCTGTCAGCTGGTAGTCTAGTTACATGGCTAAACCATTTAACTTGCTGTGTTCTGATACAAACTTGCGCTGCTATAACCCACACTTTAGTCCCGATTTCTTTATTTCTGATTTTCTCTCTTCTTGATATATTGAGTATTCTTCTCTGGCATCTTATTTATGTTGTTGTAATTCTTCTGTTTTCTTTTTCTTTTATTGTCCAGGTTTGGCATTGGTAGCATAGAATTGGTAGGAAGATTGTGTTTTAGAGTGCTTTCTTAGGAACTATGGATACGTGTTTTGTCTTTTGTATTGATGCCATTTGTCCAATGAGTTGGTTTGCCTTATTACATCTATTTTCAATCTCGTCTTCTAATTTACCATTTAATGATATTATTCTTTCTAAGTACTTGAAGCTCTTTACTTGTTTCTGGTGGTGTTCATTTAGATTAATCTTTGTTGTTTTTTTTTTCTTTCTTCATTATCTCTGTTTCATTGATGCTAATTTTAATGTTATGTTCCGTGCACATTTCATTTAGACGATACATGTGATCTTGTAATTCTACTTCTGATTTTGCGATTAGTGCTTGATCGTCCACAAATAAGAGTTCCTTAATGGTGATTTCCCGTTGGTTCTTCTTCTGTTTTCTGTTCGTCAAATGGTGTTGTTGCGGCCTCGTTTTGGCTGGTTTCTTTACATATGCTGTCTATATTGATTATGAACAAGAGGGGGAAGAGAACATAACCTTGTCGTACTCAGCATCTTTTGGTGAAAGGTTCTGAGTGTCGTCCATTTGTTCTCACAACGCATTCACTGTTATTGTATACGCTTCTACATACTTGTGTTAGATGTGTACTCACTCGATATCGTTTAAGGATTTCCCATAACTTGTTTTTATCTACTATGCTTCTTAATTTTTCTTTGAGCAATATGAAAATCCTCTGTTAGTCCAGTCGCAAGTTTAGAACAGAAAAACCTGACCAAAGGGAGTCCGTCCCCACTGGCTAGCCAGAAAACTGATCACCACTCCTAATTATTTTATGATATTATCTGATCATCACTCCTCATTATTTCATAATATTATCTGATCACCACGCTTCATTATTTCATTACATTATATATGAAGAATCTTGCCAAGAAATCAACAATCAGCTGAAAGATGCTGATGTTGACAGCAATGTCCTGTAAAGGATATGCGAACCAAAAAAAAAAAAAAAAATATGAAGACTTAACACTTCACAGCCCAACAGTAGTGTGTAGGCACGGGACTAGCTTGACCTTTTATATGTAAATATTTGATGTTCTGTATTGTGATCTGGAGATACCCACTTTGCTTTATGTATTCTTTTGTTTGGAAAAATACTTCCTTGTGTAAAATATGTATCCCCGCGCAAACATTTTTGTGTTAATCCTGTGTCAGGGATACAGACAGAGTAACTATGACTGACATACGAGACGTAAAAAGTTAAAGATAGTTACACGATAGTTCAATTCAAAACAGACTACAGCGAGACAGAAATACGTGGCATGCTCAGAAAGCTAGTCAGGCGGTTAAGCCAGTGAGCTTTAATGACAAAAATTAGGGTTAGAAAAGTTCACGGTAACACACGTCGTTCGAAATCGAACAGAAGAGTGCCTAATTAAGACACGAGGCACCTAGTGACAAGTCATCACGCTTAGCGACAAGTCATCACCCTTAGCGACAAGTCATCACGCTTAGCGACAAGTCATCACGTTTAGCGACAAGTCATCACGTTTAGCGACAAGTCATCACGCTTAGCGACAAGTCATCACGCTTAGCGACAAGTCATCACCCTTAGCGACAAGTCATCACACTTAGCGACAAGTCATACCCAAACAAGTTATAGAAGTCATACACGTTATAGAAATCATACCAGATAAAGAGATTACACATCATAAGTAAACAGACATGCAATGGATAAATTGACAAGTACTTTACATCATTTGGACAGTATCAACGACACGCCCCGTGTTTATGCTTCACGAACATTGTAATTGTGAGGACTTAGGTGTGTAAGCGAGGATAAATTGACAGATGGACAGTCTGGGGTGTTATGTGAGAGGATATTAACGGTTGTCAGCAAGCAGAACCCCACCAATGAGTTCTGTCTTCCAGTATTTAAAGCTACTATTATATGCTAGCGGTTCGTACTGCACGAGGTTTCGACAGAGACACAGAGTGATCGAGATTGTAGAGTCTCAAAGGCATACCACAAGCTGGACTGTACATCTTTTACAGGGTGTATTTTAATGACTGTGCAGTGTTTGAAATATAGATGGTCTAAATTTTGTATTTACCTATTATGTTGCATGAACTTCACAGAGGATGAATACAAAACTTGGACCGGCAATATTTTCAAACACTGTACAGTCATTAAAAATACACCATATATAAAGAGTCACTAAGCTCTCGGTTCACAGTGGACAGTGTATGAGAACGCCATGAACATAAGTAAGAGTGAGTGATTGAGCTGGCTGTCGAGGTTTGTTTGGATGTGTATCTTCAGAAATAAACTATTCATCAGCTGCAACAGTGAGTTGCTTTAAACACATTAATCTTCACATCTGCCAGATTACCATGTGAGCGAGCCACGTTGTTCTGTTTACATTCTATCGCTTACGTTATAACCCAGTACATAGTAACCTCTTTGCATCTTCCATTTTCGTTCATTGTTCTAAATCCATGTTTCCCCATGATCTCTATGTATCCTATGGTATCCAATGCTATCTTAACATTCAGGTCACCCTTCAAAAGTTTGATATTGCCATTTCTTTGATTACCTATTGTATTCCGAAAGTTCATGCACCATTTACCCTTAACTGATTCGTCCTTAGAATGTTAGTTAGTCAGTTAGTTAGATAGCCGCGGTTCTAACTTCACAGCAAAGGGTTGCCTCTCACGCTCCAGTCCTGTGCCAGTTAATATCACAAAAAAAGCTCTTCACTGCGCCATGTGTAAAGTGGAGCAGACTGGGGTCTCGACAAACCAACAGTCGGCACAGTTATACTATGCATAATGTCGCTACCAGAATCTCATCTCATCATGTTCCTCTTGTACCTTGCGGTGTCGAGGTGAAGTATAAACTTCGTGAGAGTGCCCGGTTATGGGCTTCGTATATCGACATTCCCATGGACTCTGTTATTCCCTCCGCCCAACGTTTACGTGGTCGGCCTCTTCCTCTGTTTCCATCTGGTCTGTACATCATTGCTTGTTGTGGCATGCTGGTGACTGGTAGCCTACTTGCATGGCCAAACCATTTGACTTGCTGCTTTCTAATAAAATCTAGAGCAGCATTAACCCCCACTTTAGTCCTGATTTCTTCATTTCTGATCTTATCTCTTCTTGATACGTTGAGTATTCTTCTCAGGAACCTCATTTCTGTTGTTGTGATTTTTCTTTTCTCTTTTTCTGTCATTGTCCAGGTTTGGCATTGGTAGCACAGAGTTGGTAGGAAGATTGTGTTGTAAAGTGCTTTCTTAGTAGTTATTGATACATGTTTGTTCTTTAGTATTGGTGCCATTTGTCCAATGAGTTGATTTGCCTTATTGCACCTATTTTCGATCTCGTCTTCTGATCTGCCATTTGATGATATTATACTTCCTAGGTACTTGAAGCTCTTTACTTGTTTCAAGGGATGTTCGTTTAGGTGAATTGTTGCTGTTTGTTCTTCTTTAGTTATAGTCATTACCTCTGTTTTGCTTGTGCTAATTTTCATGTTATGTTCCCTACACATTTCGTTTAGACTATTCATGTGGTCTTGTAATTCAGCTTCTGATTTTGCTACCAGAATACCAACACAAAAATTCGCCCAGGAAAAAAACGATCATCGTCGATAGAAGCGACAGTCACTAGAAAACCAACAGCCACACGTTACTGCATAAGGTAAACAAAGTTAGTTCAGTAACCAGCGGCAGCCATTTTTCTAAACATGCAGTTCACGTCACGAACAAGCGAGGACAAATGTATACAGGGCCGTGCCGTGCTACGATACAGAGAGGCGGCCCCATCAGGCGGCACAGTAAGGGGGCTTCATAAGGGGGGAGGGCGGCATTTTTAAAGAGAAACAACATGTAAGGAGGGTATTTCGAAGACTTGCATCATACTGAGAAAATATACCGCATGGTGCTGGATGTAAAAGCACTCCACATGAAATCCACACATCACAGTGTCGCTCCACGCACTTAACTCAGTAGCAGAGCGAGGGAACCATGCACTACCAGTCTCACACGAGGAAAATGCGTAAGAAAACCGCAGCTACAAACATAAAGGGTCCTTCCTGTTCAGGTAGCTCATGGTATACTAAGAACTAAGAAAAAGAAGCTGTTCAGTCAACAATTCTAGAACTGTTGGAATACGTGGACTCAAAAACACTAGGGATTATGACTTAAAAAAAAGCATCGGAAGTGCCAGCATCCATGAACTCGTGACTCCAACAGAACACACAACAATGTTTGCCACAAGCCTAGTTTTCTGCTTCCATGTATCCCTCTCTCGGTGTGGTCTGTTTATTCAAGCTCTCTGGAGATCCCCGGCTTGTGTTCCAATGTTGTTTTAGATAAGTTTGAATCTCACATGGAATGTCACAGCATCTCATTTGCATTGACAACATAACTGACACAGTACGTAGACACCACATGAATAATTTACTTTCCAATATGTGATAGATCCCTGGATGTGGAATAGTTAGTCATGTTCTGTTTATTTATTGTTTTTCATTTGAACTCAAGCGTAGTCCATTACATGCTACTATTTCTAGTGCACTGGATCGATTTTTGCGTGTGGATTAGATTTTCCTATTAACCGTTCCTTCGCCATCAGGGGAACCCACTCCAATTTCAGAGGTACTTGTAATTTACGTCCCCAAGTCAAGGACGATTCGACAACATATTAGTCCAACTGACCGGTGTAGATGTTGAACCCCCTACTTCGGCATCAGCACACCGTATGTTTAAGAACGTGCGATCTTATCCATTCGGCCATGCTGCCCTCCTTCTGTTTAGTCAGAATTATCATCAACATATTTTAGCTATGTGGGATAAAACCTGGTGCAATGTAGTAGTTTGTCTTGCTTGTAAAGCCGCTTTAATCATGTCTTGCCGCTCCTACCTTCAACCCCAGCCTGTACATTATAACCATCGACATTAATTCATGTACTTGAAAGTACTCATTTTTGTCTAAGCCTCTAAGAGCGCTCGTAATGCCATTTCGATTAATTGGTCTACCCTCTGATATAGCAACCAATCAACTTGACTAAAGGATATGATACTAACATGACTGTTACTCGGCAAGTTGTCGCCCTCAACATGGCCTCGGTCTTATATCTGAATACTTGACCTGCCTCGACCTTCGCGCTCAGGGAGTGTGGAGTAGCTATTGTATTAGCTTGCAAAAACAGTTTTCAACGATTCAATCCCTACTAGTGACAAGGTTTGACTTCCCCGTAATTGAGGAAGCGTTGCTGAGAACTTTTGTGTCCTGTTCTGAGTCCAGTGATATCGGGTTCGCGCCCATCATTGGGTTTGGGTAGTGAGATTCGATATATAACCTTCTCAGATGAATTTAGAAAAAGGGAGGGCCAATGAGTAAGGTGAACAAGTTTAGAATTTACAGGTTTTGAAAATTCAAAGGGTAGACCGTTATGAGCCGGTCTCCGGGCAAAGGGTTAACGGAAGCGATTCGTAAGCCCGCTTATCAGCGTAAAAAACACAGCGGCGACGGATTTGGCAGCAGACCGCATTGCGCTGGGTTTAACGAGTTGGTATAGAATAGGTCGTTCAGAAAGCAATGGCAAACTACTGAACGTAAAACATGCCAAGACATCAACAACAGCATTAAAATGCTGATGTTGACAGCGATTTCCTGTAAAAAGGATATGAAAAAAAAAAAGAAAGACCGCTAGGATGATGTTTCGATAAAGTTGTATAGAAGGAGTAAACCTTACAAGCATATACGACATAGTCTACCACACTGAGCTATGAGTTAAGAAATGCATATATAGATGAGATGCACTCATTTTGACAAAGAAACAAAGAAGAAGAAGAAGAGGGTGGAAGAAGAAGAAGGAAAAGAAGAAGAAGAAAAAGAAGAAGAAGAAGAAGAAGAAGAAGAAGAAGAAGAAGAAGAAGAAGAAGAAGAAGAAGAAGAAGAAGAAGAAGAAGGGAAAGAGGCAGACGATGAGAAGACAAAGAAGGAGGAGTAAAAGGAGGAGGATACGTCAGTTAAGCCACCAGCAGACGAGGGCACTGGCTACCATGTTATTTTGTAATTAACGAAAGGGCCATTTTATGTTACCTCGTAATTAACTAAAGGGCCATTTTATGTTACCTCGTAATTAACTAAAGGGCCATTTTATGTTACCTCGTAATTAACTAAACGGCCATTTTATGTTACCTCGTAATTAACTAAAGGGCCATTTTATGTTACCTCGTAATTAACTAAAGGGCCATTATATGTTACCTCGTAATTAACTAAAGGGCCGTTTTATGTTACCTCGTAATTAACTAAAGGGCCGTTTTATGTTACCTCGTAATTAACTAAAGGGCCATTTTATGTTACCTCGAAATTAACTATAGGGCCATTTTATGTTATCTCGTAATTAACTAAAGGGCCATTTTATGTTACTCGTAATTAACTAAAAGGCCATTTTATGTTACCTCGTAATTAACTAAAGGGCCATTTTATGTTACCTCGTAATTAACTAAAGGGCCATTTTATGTTACCTCGTAATTAACTAATGGGCCATTTTATGTTACCTCGTAATTAACTAAAGGGCCATTTTATGTTACCTCGTAATTAACTAATGGGCCCTTTTACACGATTTAAGTCTCAACGGCGACATGGTGCTAGACCAATATTTGCAAATATGGTCTATGCAAATATGGTCTATGCAAATATGGTCTATGCAAATATGTTCTGTGCAAATATGGGCCTATGTAAATATGGTCTATGCAAATATGGGCCTATGCAATTATGGTCTTTACGAATATGTTATATGCATATATATTTTGGATATATTTGCATAGACCCATATTTACATAGACCAACCTGTGACGAAACGACTGCGATACAGTCTGGTCTCTATATTATATCCCGTTGATGGGATTGCGACGGGTTAGTCTCCCTGGATTTGGTAACAATAATTAGGGGATTCCCCGTCAAAAGTAGTGCGTGACGTCACATTTCGGGTGATTTCTAGAAGTCTCTAGAATGCCCCAGTCAAGTGCGTACGTGGTTTGCTCTCACGAAGGACCCACAATTGCCTCAAGGAACACGGGATTGTGGAATTCTCCGTGACACTGGATTTCTCCGTGGCTCATGAAATTCACTAGGCCCGTGAAGGCATTGTGAAGACGCACTCAGTTGGTCGTGGGCAGTCGCCGGTCGGACCTCATCGAAGGAAGATCGCAGTAATTCACTGCTAGAAGAGATGTCGGTAAACGCAGCCAGGCGGACATCTGCAGTGGAGGATTGTGATTTCTAAATCACAGGTAATGTGGCATTACTTCATTTAATTTAACCGTTGTCCGTAAATACCGCGCCTAGCGTCTCAAAACGAGTAATCGCCGTATGAAAATAGTCTCCGCGCAGCACATAAAGTTACCGTCGCGTGTCTGCATATTTAATTAGCAGTTATTGATCGGCTAGGCAATGTTTGACAGATGTGTCAGGAAACGCCAACAGTAATGAGCGAATATACACAGGGCTGTACTGTGTAAGTAGATTCGGGTAATCTACCAACTGTGTGGCAGAAGTGCTGAATATCTTGTTTAGTGACTAAATACTCAGGGCAGGAAGTTGACATACTTTACATTGTGATGCTAGACTCAGTTAATAGGGATAAGTTATTGCTTGTTATTATTATTGATTTGTCATTTGCTTAGCTAGAATAGGATGGTAATTTATGTCTGATAGCAGTGGTGATATTATTCCGAGGACAAAGTGGTTATTTCATTGGGATTTCAAGGTAAGTATTTGCGGTGTGAAAAGGCCAGTGCTGTACCTCATAGGCGGAAAGGTTTGTATTTACTGGATAGCAGTTGATAGAAAGTATTTATGATGCCTGAATGTCACTGCTTGTTTACATGCCCGTCCGCTAGAGTGACCATGCATGTTCACTCGTGCGTATGTCTAACCACCGACTGGTTACGAGGCCTGTCCGACCGACCGTTATGTTGCTTGTCAGACCCAAAGCAATAGTGCTTAACCGATGGTTGAACATACCCGACCGAGAGCGATGCGGCGCTCTATAATCGAGGCCATTGCGTCTACGTAGATCGAAATATGAACCGAACCTGATCTGTCTCTATGATTCTCCTCTTTAAGAAACCTGACTCTGATAATGGAGTAACGGAGTTACTGCAATGAAGAAGTAGTAGTATGCTCTGGGGTAATGGACCCTTCAAAAGGAGAGCTGGAGATTTAGGAGAGGGGGGCTGGTAGCCTCTCTAAAAGGGATGACGTGGCCTAACTACCCACGGAACAGAATGCGCCTTGCCCACAGGAGCTGTGGGAAAGTGTATTGGTGGATGGCCACCAAAGCTGTGCTCAACCGGCACAGACTTGACCGGCATGGATGAAGGTCAAGTACTACAGGTCAAACGATGTTCTGGGACGGAGATCCCAGAACAGAAGCTGTTGCTGTGTTCTAAGTTTGTTAATTAAGTTTAACACTTTCTAGTTATAATTTATTAAGGCTACGTTAATGAATTGTGAGTTAGATAATTTATTAAGATTGTGTGCAGTCTTTAATAAGTTAGGTTTAATTGGTTAATCCATGGGTGAAGGGATTGATTAATTGTTGAGCCAGGTAGAAGGAGGATATGTCCCGCTGGGCACCTCCTAGATAATGTAACCACTACACTGAAAGAGAAATAGGTGTATTTTCTGGTTGATGGATGGTGAAGAAACAGGAGTGGATTAGCACCAGGCGAAGGATACTTTGACAGAGTCATACAGTCGACTTTGGTGCTATCGGGCTATCTGTTGTCCAGACGAGTAACGTAACTATACACTGGTGTATTATTGATTTCTCTTGCAGCCTCATGCCTATGCATTGTATTTAAGAGTAGATCAATGATGTTGATGATCACTTATATATAGTGTATTATATATTACTGAGAGGCATGTATTAATGTGGAGATGCAGTGTAGTCCTTGTTATAGTTGAGTACTCACACCAACCCCTCCATGTTTCAGGATCTGTTATAGGTTAGATTCAAGGAAGATTTAGGAGCTCAATTATAAGCTCCATGGGACTTGCTCGCTCCAGTGCCAATCAAGATGAGGTGTGAGGCGTTACTGGGAGCAGTCATATGAATCTGTCTACTAATACTGGAAGTCAATTGAATTGAGATGAGCCGGTAGGTCTAGGCTAAGACCACCGTCAAGAGTCCGACGAAAGTAGTCAACCGATCCAGATAGGGTCAGAGACTAAAGCGTCTAATGGTTCTAACCAGCGAGGTACTGGTACATGTCTCGATCAATGATAACTTTGTGATTTTCCAGGAAAGGAAGTTCAGGTGTTGAACCGAATGTTTACCCGTCATGCCATGGCCAGTTTATTAAGCTTCCTGCCCGGCTGGGTCGTCATGGGACACATTGTCTAAAGTTCACGGAACCGCAAGGGTGAATCAACAGTGGTGATCCTTTTTTTTTTTGAAGCCATGAACCGGGTCATATGACCGGCAGCAGAGATTTGCCATTCTGATGAACTGTGCAGGTAGTTGATACCTACCGAACTGAGTTGATGGACAGACTTGGTGAACTGTTAGGGTAGTTAATACCTACCGAACTGTGTACGATAGCGCATGAGATTTTGTGCAGTGTTAACATTCACTTGTTAAGTCATACAATGGTGACATTGTGGTACTATGGAGGCAGTGCTCCAGTTATAGGTTGCTGATACGTGTTTTCCAGGAACTGGCGAGACAGAAGAGCAACCAGGCTCTTGTAGATACTTGTGTAGTGTGCTATATGACTTTTCTTTAGTGGGGGACCTGGAGGATTCTAGGGTCGACCCAGACGTCATCAGCGGAGTGGAAATTGTGATTTAGTAAGTCATCGAGGGATGATCCTCAATGCTTGAAGTGTCTGTCAGGCATTAGTCCTACGCCTGACCAGCCCGAGATCTTGTTCAGTGGGAAGAAGACTTTGGAGAGGTCTATGCCTTGGAGTTTCTTTACCCTTGAGGTTTCTCGGGTGAGTCGTTAACTACGACGGGACAGCCTCACGAACTTAAGTCACAGTCTCCGTGATGAAGACGAATCATCAGTAGATCTTCTCTTGTACATATTGTCTTCTATTCAGGCTTTCAGCCATCCTTCTCTGTGTTGCAGTTGACGTAGTTAGAAATAAAATTTTGCTTTGTTAGCCATGGCTTTGTGTATTTGTATGACTGGTGTCTTGTCCGAGCCCCCTTTGGGGTAGGAATCCCTAAGTGGGGAGGGGAGGTTCAGCTGTCCCGGCTTGTGTGGGGCCTTGTAGATGTAAAGTTCTATTGGGATGGTTGGAGCAAAGATTGTGGATATTAACTATAGCAACAAACCTGTCCAAAGCCCCGGGGGTCTTGTTACAGCTATAGAGTGGGGGCTCGTCCGGGATCTTCTCTTTGTTCTGACATCTAGTAGGGATAGGTTATAGGGTCATCTGTCCTATACCTATTGTCTTCTTGACGAGTAGGGCTACTGATACCTTTTTCTTCGACGTGGACAGACATTTAATTAACTTAGTATAGATTGTTAGTTACATTGTTGGTTATAGTGATAGTTAGCATTGTAATTTGTGTAGTAGCCTATTGTTACATGCATATCTATACTTAGTACTACTTTATACTAAGCATGGCTACTCGGACTTTAGATTTGTCTAAGGTGCGGGCATCTGCAACAGAGATGGGAGTAGAAGGTGATGCATTCAAAGCTTATGTACTTGAAGTAGAAAGAGACTTCAGAGCAGAAGAGAGGGAGCGAAGAAAGTCAGAAGCTGAGCTTGAAGCTCGGACGCTAGCACTTGAAGAGCAAAAGTTGGCAGCAGACCAACAGTCACAGAAACTGGCAGCTGAACTAGAATCTAAGAAATTAGAAGCTAGGAAATTGGAAATGGAACATGAGTTCCGTATGAAGCAACTTGAGGTAGAGGCTAAATCGGTTGGTGAAACTGAGGGAGCAGTAGGTGCAGAAGCTTTACCTAGCTCATCAGCAGCCAGAATACCAGCTTACCATGCTATGAAATGACCGGTTCCACTATTTAAATCTGACAAAGAGAAGATTGATCAGTTCTTAGAGAAATTCGAGGCTATGTGTAAAGCTATGGGCTTAGAACCTGAGCGTTGGAATTTGAAGCTTTCACAAGAACTCCGTGGCACCGCGTATGAAGTGTATGCGCGTCTTCCACCAGGGATGGAAAATGAATATTCAACCCTGAAATCGGCTCTTTTGAAGAGATTCGAAATGACAGCCAATGCTTACAGGCGGAGGTTCAGAACGTCCAAGCGAGAACCAGGTGAGATGTTCTCGGCCGATAATGTGAGGTTGAACTCATACCTTTTGAAATGGATGGCGTTGGCCGGTTTCAAAGAGGAATATGAGAGTTTGAGAGAGCTGATGGTGGTGGATCAGATGAAAATGCAGATGTCCAAGCCGTTGAGAAATTTCTTAGGGGAAAATGGGGCGGAGAGGCTAGAAATAGTAAATAAGTTAGCGGCTAGGTATGTGGAAGTCTATGGTGAGACTGGGGATTCCAGTCAGACTGATCCACACAAAAGGCAGAAGGGGCATGATAAGAAGCCCAAGACCAATGGTCCAAAAGAATCATCCAGTGTAGCAGATCCTGTGGTAAATGACTCTGGTAAGAACCCCTAGAAGCAAAGCCCTCCCCAAAACTAAGTGGAGTAAGAGGTCGTGTAAGTACTGTAAGTCACCTTCCCATAATACAGTAGACGGTCAGAGGAAGCCGAAGGACTTGCACTTTGCTTGTCTCGCCTCAAATAGGGGTAGACCTAGCGAGACCAAACATGAGGGTAGAGAGAAACCAGAGTCAAAGAGATCACCTGTGGTCGAGACGATAGAAGTGAATGGGCAGCAGGTGGAATGTCTCTACGATACAGGATTGCAGTTTGAGGCTGTAATCTCATCCCACCTTGTGAGCCCAGGGCAGCTCACCGGCGAGACAAGAGAATTCCAGCCGGCCATGAAGAGCTCCGTAGCTATGAACTTGCCGATTGCTCGGATTGACATTCGGTGCAAGTATGTTACGGGTAGCATCAAAGCGGCTGTGCTGCCTGATCCTATTTAACCTTTGATCCTCGGTCATCCACATGTATTCTTGGGGGACCCCAGGAAACATGGCCTAGTGAGCGCTAGGCAGGCCAGGGCTAAGGATGGTGATGTGCAGTGTGGTAAGGGAATTGACCATTCTCTTGCGAGGTTAGTGAGCAGTGCTCAAAGTAGGGACCCGACCTTGTGTCCTTACTTACTGGAGTTGTCCAAAAGTTCCGACCCGCCAACTCCGGGTCAGTTCTATGTAGAAAAAAGGTTGCTTTATCGTAGAGCCGGGCAAGGGGATAGCCAGTACGGTCAGATGGTAGTCCCTACTGACTACAGATCCCGCTTGATACATAGAGTGCATACCTTATCCTTAACCGGACATAAGGATGTGGGGACAACGGTCCAGAGTCTTTCCAGCCACTACCACTGGCCTGGAATGACAGGCGACGTGCGGAGATACATCAGGTCGTGCTCAGAGTGTTGTATAGCAGCACCAAAGCATAGGACCAGAAACGGGTTATCTCTGCAGATCGGAGATAGGGTTCTCGCGCTTCTCCCAATCGAGGGGGCGGAATTCGAACTCGTATGGCAGGGTCCTTTTCCTGTGGAACGGATAATGTCCCGATCCACGTATGTGGTGAAGGTCCGCTGGGAATTGCGAACGTTCCATTGTACTCTCCTTCAGAATTTGGAGAGGTCCGAGGTAGTTTCTCCACAATGTAGTGCGGCTGCCATCGCGCTAGATTCGGTTCAGGGTCCAGACGAGAGCGAGGTAGACTCAGTCCTACGCAGTAAATCCTGTGGGGAGGGTCTGCGGTCTCCTAAGTGTTCAACCGTGGTTAGGGCGAACAGGCTCCGTCGGGAAGAGGCCCATAGTGTTAAGCACACTGAGAATCGAAGTCGGACAGGCGAAGTCACATCTGGCACGACGGGATCGTCGGGTGACTCGATACCGCGACAGGCTCACTGTCCTTACTCGTAGGATAGGAGGCAGGAGCAATGGTACTCCGGACGAACCTGGAGTAAGCGACCATTCATTTCGGTCGACATCCGCGAGCAGTCCACAAGTGTGATGCCGAGTCGGGATAGGAAAATCCTATTGTCAGAAGGGACGGACGAATCTTCAATAAAGTAACCGATGGCCTACACCAGGTGGATGCGGAACAGTCCAGTTTAGAGGGTAAGCCGATCACAAGGCCGTTATGTTTTGGGCCTAATCGCTGGAGATAACGTACATCTGAGGGGGTGGTTGGTGAACCAGCATCCCTACCATTCCGGTAGATATCTCCGGGGAAAGTGAACGTTATGGAACGTCCATTCCTGTAGATCCCGTCACTGTAGAGTAGAGGTTCAGAGTTCAGACAGATCTTGGTCTAGTAAGTTCGACCGGGTCGACCTTATTAAGTGGGGGCCTATGTGACGAAACGACTGCGATACAGTCTGGTCTGTGTATTATATCCCGTTGATGGGATTGCGACGGGTTAGTCTCCCTGGATTTGGTAACAATAACTAGGGGGATCCCCGTCAAAAGTAGTGCGTGACGTCACATTTCGGGTGATTTCTAGAAGTCTCTTGAATGCCCCAGTCAAGTGCGTACGTGGTTTGCTCTCACGAAGGACCCACAATTGCCTCAAGGAACACGGGATTGTGGAATTCTCCGTGAAACTGGATTTCTCCGTGGCTCATGAAATTCACTAGGCCCGTGAAGGCATTGTGAAGACGCACTCAGTTGGTCGTGGGCAGTCGCAGGTCGGACCTCATCGAAGGAAGATCGCAGTAATTCACTGCTAGAAGAGATGTCGGTAAACGCAGCCAGGCGGACATCTGCAGTGGAGGATTGTGATTTCTAAATCACAGGTAATGTGGCATTACTTCATTTAATTTAACCGTTGTCCGTAAATACCGCGCCCAGCGTCTCAAAACGAGTAATCGCCGTATGAAAATAGTCTCCGCGCAGCACATAAAGTTACCGTCGCGTGTCTGCATATTTAATTAGCAGTTATTGATCGGCTAGGCAATGTTTGACAGATGTGTCAGGAAACGCCAACAGTAATGAGCGAGTATACACAGGGCTGTACGTATGTGTCTTCTGATACCTGTGTAAATCCGAAGTTAGGATAGAAGATATTTACGGTGAGTGTACCAAATATGCATTGTTAGTGATAGATGAGTTATTATCACTGCTCTGTGTAAGTAGATTCGGGTAATCTACCAACTGTGTGGCAGATGTGCTGAATATCTTGTTTAGTGATTAAATACTCAGGTCAGGAAGTTGACATACGTTACATTGTGATGCTAGACTCAGTTAATAGGGATAAGTTATTGCTTGTTATTATTATTGATGTGTCATTTGTTTAGCTAGAATAGGATGGTAATTTATGTCTGATAGCAGTGGTGATATTATTCCGAGGACAAGGTGGTTATTTCATTGTGATTTCAAGGCAAGTATTTGCTGTGTGAAAAGGCCAGTGCTGTACTTCATAGGCGGAAAGGTTTGTATTTAGCAGGGCGATGCGCTACCTTCTTGTTTTTCCAACCATTGAAGAGAGAATACATGTTTGCAGGGCACGCGCCTACCTCAGAGTTAATGCAAACACACAACATCCACTGCATAGTGAAATTAGGAAGGTGAAGGGCAGCAGGTTAAAAAGAGGACGGTCGTGGATGGGTCAAGCCGAAGACATTCTTCAACAGGTGTGTTCACTTGAGGTCTTAAAACCTGGCGAAGAGTGGGTGCAAGTGCCAACAGACTTCTGCACATCCTTTTCAGTTTGCATCCAACTAGATAGGAAATGCAGACAAGAAAATTCGGCTGCAGTGGAGGCTGAAGTACAAGCGTTGATTTTCGAGAATTCGCTAGACAGTGACGCGGTCATCTACACAGATGGGTCGGTCGTCCGACATGTGACAAGCTCATGGGCCTTTACAGCTCGGGCCGGAGGGAGAATGGTGAAGGAGGACTCTGGTGCTTTCACTGAAACAACAAGTAGCCTGACCATGGAAGTCATGGCAGTAAGTAAAGCAATAACATGGCTCGAGATACAGACATTCACTAGGGCTTGTTTCCTTAGTGACTCAATGAACATGATCAAGAGGATAGAGGAGGGGTCGATCCGAACAGAATGGCTGCTGCCTCTGGAGCGGTCTCGGCTGGCAAAGATTAGTTTCATCTTCGTGCCAGGGCATGCGGGAGTACAAGGAAATGAGCGGGCTGACAAGCTCGCAGGTGAGGCTACTGTGAAAGGCGGGCGCGCCATGGACCACGCTGACATTCTGAATGCTCTACGAGAAGTAAGACTTTTGCGAGAACCAAGTGATGACTGTGAATCTACAACAATGGCCAGACTGCTAGAGCAGCAAATTAAAAGAGGGGTGGCCAAAACAAGAACACTACACAGGAAGCCAAAGAAGATTGATAAACCAACACAGAAATGGCGTCATTAGCCGCTACACGCTGCGGGATTTGCTGAGGAGGCGATCCGAGCACTTATGGACTGAATGGTTCGATGTGCAATGAGGATGATCTGTCGACTAACTAAATAACTAACTATTTACTGGATAGCAGTTGATAGAAAGTATTTATGATGCCTGAATGTCACTGCTTGTTTAGATGCCCGTCCGCTAGAGTGGCCATGCGTGTTCACTCGTGCGTATGTCTAACCACTGACTGGTTACGAGGCCTGTCCGACCGACCGGTATGTTGCTTGTCAGACCCAAAGCAATAGTGCTTAACCGATGGTTGAACATACCCGACCGAGAGCAATGCGGCGCTCTATAATCGAAGCCTTTACGTCTACGTAGATTGAAATATAAACCGAACCTGGTCTGTCTCTATGATTCTCCTCTTTAAGAAACCTGACTCTGATAATGGAGTAACGGAGTTACTGCAATGAAGAAGTAGTAGTATGCTCTGGGGTAATGGACCCCCAAAAAGGGGAGCTGGAGATTTAGGAGAGGGGGGCTGGTAGCCTCTCTAAAAGGGATGACGTGGCCTAACTAGCCACGGAACAGAATGCGCCTTGCCCACAGGAGCTGTGGGAAAGTGTATTGGTGGATGGCCACCAAAGCTGTGCTCAACCAGCACAGACTTGACCGTCATGGATGAAGGTCAAGTACTACAGGTCAAACGATGTTCTGGGACGGAGATACCAGAACAGAAGCTGTTGCTGTGTTCTAAGTTTGTTAATTAAGTTTAACACTTTCTAGTTATAATTTATTAAGGCTACGTTAATGAATTGTGAGTTAGATAATTTATTAAGATTGTGTGCAGTCTTTAATAAGTTAGGTTTAATTGGTTAATCCATGGGTGAAGGGATTGATTAATTGTTGAGCCAGGTAGAAGGAGGATATGTCCCGCTGGGCACCTCCTAGATAATGTAACCACTACACTGAAAGAGAAGTAGGTGTATTTTCTGGTTGATGGATGATGAAGAAACAGGCGTGGATTAGCACCAGGCGAAGGATACTTTGACAGAGTCATACAGTCGACTTTGGTGCTATCGGGCTATCTGTTACCCAGACGAGTAACGTAACTATACACTGGTGTATTATTGCTTTCTCTTGAAGCCTCATGCCTATGCATTGTATTTAAGAGTAGATCAATGATGTTGATGATCACTTATATATAGTGTATTATATATTACTGAGAGGCATGTATTAATGTGGAGATGCAGTGTAGTCCTTGTTATAGTTGAGTACTCACACCAACCTCTCCATGTTTCAGGATCTGTTATAGGTTAGATCCAATGAAGATTCAGGAGCTCAACCATAAGCTCCATGGGACTTGCTCGCTCCAGTGCCAATCAATATGAGGTTTGAGGCGTTACTGGGAGCAGTCATATGAATCTGTCTACTAATATTGGAAGTCAATTGAATTGAGATGAGCCGGTAGGTCTAGGCTAAGACCACCGTCAAGAGTCCGATGAAAGTAGTCAACCGATCCAGATAGGATCAGAGACTAGAGCGTCTAATGGTTCTAACCAGCGAGGTACTGGTACATGTCTCGATCAATGATAACTTTGTGATTTTCCAGGAAAGGAAGTTCAGGTGTTGAACCGAATGTTTACCCGTCATGCCAATGGCCAGTTTATTAAGCTTCCGGCCCGGCTGGGTCATCATGGGACACATTAGTAGTGGGTTACGTCCTATTTGAGTCGCATTTCTGGATTGTGGTGCTGGATTGACCCCAATCCAGCTGGATTGGGGTTAGGGGTTAGGGGTTAGGGGTTAGGGGTTAGGGGTAGGGGTTAGGGTTAGGGTTAGGGGTTTGGGGTTAGGGTTAGGGGTTAGGGTTTAGGGGTTAGGGTTAGGGTTTTTTGTGTGCTCCTAATTATACTTTCTGGATTGACCTCGCTGGATTGCCCTCAATCCAGGGCGGGTAGGGTAGGTACTAAGGTCATATGTAAGGGTCGATAATTCTAATAAAAGACATGTTTTTCTAAGAGCAGATAACTGAGTGTGTGTGTATAATATTATAAATAATTAAAAAATAAATAAATAAATAAATAAAAAAAAAAAAATAAAAAAAAAATAAAAGACAACCAAAAGCACGCGGAGGCGGTCGCAGGAGCAAGCGCGGCCGATCGGTCGCGTGGAGCGGTCGACCCCAGTAAAACAGTGTCTTGTAGTACCCAAGTGGCCAGTCATTGCTGAGTGATCACTAGTCCGGTTATTGACGAGTACTGTGGTGGGGCTAGACGGTTCGAACCCTCGAGGCGCACCGGGTGTCATAGGAAAATTATAATAAGTAAAAAGGTATATATGGCGTGTATATGATCTGTAGTGGGTCGTAGTGGCTTATAAAACTATCATCATATAGATTACACCTCTTCAAATGAAAACCTTAAAAAAGTAAAGATGGCCTGTAGTAACGGTTGTAAGGGGGCGTGGCTTCGTGGTATTCGTTGTTAAGGGGTTGGTGAGTGGTGATGTACCTATATAACAGCTTCCGAACAATTTAAAGGGATGGGTGAGTGGCCAAGTGGCTAAGTAAATGCGTCGGTTCCTTGCTAAGAGACAGAGGAGTTGCTAGATAAAGGCTGCAGCTCGTTGTCAAGGGGTTGGTGAGTGTACAAATAGCTAAATAACCGCTTCTGATCCTTGTTAAGAGGTGGGCGAGGGGCGGATTGGTTGGATAATTACGCCCGTTCCTTGGTAAGAGCCAGGGTGATCGAGTGGAGAAGTGGGTAAATATAGGCTGGGAGGTCTACCACTGGTAAATTCAACGCATAATTTCGGCGTCGGTCGTCAGAAGACCAAGGATATTTTCATTATATGTCTATTGTAAAGGGGTCGACTGTTTGTTATAACGGGGTTACTATTATCTATAGTGGCTGGGACTTAAATACTATCAGCATACCGGTTACAGCTCTTCAAATGAAAACATTGAAAGTGTAAAGATGGCCGATGGTTTTAGTGGGTATGACTTTGTGATATTCGTTGTTAAGGGGTGGGGGTGAGTGGTGGAGTAGCTAGATAAACGCTTCCGAACACTATCATCGGGTTCGAATCCCAGTGGGGTGGTCTAGTGGTAGAAGAAATATTGATAATATTTGGTTACTTAGTTGTGATTTCGAGCTCGGTTGTTATTAACCCGGTTATGTTTAGAAATGTAGAGGTGGTGTGCTGGTTGCGGAGTATGTTTAGGGGGTACCCCAGACACAGTGGAAGTGACAGGTTCAAATCTCAGAACTTTGTCGTGGGTAAGATTTCCAGTCATCAAGGTGTGGGTGTCGTCGCGGCCACAAGTCCCACCGCTGATGAAAAACACAGTCAGCAGATTTCACCATTGTACCTACGAGTCACAAAATATAAGCTAACTTAACATTCAGAATATGACTTCAACAAGTGTTGCCAAAAATCAATACTTATTCTTATAACGGCTAATCCAGGGGATTATCGTCATCGTAATGACCAAGTCAGGTTAATAATATTTCTTATATCTCCGCCATTGCAAATAGTTCGCGATATTAATAAATGTTCATATAAAGGTTGGAAGGGGATTAAAAGATTAACACCTATTGTCGGGACATCCAATAAAAATCAATAACACGACCCTCGATTTTTCTCATAATTGCCGATTGGAGATTATGGGCTAGGTGTATGTGTCCTTATTTAGTTAAAACAGGTGGTATGAGTAGGAGATATCACAAACAGTATCAGCATGTGCCACTCTGATCTTAAATATCAGTAGTTCGTTATTCTTGTGACATTGAAAAACGCTTGTGGCTTGAAGACAGATGGTGTACTATGTTATTGGGTGGTGTATATAGATTGACCAGTATGTGAAGTTGATAAGGTCACCCCTGCCAGCGCATCGTAGCTGTGTTGTGACTTGTCGCCTATTACATCCGGGTGTAAAAATAACCAAAAATATTTCACATCAACTCAGACATGCCTCTATATAGCTGCACTGCGAACATGGCTAGAGTCTACTTTAGGAAAGTATCGTGTATCTGTGTATACGGGTTTACCACTGCTTATAGATGTGTGCAGTATTATTAGAAAGCGGCCGTTATGTCTACATTATCAAAGTATGTTGCCTTACAGAGCTGGTATAGTATCTATGTGTCTGCTACGTTGTATGTTTTGTCATGTTGCCTTGTAGTATTTGGAGGTAGTTTCATGTGGGTGTCTAGTGAACTTTTTAAAAACTATGTCTCAGAATCCACAACGCCACTGGCATTAGAGGCTTTTCAACTTGTCTGCTCATTGACCACGCTTCACAGTCATACTAAAGTACGGGTTCTATGTAGTACTTAAACACTCCTTTTATTTCTCATTACAGCTGTCAACTTTATATTAGTCAGTATGTTTTCCAATTTGCAAAAGACAACCTTCATCACAGCGATTCTTGTTCCAACGCTTTAAAGCCACCTCCTATCAGACATTTTTTTTCTTTCCTTTTATGCTCACGGCTACCGTTTCCCCATTTCAAGCTCCATGTCTCTACTCGTATGCATTAGTGTGGTAGAAGTAAACCGATAACTCACAAGATAGACGTATATCATCACACTGTATATGAACATGTGGGAAACGGCTACATCCGGGCAAAGAGGGCGTTGTATCTGTCACATGCGTATGGAAACAGCCGAGACACGTGGTTAAGAGGGATACTACAGAAAAAAAAAACGGCATTATGTTGGCGATCGAACCAGGGGACCTAATTCGTGATGACCACCATGTACGGGAGTGATTCTGCCCCCTCGTCAACAGGGCGTCGGAGGTTTAAAAGGGTGTTCATTCTCTCGCTTTTCTATTTCCGAGTCGTCATAGGGTCACCAAGTAACAGTAAAGAACACGAAACTACTACTACTACCAAGGCCTCTATACACCACAATGCATTTTCGAATATAATATACACAACTATAATCAAGTCATCACAGTATTCAACTAACCCGTTCTCATAGACATAGAGGAGAGATGTGAGCACCGAGGCCAGTTGGGGGAGGTGTACCTTTTACTTAACATCTATCGGGTCATACACCGACGAGTGTTTAGCTATATTTATCATATAATATTACCCGTGAACACAACAAGCTTCCCCGGATCAGTCTTAGGCTTCTCATATAACATGACATATCACGTACCCGCTGTCCTGACCAGCAAAGTTATCGCTTCTCAGAGCAGACATTTACACTTTCATTAATTCTTCTGCCTGGCCAAAGGGGGTCTTTGCATCTTTCCGCAGAAACCTAGTTCCAATGCTAATATATGTTTTTCAATGTGTCGGCTCATTACCACATTTCACATCCTGACAAAAGTACAGGTTCTATGTTCCACTCCAACAGTCAAATAAGAAAAAATGTTAGCCAAATTATTAAAATGTTGGCCAACTATAGAAATATATCGACCAGCCGTATAAAGTATAGTAAAATATGTTAGCCAAACTTATAAAACTCGTGGTCAAAATAAGAAATATCTCAACCAAGCGTATAAGAAATAGGAAAAATGTTAGCCAAATTATTAAAAGGTTGGCCAAATATAGAAATATATCGACCAGACGTATAAAATATAGTAAAATTTGTTAGCCAAACTTATAAAACTCGGGGTCAAAATAAGAAATATCTCAACCAAGTGTATAAGAAATAGGAAAAAGGCTAGTCAAACTAATGAAAACGTTGGCCAAATACAGAAATATCTCGACCAACTTATAAAATGTAGGAAAAAAAATTGTTAGCCAAACTAACAAAACTGTTAACCAAAATAAGAAACGTCTCGGCCAACTTACAAAATGTAGGAAAAATTGTTAGCTAAACTGACAAAACAGTTGGCCAAAATAAGAAACGTCTCGACTAACATTATAAAAAGTAGGAAAATTGTAACCAAATTAATTTAAAAAGGTGACCAAAATAGGAAATATCTCATCCATTCTTATAAAACTTAGGAAAATGTGTTAACCTAATGAGAAAAATATCGACCAATTGAAGAAAAAAGTTACACAAAACTTATAAAACTTAGGGAAATGTGTTAACCTAATGAGAAAAATATCGACCAATTGAAGAAAAAAGTTACACAAAACTTATAAAACTTAGGAAAATGTGTTAACCTAATGAGAAAAATATCGCCCAATTGAAGAAAAAAAAGTTACACAAAACTTATAAAACTTAGGAAAATGTGTTAACCTAATGAGAAAAATATCGACCAATTGAAGAAAAAAGTTACACAAAACTTATAAAACTTAGGAAAATGTGTTAACCTAATGAGAAAAATATTGACCAAGTAAAGAAAAACGTACACCAAACTTCTGAAAAGTAAGAAAATTTGTTAACCAAATGGGAAAAATATTGGCCAAGTGGAGAAATATCTCAACCATACTTATGAAAAGGAGGAAAATGTGTTCACCTAATGAGAAAATATCGCCCAAGTGAAGAAAAAAGTTACACAAAACTTATAAAACTTAGGAAAATGTGTTAACCTAATGAGAAAAATATTGACCAAGTAAAGAAAAACGTACACCAAACTTCTGAAAAGTAAGAAAATTTGTTAACCAAATGGGAAAAATATTGACCAAGTGGAGAAATATCTCAACCATACTTATGAAAAGGAGGAAAATGTGTTAACCTAATGAGAAAAATATCGACCAATTGAAGAAAAAAGTTACACAAAACTTATAAAACTTAGGAAAATGTGTTAACCTAATGAGAAAAATATTGACCAAGTAAAGAAAAACGTACACCAAACTTCTGAAAAGTAAGAAAATTTGTTAACCAAATGGGAAAAATATTGGCCAAGTGGAGAAATATCTCAACCATACTTATGAAAAGGAGGAAAATGTGTTCACCTAATGAGAAAATATCGCCCAAGTGAAGAAAAAAGTTACACAAAACTTATAAAACTTAGGAAAATGTGTTAACCTAATGAGAAAAATATTGACCAAGTAAAGAAAAACGTACACCAAACTTCTGAAAAGTAAGAAAATTTGTTAACCAAATGGGAAAAATATTGACCAAGTGGAGAAATATCTCAACCATACTTATGAAAAGGAGGAAAATGTGTCATCCAAATGGGAAAAATATTGGCCAAGTGGAGAAATATCGCAACCATACTTATGAAAAGGAGGAAAATGTGTTAACCTAATGAGAAAAATATCGCCCAAGTGAAGAAAAAAGTTACACAAAACTTATAAAACTTAGGAAAATGTGTTAACCTAATGAGAAAAATATCGCCCAATTGAAGAAAAAAGTTTCACAAAACTTATAAAACTTAGGAAAATGTGTTAACCTAATGAGAAAAATATTGACCAAGTCAAGAAAAACGTACACCAAACTTCTGAAAAGTAAGAAAATTTGTTAACCAAAAGGGAAAAATATATGGGCTAAACTATGAAATGTGTTGACCGAACTAAGAAAGTGTGTTAACCAAAGGGGGAAAAATGTTGGTCAAAACATGAAACATCTCGACCAAACTTATAAATATCTCGTGTAAACTTATAA
This sequence comes from Cepaea hortensis, assembly GCA_963921405.1. Lineage (NCBI taxonomy): Eukaryota > Metazoa > Mollusca > Gastropoda > Stylommatophora > Helicidae > Cepaea > Cepaea hortensis. The sequence goes on from OY992893.1 coordinate 25,930,106, forward strand.
AAAAAAAAAAAAAAAAGTAGGAACAAATATTGCTTCTGTAGTTATGTCAAACGTGTCTTGAACTTTTATCTGAACAGACATTTCACAAGACATAATCATCAACGTCAACACTTTCCCTCTTTTACATTACCGAAAGTTTCAACTTATCAGTCCAGAGTATCCACTAAAGAAGCACTTATGCATACTAATCCCCCAGCTCTTCACACTCTTGGTTTTTTTTTTTTCTAACGCAAATTGTCTCTGTCTTTCATAGATAGCTTAACAACTTTTCTGTGTAGCACCACTAACAACTCCAAACCTTCGTTTCACATGAGCTCTAATGAAACAGTCATAACAACATTTAGGGCAATCTGTGGCTCCACCTGGGATAGTTTCAATATCATCTGAGTATTCGTCAGCAAAGATCCACTTCCCATGGCTGATATCTTCAACTTTCTATACCACAATGTCTGCTACACTAACCTTCCATTGGTCCATCTTTCAACAATACAAAGAGTGTTCTCGAAGTCTAGCTAACATAACATTGATTACTTTGTCCACCTCTATCACACTTTGTCATTTCACAGCTGCAATAGCGGCAAGTCTGCAACCAACCAACAGTGTCTGTTATGAAGTCGACCTTTCTTAAAGCCACGTCTGCCTTACTGAACCCTTGAATACCCTCTACCACATCGTCTAACCGACTTTCAACATTTCATACCAAATAACATTAACATTCTCTTTAATTACAGAACAACTGATTTTCTGCTGACTAAGCAGATTTTACAACCCCGTGGAGATAAATCATATGCCTCCTAACCTACTAGGCGCTATTCTAGACAATGAATATGGTCATCGACCAGCACCCCTAGGCAGAACTTGAAAAAACAACAGAGCTTGGGTTATTGAGACGAATGAGTTGCATTCCTTGGACTACCAGAAAGACATCAAACACAACAAACTCTTTCTTACTAACCCTAACCCTAAGTATACATCAACTAACCCTAACCCTAAACCTAAGTATACATCAACTAACCCTAACCCTAACCCTAACTATACAACAAACTCTTTCTTAAGAGACATAGATACAAACCAGTGTTAGAAATGAAAAAGTTAAATTTATGTGATTACATTTTAATTAAAATTTAAAACTAATAAATCGCACTTTTATTGCGCGCTTCACTTAATATACAGATATAGGGTAAGTATAGGTATAAGTTAGGTATAGGACATATATCAAGCTTACATCTTGCGCAATAAAAGTGCGATTTATTAGTTTTAAATTTTAATTAAAATGTAATCACATAAATTTAACTTTTTCATTTCTAACACTGGTTTGTATCTATGTCTCTTAAGAAAGAGTTTGTTGTATAGTTAGGGTTAGGGTTAGGGTTAGTTGATGTATACTTAGGTTTAGGGTTAGGGTTAGTTGATGTATACTTAGGGTTAGGGTTAGTAAGAAAGAGTTTGTTGTGTTTGATGTCTTTCTGGTAGTCCAAGGAATGCAACTCATTCGTCTCAATAACCCAAGCTCTGTTGTTTTTTCAAGTTCTGCCTAGGGGTGCTGGTCGATGACCATATTCATTGTCTAGAATAGCGCCTAGTAGGTTAGGAGGCATATGATTTATCTCCACGGGGTTGTAAAATCTGCTTAGTCAGCAGAAAATCAGTTGTTCTGTAATTAAAGAGAATGTTAATGTTATTTGGTATGAAATGTTGAAAGTCGGTTAGACGATGTGGTAGAGGGTATTCAAGGGTTCAGTAAGGCAGACGTGGCTTTAAGAAAGGTCGACTTCATAACAGACACTGTTGGTTGGTTGCAGACTTGCCGCTATTGCAGCTGTGAAATGACAAAGTGTGATAGAGGTGGACAAAGTAATCAATGTTATGTTAGCTAGACTTCGAGAACACTCTTTGTATTGTTGAAAGATGGACCAATGGAAGGTTAGTGTAGCAGACATTGTGGTATAGAAAGTTGAAGATATCAGCCATGGGAAGTGGATCTTTGCTGACGAATACTCAGATGATATTGAAACTATCCCAGGTGGAGCCACAGATTGCCCTAAATGTTGTTATGACTGTTTCATTAGAGCTCATGTGAAACGAAGGTTTGGAGTTGTTAGTGGTGCTACACAGAAAAGTTGTTAAGCTATCTATGAAAGACAGAGACACTTTGCGTTAGAAAAAAAAAAAAACCAAGAGTGTGAAGAGCTGGGGGATTAGTATGCATAAGTGCTTCTTTAGTGGATACTCTGGACTGATAAGTTGAAACTTTCGGTAATGTAAAAGAGGGAAAGTGTTGACGTTGATGATTATGTCTTGTGAAATGTCTGTTCAGATAAAAGTTCAAGACACGTTTGACATAACTACAGAAGCAATATTTGTTCCTACTTTTTTTTTTTTTTTTTTTATAAGTTTACACGAGATATTTATAAGTTTGGTCGAGATGTTTCATGTTTTGACCAACATTTTTCCCCCTTTGGTTAACACACTTTCTTAGTTCGGTCAACACATTTCATAGTTTAGCCCATATATTTTTCCCTTTTGGTTTACAAATTTTCTTACTTTTCAGAAGTTTGGTGTACGTTTTTCTTTACTTGGTCAATATTTTTCTCATTAGGTTAACACATTTTCCTAAGTTTTATAAGTTTTGTGAAACTTTTTTCTTCAATTGGGCGATATTTTTCTCATTAGGTTAACACATTTTCCTAAGTTTTATAAGTTTTGTGTAACTTTTTTCTTCACTTGGGCGATATTTTTCTCATTAGGTTAACACATTTTCCTCCTTTTCATAAGTATGGTTGCGATATTTCTCCACTTGGCCAATATTTTTCCCATTTGGATGACACATTTTCCTCCTTTTCATAAGTATGGTTGAGATATTTCTCCACTTGGTCAATATTTTTCCCATTTGGTTAACAAATTTTCTTACTTTTCAGAAGTTTGGTGTACGTTTTTCTTTACTTGGTCAATATTTTTCTCATTAGGTTAACACATTTTCCTAAGTTTTATAAGTTTTGTGTAACTTTTTTCTTCACTTGGGCGATATTTTCTCATTAGGTGAACACATTTTCCTCCTTTTCATAAGTATGGTTGAGATATTTCTCCACTTGGCCAATATTTTTCCCATTTGGTTAACAAATTTTCTTACTTTTCAGAAGTTTGGTGTACGTTTTTCTTTACTTGGTCAATATTTTTCTCATTAGGTTAACACATTTTCCTAAGTTTTATAAGTTTTGTGTAACTTTTTTCTTCAATTGGTCGATATTTTTCTCATTAGGTTAACACATTTTCCTCCTTTTCATAAGTATGGTTGAGATATTTCTCCACTTGGTCAATATTTTTCCCATTTGGTTAACAAATTTTCTTACTTTTCAGAAGTTTGGTGTACGTTTTTCTTTACTTGGTCAATATTTTTCTCATTAGGTTAACACATTTTCCTAAGTTTTATAAGTTTTGTGTAACTTTTTTCTTCACTTGGGCGATATTTTCTCATTAGGTGAACACATTTTCCTCCTTTTCATAAGTATGGTTGAGATATTTCTCCACTTGGCCAATATTTTTCCCATTTGGTTAACAAATTTTCTTACTTTTCAGAAGTTTGGTGTACGTTTTTCTTTACTTGGTCAATATTTTTCTCATTAGGTTAACACATTTTCCTAAGTTTTATAAGTTTTGTGTAACTTTTTTCTTCAATTGGTCGATATTTTTCTCATTAGGTTAACACATTTTCCTAAGTTTTATAAGTTTTGTGTAACTTTTTTTTCTTCAATTGGGCGATATTTTTCTCATTAGGTTAACACATTTTCCTAAGTTTTATAAGTTTTGTGTAACTTTTTTCTTCAATTGGTCGATATTTTTCTCATTAGGTTAACACATTTCCCTAAGTTTTATAAGTTTTGTGTAACTTTTTTCTTCAATTGGTCGATATTTTTCTCATTAGGTTAACACATTTTCCTAAGTTTTATAAGAATGGATGAGATATTTCCTATTTTGGTCACCTTTTTAAATTAATTTGGTTACAATTTTTCCTACTTTTTATAATGTTAGTCGAGACGTTTCTTATTTTGGCCAACTGTTTTGTCAGTTTAGCTAACAATTTTTCCTACATTTTGTAAGTTGGCCGAGACGTTTCTTATTTTGGTTAACAGTTTTGTTAGTTTGGCTAACAATTTTTTTTCCTACATTTTATAAGTTGGTCGAGATATTTCTGTATTTGGCCAACGTTTTCATTAGTTTGACTAGCCTTTTTCCTATTTCTTATACACTTGGTTGAGATATTTCTTATTTTGACCCCGAGTTTTATAAGTTTGGCTAACAAATTTTACTATATTTTATACGTCTGGTCGATATATTTCTATATTTGGCCAACCTTTTAATAATTTGGCTAACATTTTTCCTATTTCTTATACGCTTGGTTGAGATATTTCTTATTTTGACCACGAGTTTTATAAGTTTGGCTAACATATTTTACTATACTTTATACGGCTGGTCGATATATTTCTATAGTTGGCCAACATTTTAATAATTTGGCTAACATTTTTTCTTATTTGACTGTTGGAGTGGAACATAGAACCTGTACTTTTGTCAGGATGTGAAATGTGGTAATGAGCCGACACATTGAAAAACATATATTAGCATTGGAACTAGGTTTCTGCGGAAAGATGCAAAGACCCCCTTTGGCCAGGCAGAAGAATTAATGAAAGTGTAAATGTCTGCTCTGAGAAGCGATAACTTTGCTGGTCAGGACAGCGGGTACGTGATATGTCATGTTATATGAGAAGCCTAAGACTGATCCGGGGAAGCTTGTTGTGTTCACGGGTAATATTATATGATAAATATAGCTAAACACTCGTCGGTGTATGACCCGATAGATGTTAAGTAAAAGGTACACCTCCCCCAACTGGCCTCGGTGCTCACATCTCTCCTCTATGTCTATGAGAACGGGTTAGTTGAATACTGTGATGACTTGATTATAGTTGTGTATATTATATTCGAAAATGCATTGTGGTGTATAGAGGCCTTGGTAGTAGTAGTAGTTTCGTGTTCTTTACTGTTACTTGGTGACCCTATGACGACTCGGAAATAGAAAAGCGAGAGAATGAACACCCTTTTAAACCTCCGACGCCCTGTTGACGAGGGGGCAGAATCACTCCCGTACATGGTGGTCATCACGAATTAGGTCCCCTGGTTCGATCGCCAACATAATGCCGTTTTTTTTTCTGTAGTATCCCTCTTAACCACGTGTCTCGGCTGTTTCCATACGCATGTGACAGATACAACGCCCTCTTTGCCCGGATGTAGCCGTTTCCCACATGTTCATATACAGTGTGATGATATACGTCTATCTTGTGAGTTATCGGTTTACTTCTACCACACTAATGCATACGAGTAGAGACATGGAGCTTGAAATGGGGAAACGGTAGCCGTGAGCATAAAAGGAAAGAAAAAAAATGTCTGATAGGAGGTGGCTTTAAAGCGTTGGAACAAGAATCGCTGTGATGAAGGTTGTCTTTTGCAAATTGGAAAACATACTGACTAATATAAAGTTGACAGCTGTAATGAGAAATAAAAGGAGTGTTTAAGTACTACATAGAACCCGTACTTTAGTATGACTGTGAAGCGTGGTCAATGAGCAGACAAGTTGAAAAGCCTCTAATGCCAGTGGCGTTGTGGATTCTGAGACATAGTTTTTAAAAAGTTCACTAGACACCCACATGAAACTACCTCCAAATACTACAAGGCAACATGACAAAACATACAACGTAGCAGACACATAGATACTATACCAGCTCTGTAAGGCAACATACTTTGATAATGTAGACATAACGGCCGCTTTCTAATAATACTGCACACATCTATAAGCAGTGGTAAACCCGTATACACAGATACACGATACTTTCCTAAAGTAGACTCTAGCCATGTTCGCAGTGCAGCTATATAGAGGCATGTCTGAGTTGATGTGAAATATTTTTGGTTATTTTTACACCCGGATGTAATAGGCGACAAGTCACAACACAGCTACGATGCGCTGGCAGGGGTGACCTTATCAACTTCACATACTGGTCAATCTATATACACCACCCAATAACATAGTACACCATCTGTCTTCAAGCCACAAGCGTTTTTCAATGTCACAAGAATAACGAACTACTGATATTTAAGATCAGAGTGGCACATGCTGATACTGTTTGTGATATCTCCTACTCATACCACCTGTTTTAACTAAATAAGGACACATACACCTAGCCCATAATCTCCAATCGGCAATTATGAGAAAAATCGAGGGTCGTGTTATTGATTTTTATTGGATGTCCCGACAATAGGTGTTAATCTTTTAATCCCCTTCCAACCTTTATATGAACATTTATTAATATCGCGAACTATTTGCAATGGCGGAGATATAAGAAATATTATTAACCTGACTTGGTCATTACGATGACGATAATCCCCTGGATTAGCCGTTATAAGAATAAGTATTGATTTTTGGCAACACTTGTTGAAGTCATATTCTGAATGTTAAGTTAGCTTATATTTTGTGACTCGTAGGTACAATGGTGAAATCTGCTGACTGTGTTTTTCATCAGCGGTGGGACTTGTGGCCGCGACGACACCCACACCTTGATGACTGGAAATCTTACCCACGACAAAGTTCTGAGATTTGAACCTGTCACTTCCACTGTGTCTGGGGTACCCCCTAAACATACTCCGCAACCAGCACACCACCTCTACATTTCTAAACATAACCGGGTTAATAACAACCGAGCTCGAAATCACAACTAAGTAACCAAATATTATCAATATTTCTTCTACCACTAGACCACCCCACTGGGATTCGAACCCGATGATAGTGTTCGGAAGCGTTTATCTAGCTACTCCACCACTCACCCCCACCCCTTAACAACGAATATCACAAAGTCATACCCACTAAAACCATCGGCCATCTTTACACTTTCAATGTTTTCATTTGAAGAGCTGTAACCGGTATGCTGATAGTATTTAAGTCCCAGCCACTATAGATAATAGTAACCCCGTTATAACAAACAGTCGACCCCTTTACAATAGACATATAATGAAAATATCCTTGGTCTTCTGACGACCGACGCCGAAATTATGCGTTGAATTTACCAGTGGTAGACCTCCCAGCCTATATTTACCCACTTCTCCACTCGATCACCCTGGCTCTTACCAAGGAACGGGCGTAATTATCCAACCAATCCGCCCCTCGCCCACCTCTTAACAAGGATCAGAAGCGGTTATTTAGCTATTTGTACACTCACCAACCCCTTGACAACGAGCTGCAGCCTTTATCTAGCAACTCCTCTGTCTCTTAGCAAGGAACCGACGCATTTACTTAGCCACTTGGCCACTCACCCATCCCTTTAAATTGTTCGGAAGCTGTTATATAGGTACATCACCACTCACCAACCCCTTAACAACGAATACCACGAAGCCACGCCCCCTTACAACCGTTACTACAGGCCATCTTTACTTTTTTAAGGTTTTCATTTGAAGAGGTGTAATCTATATGATGATAGTTTTATAAGCCACTACGACCCACTACAGATCATATACACGCCATATATACCTTTTTACTTATTATAATTTTCCTATGACACCCGGTGCGCCTCGAGGGTTCGAACCGTCTAGCCCCACCACAGTACTCGTCAATAACCGGACTAGTGATCACTCAGCAATGACTGGCCACTTGGGTACTACAAGACACTGTTTTACTGGGGTCGACCGCTCCACGCGACCGATCGGCCGCGCTTGCTCCTGCGACCGCCTCCGCGTGCTTTTGGTTGTCTTTTATTTTTTTTTTATTTTTTTTATTTATTTATTTATTTATTTATTTATTAATTATTTATAATATTATACACACACACTCAGTTATCTGCTCTTAGAAAAACATGTCTTTTATTAGAATTATCGACCCTTACATATGACCTTAGTACCTACCCTACCCGCCCTGGATTGAGGGCAATCCAGCGAGGTCAATCCAGAAAGTATAATTAGGAGCACACAAAAAACCCTAACCCTAACCCCTAAACCCTAACCCCTAACCCTAACCCCAAACCCCTAACCCTAACCCTAACCCCTACCCCTAACCCCTAACCCCTAACCCCTAACCCCTAACCCCTAACCCAATCCAGCTGGATTGGGGTCAATCCAGCACCACAATCCAGAAATGCGACTCAAATAGGACGTAACCCACTACTCACATTGTCTAAAGTTCACGGAACCGCAAGGGTGAATCAACAGTGGTGATCCTTTTTTGAAGCCATGAACCGGGTCATATGACCGGCAGCAGAGATTTGACATTCTGATGAACTGTGCAGGTAGTTGATACCTACCGAACTGAGTTGATGGACAGACTTGGTGAACTGTTAGGGCAGTTAATACCTACCGAACTGTGTACGATAGCTACATGAGATTTTGTGCAGTGTTAACATTCACTTGTTAAGTCATACAATGGTGACATTGTGGTACTAAGGAGGCAGTGCTCCAGATATAGGTTGCTGATACGTGTTTCCCAGGAACTGGCGGGATAGAAGAGCAACCAGGCTCTTGTAGATATTTGTATAGTGTGCTATATGACTTTTCTTTAGTGGGGGACCTGGAGGATTCTAGGGTCGACCCAGACGTCATCAGCGGAGTGGAAATTGTGATTTAGTAAGTCATCGAGGGATGATCCTCAATGGTTGGTGAAATGTCTGTCAGGCATTAGTCCTACGCCTGACCAGCCCGAGATCTTGTTCAGTGGGAAGAAGACTTTGGAGAGGTCTATGCCTTGGAGTTCCTTTACCCTAGAGGTTTCTCGGGTGAGTCGTTAAATACGACGGGACAGCCTCACGAACTTAAGTCACAGTCTCCGTGATGAAGACGAATCATCAGTAGATCTTCTCTTGTACATATTGTCTTCTATTCAGGCTTTCAGCCATCCTTCTCTGTGTTGCAGTTGACATAGTTAGAAATTAAATTTTGCTTTGTTAGCCATGGTTTTGTGTATTAGTATGACTGGTGTCTTGTCCGAGCCCCCTTTGGGGTAGGAATCCCTAAGTGGGGAGGGGAGGTTCAGCTGTCCCGGCTTGTGTGGGGCCTTGTAGATGTAAAGTTCTATTGTGGTGGCTGGAGCAAAGGCTGGGGATATTAACTATAGCAACAAACCTGTCCAAAGCCACGGGGGTCTTGTTACACAACCAACACTCAGTTAGTAATGTGGTCTGTATCATGCCGCTGCCTTCACTTTCCAAGACATCTCCAGGTACTCATGTTTGGCTGACTAGACCAGGGAACCCAGGTGAAAATTAAAATTCCAATTCTGCCTTGATGGGGATCGAACCCGCTAGCACCGCGCCGGATGGGAAGCGTCTAGCTATTCACACTACCCAAATTCCCAGGTTACGAGGGTTGCATGGCAAATAATTCACTTTTGATTTACACTGCAGCCAATTAACATAGACCGCCTCGCGTTGGTTTCTATACAATGGTATGAGTGTCGGTCGTTCAGAAAGCAATGGCAAAGTACTGAACGTAAACTTGCCCAGGACTCACAAACAGACCAGAAATGCTAGAGTTGACTGCTACGTCCTGTAAAGGATATGCAACTTACTTTTTAACTAACAATTAATATATTTACTTTAAGTCCATTAAAAGTGAACACAAAATAAATACATCTGTATACATCAATGGCATATTTTCCATACGCCATAAATACACGCATCTCAACTGATATAATTAAGCACAGTACTACATACATGAAGAGACACCATAGAAATCTCCCTGATTAAACTTGCTGTCTGTCGCTTGCATTTCTCCAGAACGTTGAATACTCTCTTGTGAGATTTCCATTAAAATCTATTACGCCACATTTAGAATTCGTGGCTGAAATCGGGAATACATCATTAAGAATTCTTAAAAGTATGATTTCGGTCTATTACTTTGCCCTCATTCTTTTCTTTATTTTTTTACAAGTGATATATATTTTTATTCATCTTCATATTATAAATATAAAATTGGGAACCGAAGTTTTATAAAGTGCTCGTACAAGCCAGTCAATTAATTATGATTTGTAAGTGCCTAGGCAGACGACGGGGCAAGATTTGAAGAAGAAAATTAAAGGTGAAGTGTATATTAAAGGACAGCTGGAATTCTGAACTGAAAGCAGTCACCCTATAGAAAATCAGGAGAATAGAGAATATTTCAATGTTACAAGGGGATTGCCTTCTTCGTGGCGAAGGGGGTACAGCCGCAGTTCGTAATCCCGTATACCCGCGTTAGAAACACAGTTATGGGCGATTTGGCAGTCTTACGTTTTTTTTTTGTTTTTATTTTTTTTTTTTACAAAATAATAAAGGTGCAGGTCATTCAGAAAGCAATGGCAAAATACTGAACGTAAACTTGCCAAGAGATCACAACAACAAAAAATGCTGGTATTGACTGCGACGTCCTGTAAAGGATATACAACTAACTTTAACAAGGCAATTATAGTTCTGGACCACATGCAGTCAATTACAGAAAATAAGGGGATAATAGAACATTTCAATGTTACAAGGGAAGCTAGAATTCTGGACTGAATGCAGTCAGTTACAGAAGATCAGGAGAATATAGAATATGTAAATGTTACAAGGGATCTATAATTCGGGACTGAATGCAGCCAATTACAGAAAATCAGAGGATGAAAGAACATTTCAATGTTAAAAGGGAAGCGATAGTTTTGGACTGAAGGCAGTCAATTACAGATTGATTGATTGATTGATTTAGGAACCGACATCACAGCATTCGAGACATTCCCATAAGCGCTCCGTCCCCATCCTCAGCAGCCAGCGAAGAGTTCCAACACCAATAGTACCAGTAGCAATCTGATTATATGTCTGTCTCGTCTTTCCTCTCCGCTTGTAGCGTCGGCCAGATCCCCTCGTCACTCCTCGCTGTCTTATTCTTGCCAGACCATGGTGATCCATTTGCTCCTCCGAGGTGTACACATGCTCCCACAAGACCGCAACCACGTCTGCTTTACCATGCATCAATATTCCACCAAGTTTTGCAGAGCCAGCCAATATGTTCGCCTGTTCATTCCCCAGCACACCGGCATGCCCCGGAGAAAAGATCCAGGCGAGTCAATTACAGAAGATTAGGGAAGATAGAACATTTCAATGTTACAAGAACAGCTAGAATTTTTGACAGAAATGCATTCGGTTACAGAAGATCAGAACTAACAAAGCTGGCTGAAAATGTCCTTGATATATGTAATAAAAGCCTCCTTTCACACACAATAAGGCATACTAGGTATTTGGTTCTACCCCCATACTATTATAGATATATCAACACTCGATGTGCGATCTGATCAATATCACATGGGCCGGCGTTATTTCCCAGCAACATTCTTGTACCGATCCTAGGCTGCGTCGACCCGAGAGCCTGGTCGATATAGGGAGATAGGGAGACATGACTTCCGAGCCGGCGTGCAATCTTGCTAACTACAGCGCTATCACAGCTCCCCAGCAGTGAAATATCATCATCGTGTGGCCATATCGATACGCATGGGCGATCGTGTTTCTTCATCTCAAACGATCACTACAGGCATGGATTAGCTCTGTGTTTGTGTCTCAACATGCCATGTGGCCAAGCCATTTAGGTATTTACCTCTCTGCCTTCGCCTTGTTCTTTTCCCCTCAGTGGTGTCAGTTGTCACCAAGTTCTGCAGATTATTTCTTGTCATAGCGTGCCCAAAATCCGCGCCCTGACTGTCTACGTCTAATTTCTCTAATCAGTTTACGGTTTTCATTTGTTGTTTGTAGGGCTTGGTCATTGGATTTTCTGTCTGTCCATGGGATTTATTGAATTTCCCTCAGAAATCGCATTTCCACTGTCATTAGATGTTTTTTGAGCTTGTCTGCTCATTGTCCAAGCTTCACATCCATAGAAAAGTACAGGTTCTATTTAGCACCCCAACACTCTTTCTCTTGTTGCAAAAGACATCATTTTATTGGTCAGTATGATTTCCATCTTGCAAAAGGCTACCTTTGCCATGGCGATTCGTGGTCTATTATTGTCTGAAGATTTTGTTTCTAGTTAAAGTTAGTTGCGTGTTCATTACAGGACACCACATTCAACCCCAGCATTTACTGGCTATTTATAATTTTCTAAGTAAGTTAACGTTCAGTAGTTTGCAATTAGCCAGCGACGTGATCGAAGGGATAAGAGCGCTCTAGCTTTTTCCGGTACATCTCCCATTCTTCTTCCACTGTTTTACTTTCTATAGGTAATTTTACAAAGAGTTCAGTTAGTTCTTTCTCATAATTTTCCCTTACTGCCTCGTCTTTAAGGTTTTTTGAGATTCTGATTCACATGGCATGTATTTTCCTGCTCTTTGTTTTCTTCTTCTGATGGTTCTTATTGTGGCAACGACTGCTTTATGATCTGTGTTTATACTTAAAATGGGCACTGCCCTTGCATCTAATATATTTCTTTCTGTTATTTCTAGTTAATATAAAATCAATTTGGCTTTTAGTATCTAGATCGTTCCATTTATACCAGGTGTATACTTGTGAATCTTTATGTTTATAGAATGTATTTGTTATATAGAGGTCGGTTGGCTGCATAGCTCTATCAGTCTACTTCCGTTATCATTCTTTTCATTATGCTGATCTCCAAATGCTCCCAGATGTTTTCCTATGCCCGCTCTGTTATGTCCTAGTCTTGCATTGAAGTCTCCCATAACTATGATGTTGTCCTGCTTATCTATTTTATTTATCACGTCATGGATGTCTTCGTAGAATTCCTCGCATTCTTGCTCATTTTTGTTTGTATTACGTGGTGCGTATATTTGTCCATATGCTGTAAGTATTTGATATTTTATTATCACTGTTATGATTATTTCTGATATATATTTTATTTATAGTATCCTTTTTGCTAGCCATGGTTCGATGACTATTCCCACATCGTGTCTTGCCTTTTCTTGCTGTTCTACTCTAGAGTAGACAAACGTGTAACTGTGCCAACAATAGTAGATTTATCAATTAATTAATATGACTAAAGTTGGCAATCCCTCAGACCGCGTTCGAAACACAGCTGCGGGTGAAATTTTTGTAGACCGGTTGCGCTGGTTTTCACAAAATGGTGTATGGTATGAGTGCTGGTCTTTCAGAAATCAGTGACAAACTACCGACAAACTTGCCAAGAAATCACATACATGGGGGGTTGACTGCAAGATCCTTTAAAGGATATGAAACTTAAAAAAAAAAAAAAAAGAAGTATTTCAGTTTCTAAGACACGACATTGTGTATGAGCCATTCTTAGTCGATGTTCAGATCTCGTAGAATTTCAGTATTTCTCTCCTTCTTGGTCCACGAAATTCTAAACATCTTAGATGAGTGGCTATGAAGACAAATATGGGAAGAAATACCCAACAATTTTGCCAGGGCTGACCTTATGACTTGCAGTTTACTACACACACAAAACGTTAGATACATATCCTTTACAGGACGTTGCAGTCAACCCAAGCATTTTTGGCTGTTCGTGATCGCTTGACATATTCATGTTCAGTAGTTTGCCATTGCTTTCTGAACTACCGGCACTCATACATTGTTTGGAAAACCAAAGCAAGGCAGTCTGTTTCCAAATCGCCCGCACCTGTGTTTCGAATGTGGGCATGTGAGTTTAAGAAGTGCGTACGTAACCACTTCTCCACGCAGCCGGAAGTTTCTAACTACCCTGGTATTTTCTTAACTTGTACAGCTATTTTGTTTCCTGACTTTATTCGAGAAGGCTGGGTAACGAATCTAACTCTTCAAGAAATCAGATGAACGCGTTTTATCACACACACACACACACACACACACACACACACACACACACACACACACACACACACACACACACACACACACATCCACCCATCCACCCACCCACAAACACACACACCCACCCGTCCACCCACCCACACACACAAACACACCCACCCACCCACACACACACGCGCGCACACACACACACACACACACACACAAACACATACACCCCCCCCCCCTACACACACACACACACACACACACACACACACACAAAACTAATAGTTGTAGCAAACACTAGTTTAGTTTAGTCGTTGGATCAACATCACGGCACACGGTTTAACCCATAAGTGCTTCGCTTTCCTCCTAACTCAACCCTGAGTCTGGAGAATCTCAGCTCAATGCACAAACTCCGTTGCATCGGCGAGGATCCTGAAATACTTTGGGTAGATTTTTAACTCGAAATTTTGCCCGGGTAGCGCCGTTAGGCTACTCTTTTTCGATTTCCAACTGCCAAGGGATTTTTTACGTGCGCAACAATACACATGGGCGTCCGATCTCACTACCCAGAGACAACAATACACACGGGTGTCCGATCTCACTACCCAGAGGCAACAATACACACGGGCGTCCGATCTCACTACCCAGAGACAACAATACACACGGGCGTCCGATCTCACTACCCAGAGACCAGGGGAAATTTTATTACTGGAAGTCCAGGAGGATTTTTTAAATAAATCCCGGTCCTCACCGAGGCCTGAACCCGGGACCTCCGGGACCTCCGGGACCTCCGGGACCTCCGGGACCTCCAGCACTCGAGGCGGACACCATACCTCGAGACCACTTAACCCCCAGCAAACACTCCAGCCCTAAGCTTGAATTCAAACCCAGTACTTTTTGAGCCTTGGACAGACACCAAAACCTTTCATCCACGACTTATCCGTCCTCATTATCTTGTGAAATCAACCGCTACGTTCCTCCATCCTTAAATAAATTCACAGGCATTAGGGACAGAAAGGGAAGTCAGAAGATAATTTCTTCAGCCGGACATTATCATCTTTCGAAGGTGGCAGTTTTGAATCCCTTGAGCTTACAGCGTTCAATTATCTGCTGTACAATGTCTCCCACAATTTCTACTGTTTTTTTTCCCCGTGTCATCAATGAGTGTCTGTTGATAATTTGTGAAACGATTCCTCGCGTTATGTAAGTGGCTTTGGGAATTCTTCGGGTAATTCATGTTGTCCATCCACACGTTTGTCACAATGACCTCGTTTTGCTCCCGCCTGTCTGCCAGTTCACTTGAACTATTCTGCCACTAGGGCAAGACAAATGTCTATAATCGAAGCAATATAAAAGGCGTCCTTGTTTTTTATTCTCTCGATTTAAACTCGACCAGTTCTGTGGCGAAGGGCTACGAATGCGATTCATAATCCCGCATAGTAGTAGGCCTTTTTCAGTCCTGTGGGACTATAGAGTTGTCCCGCTGGGGAGGCACCTGGAAGCACCGTCGGTGACTGTATAATCAAAGACGAGACGACAATCTATTTTCCGCATCTGTAAGACAAGGCTGGTCCCACAGTAAGTGACTGCATTTTATGCCTGTGCCTCCTATCCTCGGTTTATTGGATCAGAGTGCGCTCAAAGAGCACCAGTCCGTTTCGTGCATCTCTTCTCCGGGAACATCTGTCTGTTGCAACTCTTTCCCACGTGTCTGGGTCTATGCCAAGGGTTTTCATTAGGGCTGGTAACGATTAATTTAAACTTAAGAGTTAACTTTTGAAAAATTAACGATTACTTAATAGTTAATTTTGATTAAAGCAAAAATGTATAGTCACATAACTCAAATTAAAGTCGAATTCGTCAAAAATCGAAATAACACTGGATTGTCTTGTTCGTATGTCAACTAATAACCAACTGTGTAAACAGACGAGTATGTTGACAGTATTTGGTTCAAGTGATGAGCGCGTCTTATTAAACAATATAACCAGCAGAGCTGAACACTTGTTGACATGGAACTGAGATAGCCGGTATGCACAGAATGGTCTTAGCAAGGAATGCCAATTTTGGATATCGGTGTTCATTATGTTTCCACCATTGTAGAGGGTCAACCGAATCAGCAACTTTCTTCTCCATTTTATAACGCAGCAATTCATCAGAAAAGCTGTCGACATGATCTTCAGTGTCTGAGTCAGACTCCATTATCTTAATACGCTTTTCATTTGGTTCACATATAGTTTCATTGTGAATGTCAGTATCATTCGTTGCAGCAGTCTCCATCTGCTCATCATGAACATCAACTGCTATTCAAGTATTCAAGTATTTGTAGCGTGGATCAAGTGCTGTTGCAATTTGTAGTATTTAAATTCTTGTCATATTAGTTACACGTTCACTGAAGTCATTAATACATGCTGCCTTAATTTAGCTATGTAGCCCGGATCATCATCGTGTACAGTCATATGTTTTGTCAACGATGATAGCAGTGGCAATACACAGCTACATGAAACATAATCTTGACCGTCAAGCAGGACCGTGAACTGACAAAATAAGTTCGAATATTTGACATATTTCGAAAACTTCTCCCAATCTGAATCTGACAGTTTTGGACCTTTGTATTGCTTCTTTTCATCTGTCATGTAGATAGTTAATGCTTCTATGGCCTGTAGAGGACTGTAGCATAATAAAAATACTGTTTCATCGTGTTGGTACATCTTGCTGCAGCTTACACAATGGTGATTCAGTACAATTTTGCAACTCGGTTGTGTTTGCAACACTATGTTTAAAATGCCCGACAATTTTTCGACATTTGCCAAACAATATTTCGATATCAGCGGCTTTAAATCCACATAATGCGCTCAGTTGTAAGTTATGAGCCAAACAGGGAATATGTGCAAAATCTGTTTTATCAACAGCTGAAACGATATTTCTTGCATTGTCAGTAACTTGAGCCTGAATTCTGTTCGTTATATCCCAGTCTATTGCAAACTGTTTATATAACTCAGCATCACTGTCAGAATAATGACGTTCAACAACATTCACGCATTCAAGAACAACATTTTTCAATTTCCAGTCATCGGCAATCCAATGGCCAGGAGCTCCACAATAGCTTTCGTTACCTGCACATATCCAAATCTCAGATGTTAGCGCAATTCCCTTTGCGTTTTCCACAGATTATTTAACACTTTGAATCTTGCTGTTATACTTAGCAGTCAACAGTTTGTCAATAGTGCGGCGGGAAGGTAGCTTATATTTAGCATTTTTTAATGCTGTGCGTAATACTTGTTTAAGGCCGTCGTCATCTACTAATGATATTGGTCTGCCACTACTAGCAATCCAGTTTGCAAGTGATACTTGAATATCATGTTAGTTAGTTAGTTATCAGTTGGGGTATCTTCGTTGCACTTGAATATCATGTTGTAATGCAGCACTCACTGGACAATCAGACAAACGACAAAAGTGACTCAAAGTAACCTGCTTCGAAGTAGATGACGATGCTGCAATAGATCGTTTCAGCTGAAGTTTCTGATACTGAAGTGGATGTTTGTTTTGGAGGTAGTAGGCAAGCGAGGTGTTAGAACCAAGGTAAGAAAACGATGTGTCATAATGAATGCAACAAACCTTTTCAGCATTTTCAGTATTTCCATCAGTCAATACTTTAAAACTAAAATGTTCATGTAATCGTCCGGAAATTTGTTTTTATTGTCTCCGCTGCCATGTTGTTAATGTTAGTCTTCCGGTTCATTTATATAAGTGATGGGAGAACATTTTTCGATTATTCGTAAAAAACAATTTAATCGTTAATACACTTTAACGATTAATCGATTAATTAATCGATAATTTCCGCAGCCCTGGCGTTCATATCTTGTTTACACACATCCTTGTATCGCATTTGGGGTCCTCTGGTTGCCTCTTCCCTGTGGCTAGTTTTCCGTATAGGAAATATTTGGGAATACGTTCATCCTCCATTCGAGATTCATGGCCCAGCCACCGGAGGCGTCTCTGCTTGAGGCGGGAGTGCACTGTGGTAATATCCGCTCTTTCAAGCACGTGTTTGTTTGTTATGTGGTCTTGCCACAATATGCACAGGATACGTCTCAGACATCTCATGTGGAAGGAATTCAACTTTCTTTCCTGTCGTGAGTACAAAGTCCAGGATTCAGACCCATAGAGTAGTGTGCTAACAACACAAGCTTTATATACTTGAACTTTTGTACGCTCTGTTGGTCTATGATTCTCCTAAACTCTCTTAGTTATCCTGAAAAGTGCTGTGGCTGCGTTTCCAATACGTCTGTTGATTTCTGTCTCTAAGGAAAGATTATCTGATATTGTCGACCCCAAGTACGTAAACTCATGGACAATCTTCAATTCGTAATTATAAATTTTGATTGATAGAGGCGCACCGACATCTTTTTCCATCACCTGTGCTTTGTTTAGGCTGACGGTGAGTCCAAAGACTTTGCACGCAGCTGCAAAACGATCTATGAGCAGTTGCAAATCTTCTGCTGCATGAGTAGCCGCGTTGAAATTCCAGCTGCAGGCGATTTGGAAGCAGACCGTTTTGTGTTGGTTTCCATACAATGGTATGGGGCCGGTCGTGCAGAAAGCAATGGCAAACTATTGGGGTAAACGTGCCCAGGAATCACAAACAGGCAGAACATGCCGGAGTAGACTGCCATGTCCTGTAGATGACATGCAACTAACTTTTTAAAAACATGTTTACAACTCTAGCGTAATCGACACAAGTGCTACTACTACTCGTAGCTGCTACCAGGGTGTGCACTGGACAGTTTTTATCGTGTGGGCTACATTTTGCTATTGCCAGTGTCCCCCTCCACCAGGAAAACCCATTCCAGCTTCTGGGGTACTTGTAATTACAGTCCCCAAGTCAAGGACGAGAAGTCAACACTTTAGTCAAATTGACGGGCGTGTGGACCCCAACCCCGATCAACCTTTCTGAGGTCACCAGAAAAAGTAACTGCGAGCGAGTTAAACCCTTCGAATACGTCGACTTCCAGGCATCTTTCATTCACATGAAAAGTCCCACAGAAACAGGTAAATATTTAGCGGACATCTGTAGCCAAACAAAACAAACTAATATAAGCTTTAGCAATTATAACCACAAGAAACACAAGCGGAAAAGGCAACATGTCAACCGCACTGTAGGACGAGATCAAGAAATCGCATGCCTGGTTACAACATACGAAATACACACACATCAAAGAAGCAGTTTATCATGAAATTGGCACAGAGCGTGGGAAAGCATAATGACGGCTTTTATCAAGACGTCTGGCTGTTAGCTGTAATGTCAGCCCCCCCCCCCCCCTTCCCAATCCACCGAGTTCGTAACATTGTTAGATAAATGAGTAAATGTGTCTAGTTTGTAAATATATGCATACACATATACATATATTTCTCCTCTAGTAATACATTTTAGTAGCGAATCGCTAGCATTTGGCCAACCGGTCTTGTGATCCTATGTTCCATTCAATACCGAGGTGTATTTTTTTAAAAATAAATGTACCTGGGCGCCGAAGTCTACCCAACCTAATATGAGCACTAGCGAATGTCTTGAGCCTGGGGAATTAAGGCCGCCTGGCTAGTGCAGTCGCCGCCAACTGTGCAGGTTAGGGTGTTCTGATTTCTTCCGACAGAAAAAAAAAATCCATCACCTTAACGAGGAATCAAACTCGAAGCCCAGCGTTCTAGCCACTCGACCAGACGTTCCAATGGGAAATAAAACAAACGTAATCAGTTCAGTTCAGTTCAGTTGCGGTTCCAACATCACAGCAACGGGTGGTCACTATAATGCCCCATTCCTGTGCCAGTGAATATCACATAAAATGTTCCTCACTGCCCCATGTGAAAAGTGGAAAAGACAGGAGTCTCCACAAACAAAAGCCCGCTCGGGCACACTCTGCATAATGCCGCCACCAGAATGTGACCACAAAAGTCCTCCACGCAACATTTAATCTTGATGGAAGTTGCAGTCACTTTCCCAACCAGATGTTCACCTACAAAGTCTCGATGTTTCTAGATGTTGGTGTTCCGTTTCTAGATGTTTTCTAGCCAGCCATGCCATTTTATCTCCAAAATGCAGTTCACGCAACAAAACAACCTCGGACAGATGTAAAAACTTTCACTATACATAATGCCGTCGTCAGAATGCCAACACAAAAGTCCTCTACGAAACAAGCAGTTCAAACGTAATTAACAGGACCACCAATTCCGTGTAGCGAGCCGCGGTAGCGTAGTGGATAACCGCTGGCCTAACGCTACGGTGGTCATGGATTCCAATTCTTATCCAGACATAATTTTAAACTTGACCATTGAACTCAAGCATAGTCGACACGGGTGCTATTACTTCAAGTGCACTTGACTGATATTTGCATGTGTATTAGCATTTCCTATTACCCCTCCGACATCTGAGATACTTGTAATTTACACCCCTAAGTCAAGGGACGCAAAGTCAATATTTTAGTCCAACTGACCGGTGTAGGGGTTGAACCGCCTACCTCAGCATCAGCACACGGGACGTTTAAGAACAAGGACTCAGCGATGCTGACCTTCAAGAATTCAAATAATTACTTTAGTTTATGTTGTGTGATTTCTGCAATATATACCTGACGAGATGCAGCGAAATATTCCGGGCAATAAATCGTGTAATCTATTGGTTATATCTTCATTATTCAAATTCACTACAGAAAAACATTATTTTGAATACTTGTTATATCCTGACCAGTTTGGGACACAATCCAGAGTGAAATCGCCATACCATGTGGCGTTGGTGATCATGTCTTTTGCAGCCTTATGTCTCCTGTGCTGCCAATGATTACTGATAACATGATACCAAATCGTCCAGCATCTTCTATTTTGGTCTCTCCCTGTCACCCTAGCCTTCCAACCTTCGCGGTGTGACCACATTCTCTATCTTTCTAGTTCCCATGACATGCCTAAAGGATGTCGACGGTCTTTATTTTTTAATACGAGTAACCAGTTCTCTTTGTGAGTTAACTTTATTCTAATTATCGTAATTGCTCTTTTTTTTTTATCCACGGTATTCTCATCATTCTTCAATGAAATAATATCTCAGCAGCTTAACCATTTTTCACTTGTCTCCAAACTGTCTATGATTTGCTTCCGTACATCAGGAATCAGGAATGGCTCAATATAGCTCTCAATACCTTTTCTCCTCATCTCGATTGACACAATTAATAGCAGAAAATATTCTTTATCTTGTGACCTTCTGCCTTTCCTTGGACTATTCATTTTACGTGTTTAATTCATCTTCCATTTGCTGTTATTAAAGTATCCAACATCTTAACTACACCAACTTGTATTTTTTATTTTCTTTCAAACTGATTTCATAGGTGAAAATATACGATATTTTTATTTTAAAGAAAAGATCACACAACAAAGATTTAAATTTAAAATAACAACCGACCAGTAAAAAGTTACACAATGCACAAATTAAGTTTGCGAAATTGGGAATTGTTTCGCAAGGAAGTTTGTTCAGGTTTCCCCGGTAGACGAATAGTTTGTGGAATTCTACAAATCCAGCTGTATCTGGCACCAGAATCTGTGCACTCTGTCAATGCCATTTCAGTCTGGGGTGAATACATCGCTGCCTAGTCTTGTCAGCGTGGTCTGTCAGACTGATTGGCTCAGCAAGTTGAGAAAGATATGAAAAGAAACACAAAGGCAGTTTAACATCCTGAGGAGAAACAAGCACACCTGTATGTAGACGTCATGAAAGGTCAGATGCACAGAAATCACAGACTATGTTAATATGTGGAAATTAAACATGCACATACACACGCGCGCGAGCGCGAGCGCACATGCACATTATATAATAACTGTTAAGACCACTAATAATAAATATAATAAATACGTTAAAATCGGCTGTGACTTCAGAGATAGTATAAAGCAGTTTCACAATTCTCAGATATACCGAATCGCGGGAGATGTGGAATGGGGTCGCCTTGCGCTGATTGATGTCAGTAATATGAGGCAACGGCCATTCATAAAGCAGAGGTTAACTATTGCCTAGGAAATCACAGACAGACAAAATACTGGGGTTATGGCAACATCATTTAAAGGCTATGTGTCATAGTCCCAGGAGTATGAAAGAGAGGGCATATGACAGGGACAGGACATAGGTATAATATGGGTAGAGTAGACAGGACTATACACCCAGTAATAGACAGGACGTGGGGCTTATAGACAGGACAGTGTCCTTGAATGACAGCCCAACCTTGGACTGGACGACCTGAGACACCAACAATCAACAGACGGTTGATGGACAGGACAATATCCAGAATATCGAGACATCATACTTAGCACGACTATTACGGAGGACACGAGGTCAAGTACCACGTGACCACAGACCGAGGGAAGAAACAGAAAGACTGGACTAGACTGTGGTTGAAAAAGGATGTGTTTGTATATTTGTGAGAGTGTACTGAATACCTGACACAAGAGTTTGCTAATGCTGAGAGAGTGTGGCATTGAATAGCCTGTGCGCTAGTGTGTGAGATAACCTGCGATACGAGAGCGCACGAGTGCATTGCTGAGTATTGTAATGTATTTTCGCCATAAATTGTTATAAACATAACTTGTGATTAACGTAGCACATATTCACGTTAATAAATACCTATGCATGTACACTATGTTGACATGTTATTCATGCATGTAAAAATTTCTGTCAAAACCAATACTAACGAGTAACTGAAACGCTAACACTATGCGTCTAACTCTTTTAACATTAAAATACACTAAAAATGTCCCACGTTTCGGTGATAACAACCTTGGTCATGGGCAACACAAACTTGGCTAATAAGAACTTTATATAAGTTAACAAAAACACACTGGCCCCCTGAATACACACTAAACTCCAAGCGGGATAAATGGTCGAATTCGTGGTAAGGTTGAGGGAATCTGGTCAGTGCTCCCCTGAGATAGGTCGGAGTTGTTCTTCCACGCGCAGAATTTCTCGTTTAGTAAGATACTCACAATGAACCTCACTTCACGTGATTGGTTTCTAGACAGGGCATTGCTCTCTAGATCCATCCATCCATCCATCCATCCATCCATCCATCCATCCATCCATCCATCACGTGCCATGACGATAAGCGTGGACGGTCATGTTTTCCCATCTCGTTCTATCACCAGAGTCGTGGATAAGCTCCGTGTTCCTGTCTCAATCATTCCACGTGGCCAAACCATCCAGGTATTTAGTTCTCGGGTTTCCCCTTGGTCTCTTCCCTTCGATCTTGCCAGTTGTCACCAAGTTCTCTCTAGGTCACTAGGCGAGAATATTCTTTGTTTTGTTTTATGGTCCGGTAGCAATTGCCAGCTATGAGTGTGGAATGTGATAGCGCCATGACATTGTGTAGGCCTTGAGTCAGGAGGAAGGGACGACCGGACAATCTTTCCCTCACTGCCATAAGCAACGAGTCCAGGCGTCCAACAATGCTCATGACTTTACCAGCACAGTTCCGGCAAGAGTTTGTTTTGAGTAAATGACGCCATATTTACCCCATAACGTTAATACCCTTCTTATGTGTAATATTTAAGTAATCAACTGTTGTTTGGTAGGGTATGGGGTATGGTGGTCTGAAGTAGTTAGTCGCAAGTACATAGATAAAGGACACTTTTACCAGCCTTTAGGAGCATTGAGCTTATGGTTTTAGCCTCGTATTTTAGACCAATCAGCGCTTGACGAGTGACGTCATTACTATCATGTAGGTAGCCTTTACTTTCCAGAACATTTCCTGGCACTCTTGTCTAGACTGAGTTGGTCTGACAGTCGAGTCTGGACGGGGATTCAAACACATGATTAATGGGTCGGCAGGCCAGGGAGATATCCGCTGCGTTACTGCGGCTCTCTTGCTGCATGTTAAATAGTTGGGTGATATATGTATCCACACCCATAGTTGTGGGTTTCCGGTGTATTACAGACCTTTGTTGTGATTGTTTTGTTGTGGGTTCATGTGGATTACAGACCTTTGTTATGATTACATAGTTGTTGGTTCAGCAGGACTACATACCTTTGTTGTGATTGCTTTTCTGTGGGTTCAGGTGAATTACAGAACTTTGTTGTGATTGCATTGTTGTGGGTTCATGTGGATTACAGACCTTTGTTGTAATGACATAGTTGTGGGTTCAGGTAAAATATAGACCTTTGTTGTGGTTATATAGCTATGGGTTCAGATAAAGAATAGACCTCTGTTGTGGTTATATCGTTGTGGTTCGAGTGTCTTATACAATTGTTGCCTGATTCCTTAGCCGAAGGTTCAAGCGGATAATAGATGAGTGCTGTAATTAAATAGCTCTGGATTCAGGTGAAAGATAGACCTATCTGGTGACGATACCTGTTTTAGGATGTCGACCTGGTTATGACTCAACGTACACTTGATCGCTGGGAGAGACCCTATAATCACGTGATAGTGATAGATGAGTAGAACTGAGTTGAGCTAAGAAACGACATTATGGCACTCGGGACATTTCCACATGCGCACAGTCCTCATCTTCAACAACCAGCGAAGAGTCTCAGTACTGATATTACCAGATACAGTCTGATACTTTTCATTCCTATGTGGTGATATATTCTGATCCCGTGTGCAAACGATTTTCAATTTTTATATTGTCTAATGTATTCTCTAATTTCAGCTTCTTTCTCATGTCTTTTATCAGCACAGATCGAAATCTGCCAAGTTATTTCCCGCCTTCATTATCCATTCTGTTTTTGGTAATATTCGAGAACACCTTCTACTTCAAGCTTCCTGTGTTACTGTTTTTTCTAACGACGTGTATTCAGAAAGCTGTCAGTGGGCTGGGCCAGGTTATTAGTCTCGCTTCCAACGTGTATCAAGTTGGACCTGACAGTTCTGTCCAGCGAAGAAAGCTTTCTAATTGAGCTCATTAGCAATTCAGCAACAATGCATTCTGAGGCGATCGCCTAGTATTCTCCTGTTGGTTGTGAAGTCAGACGTGTAACAACAATTCCCTTGATGGCGAGGGACAAGTTAATCCACACGCAAGAAGCAGTCCAGTGACTAGAAGTAGTACCACATGTATAGACTACGCTTGAGTTCAAGGCGAGTGAACGCAAAAAAAAACCAAAACAAAAAAAAACCCGTAAAACATGTATGAAGAAATATTCAAAACAAGTTTTTACGTTGTGAATTTTAATAATATAAAACCATTCAATATATTAGCGGCCACGATAGTGAAATTGATAGTGAACTGCGTTAATAATGACATGAGCAGGGTCGGATGATGGTTCCGTGCCTGAGCTCGTCGCTTGCTAAATAAAGCACTGATTGGCCACCTATTCCTCCGTGCATCACGACCTTAAATAATGTGATGGTTCTATTACATCACAGTCCTATGTCAGAAAACTACTTTGGGACACATTAGAAAAATAACAATATATTGCACAGTTATTACCTGGCATATTTCGGTACATATCCCTAGGTACATATGGCACAATAATGTTGGATATATTATGAAGTAGCGTAATGAATCCTGCCAACTTAAATATACACAACAACATACATTTTCATATGTTTCAAGGTCATAACGACAGTTTTAACACGATGATCCTGTCATTATTTGTTTAAATAATTGAGATTTACCCGTGTGTATAGTAAACGCCTTAGCATACCACAGTATATTGTGATTATGTGTAGTGAACAGTATACTGAAAATCCTCTTTGTCAAATGTTTAAATTCTATTAAATGACAAATTACTGAAGAAGATGGCTTCTTCCGTTTGTTTTGGTTAGTCGGTTAGTCCAATTGCCAGAATTTCCAGTATTAGCTATCTAAAACATTACGCGATTGGCATTTACATCAAAATTGAGTAAATGTCTAGTTGCATAAATCAAATTTGAGTAAATGTTTAGTTGCATATATCAAGTTCGATGTAAATGTCAGTCTATTTACATAGGCAGAACGGAATGACTTAGGAAAGAGGATGACATAACACACCCCTAAATGTAAAGTAGTAATACAGAAAACACACTGGAATTTCAGTCATTGTTTCAATCCACCCGATGTGGATTTAAAAAATTTACCTGGATCTCAAGTCCACCCTGCCTAACCAATGCACCAGGAAATATCTTAGGAAGGGAATAGAAAAATCAGAAGCTGAATTACAAGACCACATGAATAGTCTAAACGAAATGTGTAGGGAACATCCATCCATCCATCATGTGCCATGCCGGTAAGCGTGGGCGGTCATGTTCTGCCATCTCACTCGATCACCAGAGTCGCGGATCAGCTCCGAGTTTCTGTCTCGACCATGCCACAAGGCCAAGCCATCCAGGTACTTGCTTCTAGGTCTTCCCCTTGGTCTGTTCCCCTCGATCTTACCAGTTGTCACCATATTCTCCAATTCATTTCTTCTCATAACATGCCCAAAAAAGTTTGACTATCTACGTCTAATTTCTCTAATCAATTTACGATCTTCATTTGTTTCTTGAAGGACTTGTTCATTGGTCTTTCTGGCTGTCCATGGTATTCTTTGCATTTTCCTCAGAAACCACATCTCTACAGCCATCAGATGTTTTTCAGCCTGACTGCTCATTGTCCACGCTTCACATCCATACAAAAGTACAGGTTCAATGTAGCATCTCAACACTCTTTTTCTCGTTTCAATTGACATCTTTTTATTGGTCAATATGTTTTTCATCTTGTAGGGAACATAACATGAAAATAATCACAAGTAAAACAGAGGTAATGACTATAACTAAAGAAGAAAAAGCAACAACGATTGACCTAAACGAACATCCATTGAACCAAGTAAAGAGTTTCAAGTACTAGGAAGTATAATATCATCAAATGGAAAATCAGAAGACGAGATCGAAAATAGATGTGTATAGAAAGTATGTAGTAAGCGAATGTCTAAAACGCATTAAGGCGTATAGAAGAGTCCTTTACTTTAGATTGTTTTATTTTAGGTATATAAAGACTGTTTTATTTTAGGTATATAACTTTGAATACGTTTTACACACCACTTCTCAGCCTATATGTTTTACAATCCATTTCCTGACTAGATCCGTAACATTTACGGTTTCATTACTGTCACAATCCGATATTGCGGTTACATAAAAGATAACACACAGAATATATTTATATGAATAATAGTATAGATGTAAACGCAAAGCAAAGAATAGATTGAGAACTGTAGTTGTAGGCATAGTCAAAGAACTCACAGTAATATGTTATTCACGATGTTCCAGAGTACAATTCGTCTGACAGTCCACAATTTATGGTTATTGACAACTTTTGTAAGAGTGGGTTTACTCCTGGGTTCAATAAAATCATATAACCAGAGTCGAAAAGGAGAATGGCTGTTCTTGCGGCCTCAGGACAAGCTTACATTACGCGTTTAGTTAGCTGGTAGTTTTGAGCAGTATAAATATTTATGTTGGTAAGCATGAGCGGACATTAGTTAGCCAAGTTAGTCAAAAGGAAACTAGGACGTGTTTTAGACATATAAATATGTATTACATGTGTCTGTGTTGATTTCGGTTACAATGTCAAGTAATATTGTAATATTACTTTTGTACTGCATGTTTTGCCGGCTTCGTGGCTTAGAGGTTATGACTTTTCTCCGTAATCTCGTATACTCTCGTCGGTAACGTGATGACGGTGAGAATCAACAGTGGTTCGAATCGCATCGGTAATTTACGGGGTATGTGAGCCGGCCGCTCAGAAAGCAATGGAAACTACTGAGCGTAATCTTGCCAAGAGATCAACATACAGCTGAAAGATGCTGGTGTTGACAGCGATGTCCTGTAAAGGATATGCAAAAAAAAAAAAAAAAAAAATTCATGTGTGCTGAATGTTTGTAAGGGAGATGAATGAAGGGCAGAGTGCAAGATGATCGCTATGAAACATGTATAGAGTGTCTTTATAATGACTGTGAGGTTTTTGAAAATGTTGCCGTTCCAAGTTTTGTATTCACCCCCTGTGAAGCTCATCTAACATAACAGGTAAATAGAAAACGCAATAGTTTCAAAAACCCAACAGCCATTAAAAATAAACCCTATATGTGTTGTGGGGACACTGTGGCTGACCGGCGAGGCCTGGCAGGCGAAAAAGCACTTGGATATTGACTCGAAATCAGAGTTAGGGAGTGGCTGGATTTTGGAGGCGCCAAAGTAAGGCCGAGCACAGAAAAGTGCGGCGAATTTCGTGATTAAAGTCTCTTTAGCGCAGTGGTTCTCAACCTTTTTTTTGGCTCGTGCACCCCTTCACCGTATTTTCAGAACGTCATTCCCCCTCCCCCCTTTCATATTTCCTATCTAACCCCCCCCCCACCCCTACACAGTATACGTAAAAATGGAAGGTAAATTTAATAGCATATACTAAAACAAGTCTAGACATCCACATTAAAACATGATTTGTGGGTCTACTTACTTAATAAAATGAATTTTAGAAGGATGAGACGTACATGACTGTAATGTATGAAGGGAAAAACAATATCAAGTAATCGGTTCTTGTATTAACGCGATCTTGAAATGGTCTTCAACCCCCCCCCCCACCCTGGAAACCCTAAAATTCCCCCTTGGGGGGGGGATTCCCCACCGGTTGAGAACCACTGCTTTAGCGGTTACATCAATGTCCTGTCGTCACTATAACATTACAGAAAACATTCGTGCTTGTGGATAGAATGTTAATTCGATCAAAACAATTTTTTTAGAAGCACATGCTCAGGACAATTAAAAGGGTTTCATTCTCCAGTTTTAGGTCTTACATTTTTCATAATCCAGTTTTCATCAATGTGTTTCCACCGTATTACCTCCAATTTGGTCCTAGGTACGTACTATTACCTACAATTTGGTCCTAAGTACACTTATGGCTTTATCTTCTTTGATTATCTGCCTTGAACCCTGCAATCTAACCATTATATTTCCATTGCTCCATCTATTAAATTCTCGGTCAAGTGCCCCGTTCTTTTACTCCTCGCTGTTTGGTTAATTTAATGTCCCTTCTATATTTTTCCATGTCATGATTCTAATTCTCTAAAACCACCCTCTCTGCGTCCTTCTTCTTTCTTTCAATCTCAATTTGCTTCTTGTTATTCTCAAATGTCGTTCCCTGAATTACCACTACCTGTTTTGTTAACCTTACGTTGTTAATAGTACTTCGGAAATGGACCACAACAAGGCTTTTAAGTACTTGACACCCGTCTGTAATGTTTCCTATCGGCAGAACTGGAGCTGACTGAAACGAAATGAATTTTCAAGCATCGTCGAATGTGAGACAAGCTTGTACACTTCTGAACAACGCCCTGCAGCCGTCATTATGTCCCTCTGCAATCATGGCTGATTTTGTTTCTAGGTTTGTAATAAAGGTTAAAATAATGATGCAATCTGGCATTGCATTGTTAAAAATAATAAGAGTATTTGAATTTTAGGAATAAATCCTGAATGCAATTATAATATCCTTTTTTTTATGTTAGCATTTTTTATTACTAAGGTCTGTTAGTTTTCTTCACCCTTGATCAACAATTGGAGAGTGGTGCCTGAAACGACTCACAACAAAAAGATGCATATCCTTTACACGACGTCGCAGTCAATCCCACCATTTCTGGCTGTTTGTGAAATCTTGGCAAGTTGACACTCAGTAGTTTGTTATTGCTTTCTGAACCACCGTCACGCATATCATTGTACAAACACAATACTGACTGCTGCCAAATCGCTCGCAGCTGTGTTTCGAACGTGGTATGCGGTATTACGAATAGCGTCCGTAACTCCTTCGCTGCAAGCCGTGCCATAATTAGCCATAATATTCGCCCGTGTTCTCTTTTCATATTATTCATTTATGTCTACTTTACGTGTTGTTGAGGCTTCGTCTATATCTTTTGCCGATTACCAGATGGTCACAAATAGCTCTGGCATGTACACATAGCAACCCGGGAAGGTTAGCTCAGTCAACACATGCCCGAAGGAGTCTATGTGTCGACCGAAAGGCGGAAATATCACAGCTCTGATGTAAACAGGCACAATGCAATTATGTCCAAAACAACATTCCGGACGAACGAAGAAGAAGAAAAAGAAGAAGAACAACAACAACTGGCAGAAGCATAACCAGACGTTCTCTTCATCAAGACAAAACGATGATGATGGTCAGAATGACCGAATGAATAAGAGCGCACGCCCTTTAACTTCCAGTGTGCTGATGCCGAGGTAGCGGGTTCACCCCTATACCGGTCTTTTGGACTAAAATGTTGACTTCTCGTCCTTGACTTGGGAGACGTAAATTACAAGTATCTCTGAAGTCGGAGTGGGTTAGCCTGATGGCAAGGGACACTGGTAACTGTTAAAGCTAATCCACACGCAAACATCAGTCCAGTGCATAAATAGCAGCAGATGTATGGGCTTAAGTTCAAAAAGGGCGAACGCAAAAAAAGAAAAAAAAAGATGGATTAATAAGGTTGTGTATAAAACTCACACCAGACACACTACACCTGATTATTATCAAAAAGCATGTTACGTTGGCTCCGCAAAGCTGTAATTCGTGACATTTCGCACTCACGCGATGTAATCATCTAGTTCAGTGGTTCTCAACCTTTTTTGGCCCGTGTCCCCCTTCATCATATTTTCAGAACGTCATTCCCCCACCCTTTTCGTATTTCCTACCTAACACTCCCGCCCCCGCCCCTACACAGTATACGTAAAAATAGAAGCTAAATTTAATAGCACATACTAAAACAAGCCTAGACGTCCACATAAAACATGATTTGTGGGTCTACTTACTTTATAAATTGAATTTTAGAAGGGGTGAGACGTACAGAACCGTACAGTATGAAGGGAAAAACAATATCAAGTAATCGGTTCTTGTATTAACGCGTTCTTGAAATAATCTTAATTCTCTCCTCTCCCCCACCTGGAAACCCTAAAATTCCCCCTGGTGGGGGGGGGGGGGAATTTCCCAATAGTTGAGAACCACTGATCTAGTTGGAAGACTCAGTGCTAAACCGCAAAAGAAGTGCCTGGGACTTCATAGCGAAGGCTAATGGACGGTGAATAGTGACAGAGAGCCTGGCGTATGATACCGCGAAATCAAATCAGAGAATGGATTGGGATGTAGTCACAGCACACCCCACCCCACCCCCACCCCACCCCAAACTGGCTGGAGAAAAGACAGCATACACGAGTCGTGATTGTAACAGACTCCCAGAGTATGGTGAGAAGGGTGAAGACAATCGTGCTTTGAAAAAAGTGACAGGCTTCATTTCAAGAATGGAAGATACCTAACGTCCATTGAATCTTCTCTCCTAGACATGCTGGTGTGTTTGGAAAAAAAAAATGCAGGTTGTCAGAATAGGTGAGTTTGCACGGCTGGGTGGGGTATTGGTGCACGACCAGGCAGACATGGTCAGGGCCATTTGGGATCACGGGTATAGTGTGGAAGAACAGATAAATCATTATAGTCTGAACATATTGGTGTTGCAGGGAATAACCCGAGGATCTAGCCGACACTCAGCACTCCGAGGAAATGGAGTGCACATACACAGGCAGCAACTGGTACCATTAGGTTTGGGACTCTTCCCTGGTTGTTGAAGATGTAGACGGAACGTATATGGAAATGTCCCGACTGCTGAGATGTCGGTTCTTGATTTAACTGAAAGCCGTAAATAAATCCAGCACAGAATTGCTCGTAAGTTACCAAGCAAATCCAATAATAAAAGGATACATCTGGGCAAACCCACAAGCTATATCTTTCACAAATAAGCGAAAACTCCATTTTAATATTATTTACCTCTTCATAAACATACGTTCTTGTGTGAAATCTATTTCATTTTCTCACTTCCATAGCCCTACTCTGCTCGTATTTATTTTCGTCTATCCATTTACAATAAACACATTATTTTTCTCAATCTCGCCAAGAATGACGGCACGAAACGTTCACGCGCTAGAAAAGGTTTGACATTCTTAGCTGTTGTGGGGATATTTTATGACCGGACAGACACACCGAACCGTTACAAAGAAACCGGAAAATGTCCGTGTTAGCAAACGATCAGATAGAATGATAGATGTTCCCTGAAGGCATGGCGATCCTATCTGACGCTGCTTGTGTGTGCGTACAGGAATATGATAGCACCTGTATCATCTATTGAATTGGGTTCCAAATGTTGCTGTATGTAGCCGAGGCGCGGTGTTGGGGTGAGCGCCCAACATTGCTTAAATACCTCAATGGCTCGTGAATACATAACCTATGCAGCAAAAGTCCAACTCCTGGCCTTCACGTGGCGGACCTGTTTAAACTAACAGGAGAAGTAGCGACGGCGAGTCTCTGGCGCCGGAAAATAACCAGTATGCTCTAGATGTGTATGCACGTACATGCATGCGCAGACACGTGTGTGCGTGTGTACACATCTACACTCGAGTGAGACCACAGTCTGCTCTAGCAAAGAAAGGTGCTGAAGACGGAGGCAACCAGCCAAGAGGTGCACCACAGAAATCAGGATGCCAGGCAATCACGCAAAATGGAATATGTCGACTACTGCTAATTGTTATGGTGCTCGCCCTGCTTTGGACCCCCAGGCAGGTGCAGTGCCGGGCCCTATGTCTCGAAAGGGTCCAACCCCAACTACTGGAGTTCCTTCTCAGATGTCCTGTGGAGCCAGGGGACATGAGAATAGAACAGCTGGCCATACTAAACGAAGACTTAAAATAATGCACTGGAATGCGGAGGGAGTCAGCACCAAAAAAAAAATAGAATTAGAAAAAATCTTGGACCAAGAAAAAGTAAGCATATGTTGCTTGCAAGAAACTCACCTCAATGAACATATAGCCTTCAAAATCAGAGGCTACCAGTGTTACCGATCTGACCGAAAGGACAGGCGAAAAGGTGGGATACTAACCCTTGTAAAAAAATAACATCATGGCTTCCCAAATCGAAGTCTACATGGAAGGGGCTGAGTATCAGACACTTAAACTTAAGACAGGTAATAAAGACCTACATCTGATCAATTACTACTGTCCAAGTGACCGCCCACAGGCACTGGACACACTACCATTAAAAGAAAAAAATGATAGTGTGTGGCGATTTCAACAGCCACTCGCAGAGCTGGGGCTATGATCACATGGACCAGAGAGGAGAGAGACTGGAAGACTGGTAGGATGAGAATAGATTCATCTTTATTAACAAGCCGTCCGACACACATACTTTCTACTCGAGATCATGGCACTCTACAACTACACCTGACCTGGCTTTTCATTCACCAGACCTGGAGTGGAACATTACACGAATTGTTGGGAAACACCTTGGTGGCAGTGACCATCGGCCAGTCTTTCTAACCGTAGAAAATGAGCTTGTAAGTGAAAGCAGCACCCTCTCGAGGTGGAACTACAAGAAAGCAGACTGGGCAATGTACAAGCATCGCACCAGCATACTGGTTAGAAACCTGAACACCGAGAAAGACATAAATAACGTAGTTGACGAGTTTGGGAAATGCATGCTACAGGCAGCGCGAGAAACAGTACCAAGAGGAGCCCGTAAACAATATAAACCCTACTGGAGTAGTGAACTGGAACAGTTGCATAATGATGTGGAAGTGTGTAGAAAGCAAGCAGAGGCCACACCCAGCCAAGAGCACCACAGTAAATTCCAGCATGCAAAAGCCAAATTTCAAAGGGCCAAGCTGCAGGCTAGACGGAAAAACTGGCAGGAGAAAACGGAGTCTCTGAACTTTGAAAGAGACACAAGGAAATTGTGGAAGCTAATAAAACAGCTTAATGACGAGGGCACAGGGAGAAACTCAAAAATTGCGCTACATAAAGATGGAAAAAAATCTTAACAAGAAAGCAAGCAGCTGACCATTTTGCGGACTCATTCGCACAAGATAACAATATCAAAATTAGTCCAGAGAAACAACAAGAGATTCGAGAGAAACGACAACATACAGGACAGAAGGAAATAGTACATGAGGTTCTGGAGGCACCCATCACAATCAGCGAACTGGAGCTAGCCATATCAAAACTGAAAATGAGAAAGTCACCAGGAGCTGATGGTATCTCCAATGAAATGATCAGGAACCTAGGAACAGAGGCCAAAACAAAGCTGTTGCAGATCTTCAATAACAGCTGGACCTTAGGCAGTGTTCCACAAGCCTGGAGAGAAGCAATCATGATACCCCTCCTAAAATCAGGGAAAGATGGTTCCATTGCCTCTAGCTACCGACCAATTAGCCTCACCAGCTGTCTCTGCAAAACACTGGAGCGCATCATCAATCACAGACTGCAGTGGTACATTGAAAGTAAAAACATCCTTGTGCCACAGCAGGCTGGCTTTAGGCAGTGCTACTCTACGGAAGATCAGACAACCTACCTCTCTCAAGAAATTGAGGATGCATTCCAAGAGAAGAAGCTGGTGCTTGCGGCATGGATAGATCTGAAGAAAGCCTTTGACAAAGTCTGGAAAGAAGGTCTGATGAAGAAACTGAGAAACTGCAAAGTCAATGGAAGAATGTACAAATGGGTGAAAGCATACTTGCACAACAGAAGAGCCCGAGTACAGATAGACGGACTCAAGAGCAAGAAAGTACTACTGCGTCACGGTGTTCCCCAGGGCGGAGTCTTGTCCCCCACACTTTTTCTAATCTTCAACAATGATCTTGTTGCTCACCTACCGCATGGAATTAAAGCGGCAATGTACGCCGATGACCTGGTTCTATGGAGCACAAATGAATATGCACCAGTGGCCACCAGATTGCTACAAAGACCTGTAGATACATTTGCTGCATGGGCAAATAGATGGTGTGTCAGTATAAACACTGACAAGTGCAGCACCACCCTATTTACCCTCTCTCCAAAACAAAAGGCAGGGATCATCCAGATAAATGAAACACCCCTAAGAGAAGATAAAGAACCAACATACCTTGGAGTAACATTTGATGGCAGGCTGACATGGAGAAAGCACATCAACAAAGCAGTAGCAAAAGCCAGAAGGAAAATAGCCATTCTAAGAAAGCTAAGTGGAACCACATGGGGAGCCAGTGGGAAAATACTTAGCAAAGTTTACCAACAGAGCATACGACCACACCTGGAATATGGGTCAACTGCGTGGTGTTCAGCATCAAAAACCACACTACAAGAGCTGGACAAGGTGCAAAATCAAGCACTTAGAGTCACCACAAGAGGGATGAGATCAACCCCTATAGTGGAAATGGAGAAGATGGGGAGGACACAGGCACTGAGTGAGCGCAGAGATACGAAAACGCTAATACAAGCAGAAAAGTTCATCAGCTTGCCAGGCCACCCTATGAAGAACAGATTTGAAAACCTAGCTATGGGGCGGTTGAAAAGAAGTAGTTTTATCCCCAGGCCAAACGACTCTGCAGAGAAACCACTGATCTGCCCACAGTTGGTATCCCCCTAACAACTATTCCAGAGCGAACTCCATGGAAAGATGAGCCTAGACTATCGTTACAAATCCAGACAAAAGTGAGAGGAATATTTGACAAGGAAGAACAGAACAGTGTGCAGCGCAGAACAGCCACTCTCAGCTTCCTTGATGAAGAATACCCACGGGACCTCTGGATCCGAGTCTACACTGATGGGTCGGCACAAAATGCTGTTCGAAATGGAGGAGCGGGAGTGTACATAGAATACCTAAATAATACTAGGGACACAGCCAGAGTACCGACAGGAAAGTACTGCCATAACTATGATGCCGAAATTGAGGCAATCAAGATAGCAACAGAGAAATTACTAAATAACAGCAATGGTACACAACCTGTGGTGCTACTGACAGATGCAAAATCAGTACTCGAGGCGCTCCTCTCTGGGAAATTGCCAGTACTAAGGACACTACTTTCTGAACTTAGCAGTCAGCATAAAGTCACCATACCATACCACTGTGGAGTACCCGGAAACGACAGAGCTGATCAATTGGCTAAGGAAGGAGCCAAAGAAGAACAGCCTGATGTGCCCGTTACATACCACCAAAGAGAAGAATGATCAAATCAGTCAGAAAGCCACCAAAACCTGCTCAAGATGACTACCACGTTATGGACAGACCAGAACAAGTCATTATTCTGCGCCTCAGAACAGGACACAATAGACTACGCAACCACATGTATACAAAATTCAAGATTGGTGAAACAGCCATGTGCACATGTGGATTGGCGTCGCAGACAGCAGAGCACATACTCCAAGACTGCCCAAAATATATCTAGGCAAACCTTCTGGCCTAGAGAGACGACAGTGGAAGATAAACTCTATGGACCGCTGTGTGAACTGAAAAAAAAAGTTCAATTCATGCACGAGACGACATTGCAGATATAGACATATTTCAAGCGAACGAAGAAGAAGAACAAATCTATTGAATTGCATTTAGTTTGAACACAGACAGGGCAATGCTTATCAATAGACATATTCCGTTTCTACAATGGTGATCCTTAGAAAAATCGTTACGATATGGCTCATTATGCTAATTGTTCGATGTCAATCACATTCTAAGGTTCCTGGTTTCTGAGGGATTGCAATCAACATAGGTTTACACAAGTCACGATAATCTCTAATATCATAAATTGCGTTTAGCTGTCTGGCGACATGGTTCTATTCATATTTTTCTAAGATATTCTTCCTGCCGGCTGGCATGTTATCTGGTCACGTGGATTTACCAGTCCTCATATAGTTAGGAGAAAGTGCGTATACGTAATAATTGTTTTCGGCTTGGAGTGTGTGCGCATAGCAGTTAAAATTAGTTGCAGATCTTTAAAAGGACGTCGCAGTCCACCCCATCATCTTTTATGTGTTTATGATTTCTTGACAGGTTTATGTTCAGTAGTTTACCATTGCTATCTGAACAATGGACACTCATACTATTGTATGAAAATCAATACAAGGCGGTCTGCTGCCAAATCACCCCCAGCTGTGTTTGGAACGCGGTATGCGGGATTGCGGATTGTGTCTATAACCCCTTCGCAACAGAGCCGGATTTGGCATAGAAGCTTCTTCAACTAGGAGTCAGTGGGCGTATAAATTATAGCTGTCTGAGACTGAAGGTGTTGAATATGGACCATCTATTGGTCTTAACAGGGGTTAACTAATCAAGGTCTAGTAAACTACTCTTGCCTTGAGCTCCGAATGTTGTGGGTTCAGTTCTGGGCTCCGTCGTTCGGCTCGCGAGTGCAATTTTCTCGTAGACTCCTGGGGGGGGGGGGGTGTCATCGCTGGAGCTACGAAGTTCGTGCTTTGTGCGACGCTTTCTGCAGGCCGCTCTGTGGAAAGAGACCGAACTGTTTTGATAAAATCCGGTCAATGAAGTCGGTTCACTGGCTTTTAAACCGCTTTAAGTTACTCCAGTGACATGTAAATAAGTTTTCTTCATATATAATGAGGGTACAACAAGCAAATGGTAACCAAGTCTCCTTTAGTAATACAGCATTTCAAGAGATGGAATCATACAATTATGCAGGCAGAACTGTAGACAAAGATGGATAAACAGAGAATTAAAATAAAGGTTTAATTACAAGAGGTTCGACTTCACTACACCGGGTTATATCCCATTTAGCTTGGTCTCTCTCCTCAGAGCGGCTTGCCAAGAGAGTCGCACATTTACTCCATAGCTCTAGCGACCACCCCCCCCCTCCCACCCCCACAGGTCTCCGGGAAAATGCACTCATGATCAAATGAAGAAGTCATAAAACAACCTGTCATTTACTGCCAATATAGTAACTTGCGGTTTATGGCAGGGGGGGAGGGGGGGGGGGGGGGTTGAGCATGAGGAATTAGGGCCGCTTGGCTGTGCAGTCGCCGCTAACTGTGCAGGTTGGGATTTTTGTTTTGGCTCCGACAGAAAAAAATCCCACACCTTACCGAGGATTCGAACCCGAGTCTCTCGAAGGAGAAACCGGTGGCTAGTCACACGGCCAGACGTATTGAAACAAATATATGGCATTTGAGCGCAAGCCAAACGACTTAACCACTTCGCCACGGAGCCCTGAGATATTACAATGAACTACAAAATGCAAGAAGAGCTTTTAGAGCACTAATAAGTACAGATAAAATAAGCAAAGAACCGAACTTAAGTTGTAAACTCTTGCGTTATATGAATATTACTATATCAATAAAAAACACGAAGAACGGATACAGATACTAATAATAGACCAAACACATTAATTAATTGGTGCCTTCCTTAAAATAGAGCGAATAAAACAATAACTAAACAACTAAACACATTCATTAATTATGAATCAATATTGTCGTAGATGCAACTGTATACCTCTGCTGACTTCCTTCTATATATTCATATCTGAAAGGTTGCACAACTTTTGCCACACATTTCTTATTTGGCACTTTCAACAGCTGCATTGGACTCAACCTTTGTAGAAAAAGAGCACATTTCAAAACCAAACTGAACTCAACATTTGTGCCTTCCTGACAACGAAGGAGTTGTATTTTAATATTATTTTATAATGTTATGTGTTTTTATTTTAGATATGATTCTGTTGTCCCATCCCTGATGAAGATTTATATAATCGAAACGTCGTTTGTTGTGTCACAGAATAATTATTTTTATTTTATTATGTTATTATTATATATCTCTTGGATTGCCTATTTTCTTGATGGTATTTTCACTGGATGGCTTGGCCTTGTGGCATGGTCGAGACAGAAACACGGAGCTGATCCACGACTCTGATGATCGAGTGAGATGGCAGAACATGACCGCCCACGCTTACCGGCATGGCACATGATGGATAGATGGATGGATTTTCACTCAGTTATTTATGTTCACCTTTACGTAGTCCGTTGTAAAGTTTGTACACTGTGTCCTATCTTGGTATGTCTCATCTTTTCGCAGGAGCTACGCATACCTGTTTGTAT
>OY992893.1:25973722-26026384 GCA_963921405.1 Cepaea hortensis
GGGAAGAGGGAGGAGGAGGAAGAGGGAGGAGGAGGAGTGAGGAGGAGGAGGGAGGAGGAGGAGGGAGGAAAAGGGAGGAGGAGGGAGGAGAAGGAAGAAGGAGGAGGAGGGAGGAGGTAGAGGGAGGAGGAGGAGGAGGGAGGAGGTAGAGGGAGGAGGAGGAGGGAGGAAAAGGGAGGAGGAGGGAGGAGAAGGAAGAAGGAGGAGGAAGAGGGAGGAGGAGGATGGAAGAAGGAGGAGGAAGAGGGAGGAGGAGGATGGAGGAGGCAGAGGGAGGAGGAGGAAGGAGGAGGAGGGGAGAGGAAGAGGGAGGAGTAGGAGGGATTAAGAGAAAAAGGGGGGAAAGGGGAGAAGGAGGAAGGAGGAGGAAGAGGGAGGAGTAGGAGGGAGGAGGCAGAGGGAGGAGGAGGAAGGAGGAGGAGGGGAGAGGAGGAGGGAGAAGGAGGAAGGAGGAGGAGGAAGGAGGGAGAGGAAGGAGGGAGGATGAGCAGGGAGGAGGTAGAGGGAGGAGGAGGAGGAGGGAGGAGGTAGTAGGATGATTGATTGCCATCCCACCAGGTTAATATGTTATCGCGGACCTCAGAGAGAAGTGTCTATGTAGAAGACCATTTCCTGGACGTACGTATTTTGGGAGGGGGAGGAGGGAGGAGGGAGGAGGAGGAAGAAGAAAAAAAAACTACGACAGTTGGCATCTCTGGAATGAAAGGAAGGCGTGTAGAAAATTTCATCTCAATCGGATGGGCCGTTCGCGAGCGTATAAAGGACATACATACATACATACAGACAGACAGAGATACGGACATCCTAATTTATATATAAGATTATAACCTTAGAGTAATAGTTTTAGCATAGGAAAATAGATGTGTGTGCATAGCGTTTACCATTGCTTTCTTTAAGTGAATAGTTTAGACTTTGGTGAATTCATATGTCTTATGTTGGTGTTTACTTCGGAAGCCTTGTCATTACGGCTGGAGAAGGACACTTGCATAAGTAGTATTAAGTGGCAGACGCCTATCACTTGATATGTTATACTTCTCACAGGTTCCAATTCCCATCCAGTTATATCAGAGAAGATAGACACATACGTCTTGTGTACAGGAAAAGCTTTGTGGATAAACTCAAGGCATTTCATTTGTGAGGAGAGCAAATACCTCAATTAACCAAGGAACAACCTAGACAAGGTCTAATACGAAATAAACATACCTTTAAAGGAATTTTGAAGAAGACGAAAAGAATACTCAATAAACCAAAGTAATAATGGAAAAAGAAAGATAAGTTTGCAGAAAGCAAAGCAAAATAAAACTACATACGTCTTGTACGCATAGTTAGAAACAATAGACAAGTCAAAACATTGCTACTCATTAGAGACAATATGCAGAACTGTGGTGATGTAGTTTTTTCGGTATGGATAATTAATTTCATGAAACAAACTCGGGCGAAGTCATAGACTTACTGGAATATTATTACGGTACGGTGATCCAGTGGTGAACAGTTTTGTTTCGTTCAATAACGGATTTACCATCAGACTCAATCATACGGAACATCCAGGGTGAGAGCTGTCCTGTTTTATGTGATGTCCGGTGGTTTGGCAGAATGATTGGGCGAGATGTGATACCGCTGCTAGACATTACGAGTTCAGTCTTGCACCAACAATAGAATACACTATCAACTACGCTTACACAACCCATACATACACCAGACATAGTTTTTATTAATAAATATTTTATTAATCGTTGAAAGGAACTGTTGTCGGAGTATGTGTTGAGGGAATAATAGAGAGAGAGAAAGGAATAGATATATGGAAGGGAAGACAGAAGGGAGGAGTGTAGACAGAAGTCAGTCAATAATTCCAAAAGATAATAAGCTTGAAGATGTGCTTGTTGATTCCACTTTCCTCCCGGGAAAATAAGTGACACTCATTAGCACGCCACGACTTTCTGAGCGACCGGCTCCATACTCATAAGTCACTAGCGCGACTCGAACCACTTCTAATTCTCGTGCGCTCACGTCAATCACGAGAGTATTCGGGGTTAACGGAGAAAGCTGCTAACTCCTCGGCCAGGGAGCCGGCAATAATAATAATAATAATAATAATAATAATAATAATAATAATAATAATAATAATAATAATAATAATAATAATAATGGTCTACAATTTTCTCGGCATCTTCTGGAGAGACAGGCGGGGGTTATTGGTCAAAGTCTTTCCACCCACTAAATGTGATGGCATTCGAAACATTTACACGATAACCTAGAAAACCAAGAAGGCAACTTGCAGAACGCATACACTACTAACAATGACTGAATTTTAATATCCAACAAAATCCCCAACAAATGAAAAACTGTTATCATCCCAAATATCAAACAGACAAGACATGTGATCTTGTTGAACTGAAATAGAAAACGTATTAGTCTTTTTAATTAAGCCAAGGGATTTTCAAAACACGCGTATGAAGAGAGGACTACACAACAACTTTAATGGGTGGAGAAATATCCCCTGGCTGACATTATTAGGTTCCATTCATATGTTCTAATAAAACTATGATTTGCTTTCTTTTTATTTTTCATAGAAACATCGTTAGAGATGAATACGTTTCCATGCGATTGTTGTTGACGTTTTGTCAGATGGTATTATGCAGTACAACCTGCTGATGAAAACGTCACTGCTGAGCTATTGGCTATGGTTTCGAAGGAAGAAGCACATACGTGCGTGTGTGTGTTCATTTTACCATACAGAGGATCCGTGGCAAAGTAGTTAACCCACATGCCTCGCGATCCGAAAGTTGAGGGAACGAGCAGAAAAGGGCTTAAATGGGGTTAGAGGCTAGAGCAGTGATTCTCAACCTTTTTTGGCCTGTGCTTCCCTTCACCATATTTTTATCATCACCATATCATTTCCTCCCCCACCCCCTTTCGTATTTCCTACCTAAAAATTTGGCCCGTGGGCGTCCCCTCCCCTCACCATATTTTCAGAACGTCATTCCCCCCTTTTGTATTTCCTACCTAAAAATCCCACCCCCGCCCCTACACAGTATACGTAATAAAGGAAGCTAAATTTAATAGCACATACTAAAACAAGTCTAGACGTCCACATAAAACGTGATTTGTGGGTCTACTTACTTTATAAATTGAATTTTAGAAGGGTGAGACGTACATAACCGTACAGTATGAAGGGAAAAACAATATCAAGTAATCGGTTCTTGTATTAACGCGATCTTGAAATAATCTTAATCCCCCCCCCCTCCCACCCCGGAAACCCTAAAATTCCCCACCGGTTGAGAACCACTGGGTTAGAGAGTCGACATTATCGCGCCAGATTTTATTCAGTATGGCCCAGTCTCTTTCCGCGGGACGGCCTGTCGGAAGCGAACTTTGACCAGAGATACTAATGGAAAATAGAGTCACATTAGATACACTGGTCAAACAGAGTCACATTTATCCTAGCACAAAGAATAAATACTGTACTGGCACCTTGCCGTCTTGTCAGATGTTTGTTACCCTTGTGCTTCAAATTAAAAGGCATAATAACATCTCCATAGCACAAAGCCTGGGCCGAATTGCAGAGGCCATGTCTTGCAGATGCAGCATGATCCCTCTCTCGGCCTGTCTAGTTTACTCCGTAGGAAAGGTAACACCAATACATCTGGAACAAGACAAGGTGTGGAAGCTGCCGGATCAGCAAAACAATGCTCCAACCGTCCGCTTGTCGGAGCTTCCACCCTAGACCAGTTGCCAACCAGGTGCCTGCGCGTAGTGAGTTTCCGAGAAAACTACTCATGAACCAAATGTCGGAATCAGAAATCTAACAAACAGCCTACGGAGCGAGAGACACCTGCTAGACAGCCATTGATGCTATTGGTAGTTGTTGATTTTCGTTTTTGGTGATTTGTAAATACGAAGCTAGTTTTTATCTGTAGTAATCGAAGTTGTTTTGTTGCTGAATAGCAGTACTTTTATTTGGTTGAATATTAGGTACTATTAAAAAGGATTGCTATATAATTAGTCTACAAATATATAGTAGTCCTAATTTCAAATAATTTGTGAAGGCAGTCACTTGAAGTCACGGTGTTACTGGGTGTAGGCGGTGTAAGCCGACGGTACCCCAAAATTGCCAACCAAAAATATGAGTTCCAGGATCTTACTAAAACTGTTGTTGCTAAGATGTTCTTCTTCTTCTTCTGCTTCTGCTTCTGCTTCTGCTTCTGCTTCTGCTTCGTCTTCGTCTTCGTCTTCGTCTTCGTCTTCGTCTTCTTCTTCTTCTTCTTCTTCTTCTTCTTCTTCTTCTTCTTCTTCTTCTTCTTCTTCTTCTTCTTCTTCTTCTTCTTCTTCTTCTTCTTCTTCTTCTTCTTCAGCGTTCCGAGCCATTGAGGTTCTTTGCTGCAGATACAATCCGTCTCCATTTGTCTCTCTGGTTGACCTTCTCTTGCCAGTCGTTGATTCCAAGTGCTTGTAGGTCTGTATATATATATTATCCCTCCACCGTCTTCTTGGTCTACCTCGTGGTCAACGGTCATTTATTTCCTGAGTGTATACGAGTTTTGTTACATGTATGTCTATCTATAACTTTTGTTTTTGTTTGTTTACTTCTCAAATTGTTATTGAATGCATCTCTTGCCTGCCTGCGTTATACATTTTACACATATATCTATGACATTTTTGTTTTTTTGCTTGACAAATTGTTATTGTATACATTTCTTGCCTGCCTGCTTCACACAAATTACATGTATGTCTATGACTTTTGTATGTGTTTGTTTGCTTGTCAAATTGTTATTGTATACATTTCTTGCCTACCTGCGTTAACATTTTACATATATGTCTATGACTTTTTGTTTGTTTGCTTGTCAGATTGTTTTTGTATACATCTCTTGGCTGCTTGCATCATGCATGCTACGTGGATGTCTATCTGTGACTTATTGTATGTTTGTCTGCATTCAGATATATTTAATTTTGTACTATGTCATTCTGTTCTGATGAGTAATAATGCCAGTTACTATTACAATATTTATATCAACTGACAGTTTGATATGGCAAAACAAATGTCAGAGAGCCTCTTAAATGTCACGTCCCAATGTCCCATAATGCAATGTTAATGTTATATTCAGTATATTGTTTATTTGTCTCTCTGCCTGAATTCATTCATCCAGCATATTGAGGCTTACCATACATCGCAATTGACCGGGATTGTCCTGGCTAGTTTGAAATTATGTCTGTGTTTCAATTACATATATGGGCCAGAGGTCACAGTGCATATGTATATTTCAACATATTATGTGGCATTTGCCCATTTCCGAACTTTACTCTGGCATTCCTTAGTTTGACTAATAGAGAGTCATGGTGGTATCAAAGAAACAGGTTGTGC
The DNA here is from genome assembly GCA_963921405.1 of Cepaea hortensis. Taxonomy (NCBI): domain Eukaryota; kingdom Metazoa; phylum Mollusca; class Gastropoda; order Stylommatophora; family Helicidae; genus Cepaea; species Cepaea hortensis. The sequence continues at coordinate 25,979,082 of OY992893.1, forward strand.
CTAAATGTGCAGAAATTCAGGTATCTAGGCACAAGGATAACATCAGATGGAAGATGTATCACTGAGATAAAGAGCAGAATAGTACAAGCAACAACTGCATTCTATCAAATGAATGAATGAATGAATCACTGAAAAACGATAAGTAGGTTGAGAGCTTTACCAAAGCACAACTACAAAAAACAATGGACGTTGCGGCCAAAGCCTTCGTCAGCACAGAACAAACACACAAAAATAGATTAAAACAAATACTTATATGTGTCCTAGCTTGAAACGGATATCCATGGGTGGATTGAAACGGATGTTGTGTTAACGGGGTCAACTGACTAAAGGTCAGTACAGCCAGAAACTCGGTGATTGGTTGAGTCAACCGGTGAGGGAACCCGCGCTAGGGGGATCGGGGTGCGCCCAGGAGAACGAATGGAAAAATATGGATGTGTAATTCAGGAGATTACTAATCAAAGAACACGTACATCAGCAGGCTGCCTAAAGACAAAAGATGGAAGAGTCATAATAGAAAAAGATCAGATTTTACATGTATGGTCAGATTACGTGAAAAACCTTTATGACGATAGCAGAGACGAACAATATATTGTTCAAAATAACAATGAAGGGCCAGCAATTTTGAAGATGGAGGTTCAGAATGCTCTTAATCATATGAAATCTGGCAAAACCCCCGGTCCAGACAGCGTCACAACAGAAATGATTAATGCTTTAGAAGAATATGGAATAGATAAAGTTACCAGTCTGCTTAATACAATATATGATACTGGAAACATACCTCATGAGTTATGTAATTCTGTATTTATTGCAATCCCAAAGAAATCAGGAGCCTTGGAATGTGATCAACATCGAACAATTAGTATAATGAGTCACATCACGAAGATTTTGCTAAGAATTATCATGCAAAGAGTTAGGAGGAAAATACAACCTGAAATAGGAGAAGAACAATGTGGGTTTGTAGTAGGCAAGGGTACAGTAAATGCTGTGTATATACTGAGAACCGTAATCGAACGTTCTATAGAAGTAAACAAAGATCTACACCTTTGCTTCATTGACTACACAAAGGCTTTTGATAAAGTGAGACATGTCAACATGATAAGGATGCTTGAAGATCTACAAATTGATGGGAAAGACCTTAGACTTGTAAAAAACATATATTGGAAACAACAAGCTGCCATAAGAGTTGATAATGAAGTAAGCCAATATCAGCCTATTAAGAGAGGTGTGAGACAGGGATGTGTAATGTCTCCAGATCTGTTTTCCCTGTACAGTGAAAATATTTTCAGAAATATTGAAAATATGGAAGGAATCAACATTGGGGGACGATGCATCAATAACATTAGATATGCAGATGATACAGTCTTGATTGCAGACAATGAACAGGACCTGCAAAATTTAGTAGATGCGGTTGTTACACATAGTGAACAACAAGGGTTAGAATTAAATTGTAAAAAGACACACATTATGGTCGTCACTAAGAAGAACGAAATACCACAGTGTAATATACAAGTAAATGGGAATACTCTTCAACAAGTGAATAGGTACAATTACCTCGGAACAGTAATAACATCTGATGGGAGATGCCTTGAAGAGATTAGAACAAGAATCGCCATGGCAAAAGTAGCCTTTAGCAAGATGAAAAACATACTGACCAATAAAAAGATGTCAATTGAAACGAGAAAAAGAGTGTTGAGATGCTACATAGAACCTGTACTTTTATATGGATGTGAAGCTTGGACAATGAGCAGCCAGGCTGAAAAATATCTGATGGCTGTAGAAATGTGGTTTCTGAGGAAAATGCAAAGAATACCATGGACAGCCAGAAAGACCAATGAACAAGTCCTTCAAGAAACAAATGAAGATCGTAAACTGATCAGAGACATTAGACGTAGACAGTCACAATTTTTTGGGCATGTTATGAGAAGAAATGATTTGGAGAACTTGGTGACAACTGGTAAGATCGAGGGGAACAGACCAAGGGGAAGACCTAGAAACAAGTATCTGGATGGCTTGGCCTTGTGGCATGGTCGAGACAAAAACACGGAACTGATCCACGACTCTGTTGATCGAGTGAGATGGCAGAACATGACCGCCCACGCTTACCGGCATGGCACATGATGGATGGATGGAACTCTGGGGCGATGTAACGGATGCAGTTCACAATTCCGCCAAGTTCGAAACGCTGCTGTGGGCAATAGGGATGCAGGCCAGCAAGCGTTTGCTATCAAAAAGTAGCACAAGTGACGGTAGTTCGGAACGCAATGAGAAGCGACCCCAAGCAAACCAACCAAGAAGTCACAGAAAGCAGAGATAATGCTGGTGGTGACTACCACGTCCTGCGAAGGACATGCAACTGGCTATGAAGTGGACTATAAGATAGCGGAGAGGGGGGGGGGATAAGGGGCGTAGGGGACTTAAATAAAACTGTGTTGGACATTGAGGCCGTGAGGGGAAGTGAACCCTATTGAACCCATCAAATGAAGAACGTTTTGTGCAATAAATCATTGTCCTTGAAAGTTAGAGAGAGAGTTCCTCCGAAGTCGGAGAGTGTCTGCCTGCACGGCGAAGAACCACCAGTCTGCACACCAATAAGCCAGACATGGGACAACAGATACTCACGCAAACCGCAGGTTCTGTATGGCATCGCACTGATGTTGGACAACAGGATGTCTTCATCCGGCATACAGGACTTCGCGCTGGAGTTCACAACCAGCGAACACACGCAAGCAAGCAAGCAAGCATATCTAAAGGTATTTTAGCACAATTTCTTTGCTGTGCAAAGTGCAAAACGCTATACAGTTGGCATACGTTGATTAATGAAAAATGGGTTAATCAAAGTGGTTATGGAGTTGCAATACAGCATAGCATGAAATGCCTTTGGACAGAGATGTTGTACTGTGTTATCTGACCGTGGGCAGACATGTATTACTGTGTTGCCTGACCGAGGACAGATGTATTACTGTGTTGTTTACCCGTGGACAGAGATGTATTACTTTGTTGTCTGCCCGTGGACAGAGATGTATTACTTTGTTGTCTGCCCGTGGACAGAGATGTAGTACTGTGTTGTCTGCCCATGGACAGAGGAGTATTACTTTGTTGTCTGCCCATGGATAGAGATGTAGTACTGTGTTGTTTGCCCATGGACATAGATGTATTACTGTGTTGTCTGCCCATGGACAGAGGTGTATTACTGTGCTGTCTGCCCATGACAGAGGTGTATTACTTTGTTGTCTGACCGTGGACAGAGATGTATTACTTTGTTGTCTGCCCTTGGATAGAGATGTAGTACTGTGTTGTCTGCCCATGGACAGAGATGTATTACTTTGTTGTCTGCCCGTGGACAGAGATGTATTACTGTGTTGTCTGCCCGTGGACAGAGATGTAGTACTGTGTTGTCTGCCCGTGGACAGAGATGTATTACTGTGTTGTCTGCCCGTGGACAGAGATGTATTACTGTGTTGTCTGACCGTAGACAGAGATGTATTACTTTGTTGTCTGCCCGTGGACAGAGATGTAGTACTGTGTTGTCTGACCGTGGACAGAGATGTGTTACTGTATTGTCTGCCATTGGACAGATTTGGAATACCATGTTGCTTGACCGTGGACAGAGATGGGATACCATGTTGCCTGACCGTGGACAGAGATGGGATACCATGTTGCCTGACCGTGGAGAGAGATGGGATACCATGTTGCGTGCCCGTTGACAGGGATGGAATATCATGTTGTCTGCTCGTGGACAGAGATGGGATACCATGTAGCCTGAACGTGGACAGAGTTGAGATACCATGTTGCCTGCCCGTGGATAGAGATGGAATACCGTGTTGTCTGCCTTTGGATAGAGATGTATTACTGTGTTATCTGTGTTATTCCTAATCCGGTGGTTGTACTAACATGAAAAGCTTTTTTGAAACCAAGCAGCTGGAGGTAACAAAACCATCACCAACATTGTCAAATGCGTGGCAAAAAACAGTTGTTGAGCAAATTACATCACATCCAACAGTATCCATTTCGGCTGGATGTGACATTATATGTGATGTTGCTAACTTTTCGCAAGATCTATTCACGCTGCAAACAAGGTATATAATTACACTATATCACGGCAATCAGTGACTCATTCTATTTTGGAGCAAGGAAAATTGGCCAAAGTGCAGTTTCAAAAATTGTTTCAAAATATGGCACAAGATCCAGAATGTGCAATTTCGGGAATAGTGGACTTTTGGTCTGCAAGACAAACATATCTTTTGCCATTTAGGGGAATTATTGCATGTTGACTAGATCAAAATTGGGAATGGATTACTTTTTCTCTGTCTCTTATAAACATTGATAGTAATCAGTCCCATATTGCACAATTTACGCACTGTTTTTTGCACGTGCATTTCTTGCTGAATCTACCACATTCTCCAGTCCATTGTTTGTGATTACTGATAATGCAGCAACCACGACGGCGGCATTTGATGGACGGTTTGATACTGATGCAGAAATGCACCGATCTGGTTGTACTGAGCATAGGTTATCAACATGCATTACTGATAGCTTCTGTCATACTGTCATTTACTGCCTATAGTACCTTGCGGAGTAGGGCGGGAGGGGGGGGGGGGGATCTTGAGCCTGAGGAATTAAGGCCGCATGGCTAGTGCAGTCGCCGCGAGCTGGGCAGGTTAGAGTTTTCTTTTTGCTCCGGAATGAAAATCTCCACACCTTACTGAGGATTCGAACCAGGTACTCCGGAAGGAGAGCCCGACATTCTAGCCACTCGGCCAGCCGCTCAGCAGAGGCGTGATTTCTGAACTGGATCAGTTCATGGATCAACTTTCATTTATTGAAACATATTACAATACACGTCAGGCAAAGGCATCACAGCTGCCATTTTCCATACCAACAAATTCTGTAACACGTGAATGGCGATCATATTACCAACGTTTCAATGCCCATTAAAACATTACTCGCATTACTTTAATGAAGATGATGAAGAATTCTTAAACCACATTCCGAATATTGCTCAGATTAAAGGAATGCTGTACATACATGCGAAATTCAAAACTCTTGTTGACACACTAGAAATTGGTCGTGCTTCATCTCATTTAATTTAGCTGTTATACTTCCTCCTAGACTATCAGTTGTACAAAGTTATTGTTTATATTGACGAAGAAACTTCCAGCAGCATGGTGAAGAAATATCCGAACTTTCAGAAAATTATTGGAGAAAAACTTTGGCCATATTGCGGCAGTTTTCTGGCAGTTACTAGAGCAGTCCTTACTGTAGTTGACATTACAACCAACATAGAAGACATGGTCAAGTCAGTTGTTACTAAGAAGAAAGGGAATGTGGACACCAATAAATGGGCCAATGATTGGTCGCATGTTCTAAGTCTGTTGTTTCAACTGTTATTTCATTCATCAAGGTTGTAAATCTTTCTTCTGAATCATCTGCTGTATATGAAGTAGCAGGAATTGTAGAACAAAAGCCGAAAAGTGATTTTGACTTATTTTTTGATACTCCACCAAATAAAGCACTTACGTTTGATGACCCCAGAAACAAATGCCTTGAGGATGAAGTCACCATGTTTCATAAATTACGCAACCAATCATTAAATTATTGGGAAAATTAACATAATTTCCACTGCTAAAAGCAAGTGAGAAAATTGTTTTAGCCATACCAGTGTCATCAGCAGCAGTAAAGCGCTTACCTAGTACAGCTGGATTGGTGTTGAGTAAGTTATGAAAACAGATGTTACCAGCTCTCGTTATAAACTCTGTGTATATCAGATTTGCATGTAAGATGAAAATTGTGGAAATGGTTCAGGGATTACCTGGATTAACTGAATTATTAGAAACAGTTGATCAGCAGGAAATTAAAAATGTGCTGAATGAACAGATTGACTCAGAAACAGAACGAGAGTGTCAGAATGACTCTGAATTGTCACATTTAGATTAAACGTTTTTTGATAAAATACTCTTGAATATTAAAATTAATAAATTCTGTCATTTTACATGACTCTTTGTATGTGTAGTCCTATTTAGTAGACGCTAAACCTAAACTCTCATAAATTTCATAATTTTATTTGAACTGTATTCCATATTAATATTATAACGGGAATCCCATGGGATGGAATGGGATGAGACAGGCATAAATTACCATGGGATGGGATGGGATGCGACAGAAAAATATGTCCCATGGACAAGCCTGGAGATTCTCTCAGAACCCCTGCAAATCCACCGCAATCTCATCTTTTCCACATACGGGTTCTCAATCTGTTTCTCCACCTTCTCCACCTGGTCCCACAGGCGCACGACCACCTCTCCCTTGTCCACAGGTAATCGTCCACCAAGAGAAAGCAATGGCAATCAGCTGAACGCAAACACTGCCCGGTAAATCACCAAACCAAAAATACCGGGGTTGTTCGCGACGTCAAGTAAAGAACACGCAACTAACTTTTAACTAATCACTAGAAGACCCAGACAAGAAAAGATCAAACTGCAAGATCAGGAACCTGAAAACATGAAACTGATTGCCGGAAGCCAGGCATGTATCAAAGGGGACATAATCAATCAAACTTTGGCTTAAATTGCCGTTCAGAACTAACGAAGAAAACACAGAATACAAAAGGATAGTAATTAAGTGATCTTGATACTGCATTTAAGCACAAATGAGAAAACAAAAACAAACAGTCACAGAAGCAAGTAATTCTTAATTGCAGATTTGTTTTTGTAATCCAGTCAAAAGATTGCATGATTAACTACGAAATTAAACAACCGTAGCACTTGTGTCTGAAGATTATGTATGCGAGAATACTAAAGTTAGTTGCATATATTTTCCACGTCGTGGCAATCAACCCCAACGATTTTTTTTTAAATTTTTGTTTTGTTTTGTTTATGTTTTATGAACATTAAAGTCCCGCTTCTATACCTTGAGGCGTATTGAGTATATGGTGCTGCTCCCATATTTGTATAGACAAGTCGGCATTCGTTGGGTGGCGTGGTCAATATCACCCTTACTTCCCAAACATTTCATGGCACCCAATTTAGCTAGGTCAGTTTCAGTTATAAAAACCCGCCTTTATGCGAATTCGAACTCATTAGTACCGGATAGGCAGGTAAAATTTACAAGAAACTGCGCTACCGGGGCTCCTCCTGGGTCGTATAATGACAAAGAAATCAACAATCACCACTCATAATGACTCATACATGATAGCTATGTATTGCTTCCATCTTTCTCTGTCCATGGGTAGGCAACATGGTATTCCATCTCTGTCCATGGGTAGGCAACATGGTATTCCATCTCTCTCTACGGGCAGGCAACATGGTATTCCATCTCTCTCTACGGGCAGGCAACATGGTATTCCATCTCTCTCTACTGGCAGGCAACATGGTATTCCATCTCTCTCTACGGGCAGGCAACATGGTATTCCATCTCTCTCTACGGGCAGGCAACATGGTATTCCATCTCTGTCCATGGGCGGGCAACATGGTATTCCATCTCTCTCTACGGGCGGGCAACATGGTATTCCATCTCTCTCTACGGACAGGCAACATGGTATCCAATCTCTGTCCACGGGCAGGCAAAATGGTATTCCATTTCTGTCCATGGTCGGACAACATGGTATTCCATCTCTATCCACGTTCAGGCAACATACTATTCCATCTCTGTTGAAATGGGTTTACAGGTTAGCGAGTCAACTTCACCGCACCGGGCTGTATTCTACATGGCTCAGTCTCCTTCAGCGGAGCGGGCATCTGGGAAGCGTCGCACGAACTCTGCAGCTCCAACAACGACCCCCAAGGGACTTGAAAGAATTGTAGGAAACCAAAACTACGACCTTCCGAGCACGAGAGTCGCCGCTTCGCCAGGAAGGAAGACCTATTCGCCCACGTCCTACCCAAATCCAAATCTGTCCAAATATTTGACTCTCACGAAAGTGAGTTTTTAATAAATTGACCTTAACTGACCCCCCCACCTTAAACACACACTCTCTCTCTCTCTCTCTCTCTCTCTCTCTCTCTCTCTCTCTCTCTCTCTCTCGCTGTCTGACTCTCTTTGCTTCTCTCCGTATCTCTCTTCCTTTCTCTCTGTCTGTCTTTCTCTGTGACTCTCTGTCTCTGTGTCTCCGTCTCTCTCTGTCTCTCTCTATGGCTCAGTTTCTTCCCCTATGTCTCTCTATCTCTCTTTATATATATGCATCTCTGTCTCTCTGTCTGTTTCTCTCTGTCTGTCTCTCTCTCTCTCTCTCTCTCTCTCTCTCTCTCTCTCTCTCTCTCTCTCTCTCTCGCTCTGTCCACTGGAGTAAACGCAATAACATGTGTGGAAATAATAGGGGATCTTCAAAGAACAGGGCCACGTCATCAAGTTTTAGCATCATGACGTTCAGAAACTTGATATGGTATTTCTGTGTTCAATACACGGATTTTTCACAAAGGCAACGGAATCGTTTACGAGAAAATAAGACGTTTCATGTCAAAACAGCGCTCAAGACGACGAGGTCAACACATGGTATATTAAGAGCTCAAAGATTTCAGTATCTGACTTATTGCAAAAGCATCAGGGGTATTGGAATATTTTAGTAGAGGAAGAAGAAGAATATTGAAAATCAAGAGGAGAAAGAGATACCTGAAGAAGAGAAAACAAGAAGAGAAAGAGAAGGGCGACATGGTACGGAGTATGGGGAGGGGGAAATAGAGGAGGAGGAAGAGGATGAGGAAGAAGAAGAAGAAGAAGAAGAAGAAGAAGAAGAAGAAGAAGAAGAAGAAGAAGAAGAAGAAGAAGAAGAAGAAGAAGAAGAAGAAGAAGAAGAAGAAGAAGAAGAAGAAGAAGGGCGATGAAAAATAATAATAATAATAATAATAATAATAATAATAATAATAATAATAATAATAATAATAATATAAAAATATCAGAAAGAATCATAACAGTGAGAATAAAAGAACAAACAATTACAACATATGTACAAATATTCGCACCATGTAATGCAAACAATAATGAGCAAGAATGCGAGGACTTCTACGAAGACATACATGACGTGCTAAATAAAATAGATAAGTAGGACAACATCATAGTTATGGGAGACTTCAATGCAAGACTAGGACATAACAGAGTGGGCATAGAAAACATCTGGGAGCATTTGTAGATCAGCATAATGAAAGGAATGATAACGGAAGTAGACTGATAGAGCTTTGCAGGCAACACGACCTCTATATAACAAACACATTCTATAAAGATAACGATTCACAAGTATACACCTGGTATAAATGGAACGATCTAGATACTAAAAGCCAAATTGATTTTATATTAACAAGACATAACAGAAAGAAAAATATATTAGATGTAAGGGCAGTGCCCAATTTCAGTATAAACACAGATCATACAGCAGTCGTTGCCACAATAAGAACCATCGGAAGAAGAAAACAAAGAGCAGGAAAATACATGCCATGCGAATCAGTAAACTTAAAAAAAAACCTTAGAGACAAGGCATAAGGAACAATTATAAGAAAGAACTAACTGAACTCTTTGTAAAATTACCTAAAGAAAGAAAAACAGTGGAAGTAAAATGGGAGATGTTCAAATCAAGCATTTTAACTACTCAAAAATAACATATGGAACCACGATAAAACGTAAAACACGGTAAAAGAAAATAATAAGTTGGTGGAACGCAGAAGTAAAGAAAGCGGTAAAAGACAAAACGGAAAAATGTAAAAAGTGGTTGAAGAGCAAACAGGAATGTGATTACATAGAATATAGAATAGCAAGAAGACATGTGAATAGAATAGTAAAGAGGGAAAACAAAATGACTGGGAAGAGTATGGAGAAACCCTAAATAAAAACTACAAAAAGATAAGTGCAATGTGAACCAGTGGAGAACCCTTTGACCCAATTGAAATAATTAACAGCGAATATGGAGAACCAATAAGTGAACAAAAACAAATCCTGATAAGATGGAAGCAGTATTTCGAACAACTTCTCAATATCCCATCAGATGTCACAGGAACTCAAGAGACCTACACAGATGTCACCGAAGAACTAGAACCAGACATACTAAAAGAAGAAATTATAGAAGCCATAAGATTAGCCCCATTGAACAAATCACTGGGACAGGATGAAATACCAAATGCACTACTTAAAGCAGCAAGAGAAGTAGGAACAGCTTGGCTACATAGACTATTCAGCCATGTTTTGGTAGAACAACAGACACCACGAGACTGGGGAAGCGCCATAATTACCCCAATTTGGAAATAAAAGGCAGCAAAAGAGACTGCACACAATACAGAGACATTTTACTGTTAAGTCATACTGGGAAAATATTTTGCAAAATTCTTGAAAAAAATTACGAACTACTGTAGAACCCCAGCTAAGCGAAACAAAACGTGGATTTAGGAAAAACAAAGGATGCACAGATGCCATTTTTGCTCTTGGACAACTTATAGAAAAATCAATCGAATTCAATGAAACACTCTACTTAGCCTTTGTCGACAAAGAAAAGCATTCGATAGAATAGATAGAAACAAGCTGTGGGAAATCCTTAAACAATATGGAGTGAGTACACATCTAACAAACCTATGTAGAAGCTTATACAACAACAGTGAATGCATAGTGAGGACAATTGGAGGACACTCAGAATCCTTCGCCATAAGATCTGGAGTACGACAAGGTTGTGTCCTGTCCCCTCTCTTGTTCATAACATATATAGACAACATATGTAAAGAAACCAGCCAAGCAGAGACAGCAAGAATACCGCATGACGAGAACACAGAAGAAGAACCATCTGCAAATCTAACCATTAGAGAACACCTGTTTGCGGACGACCAAGCACTAATAGCAAAATCAGAAGTTGAATTACAAGACCACATGAATAGTCTAAACGAAATGTGTAGGGAACATAACATGAAAATTAGCACAAGTAAAACAGAGGTAATGACTATAACTAAGGAGGAACAAACAACAATTCACTTAAACGAACATCCCTTGAAACAAGTAAAGAGTTTCAAGTACCTAAGAAGTATAATATCATCAAATGGCAGATCAGAAGACGAGATCGAAAATAGGTGCAATAAGGCAAATCAACTCATTGGACAAATGGCACCAATACTAAGGAACAAACATATATCAATAACTACTAAGAAAGCACTTTACAACACAATCTTCGTACAAATTCTATGCTACCAATGCCAAACCTGGACAATGGCAGAAAAGGAGAAAAGAAAAATCACAACAGAAATGAGGTTCTTGAGAAGAATACTCAAATCAAATCAAATCAACTTTATTTTAAAATCAACGTTTCAAGAAGAGACAAGATCAGAAATGAAGAAATCAGGACTAAAGTGGGGGTTAAAGCAGCACTAGATTTTATTAGAAAGCAGCAAGTCAAATGGTTTGGCCATGCAAGTAGGTTACCAGTCAACAGCATACCACAACAAGCAATGATGTACAGACCAGATGGAAACAGAGGAAGAGGCCGACCACGTAAACGTTGGACGGAGGGAATTGCAGAGTCCAAAGGAATATCGATACACGAAGCCCATAATGGGGCTCTCTCCCGCTGTTAATACTTCACATCGACACCGCAAGGTACAAGAGGAACATGATGAGATGAGAATAATAAAAAAAAAATTGTGTTGCGTATCCCTTACGGGACGTTGCAGTCAACACCAGCATTTTCAGCTGCTGTTGATGTACTAGGCAAGTGTTACGTTCAGTAGTTTGCCATTGCTTTCTGAACGACCGGCCCCTATACTTTTTTTTCGAAAAAACCAGCATCGCCGTGTTTCGAACCCGGGTATACGGGCTCACAAACCGCGTTCGCAAGCCCTTAGCCACAGAGACCGGTATAATAATAATAATAATAATAATAATAATAATAATAATAATAATAATAATAAGAAGAAGAAGAAGAAGAAGAAGAAGAAGAAGAAGAAGAAGAAGAAGAAGAAGAAGAAGAAGAAGAAGAAGAAGAAGAAGAAGAAGAAGAAGAAGGCAACATGGTATCGCTACGTATGTACGTACGTACGTTCGTGCGCGCGCCGCGCGCCGAGTGAGCATGCGTGCATGCGTGCGTACCGTGTGTGTATGTATGTATGTATGTATGTATGTATGTATGTATGTATGTATGTATGTATGTATGTATTTATGTATGTATGTATGTATGTATGTATGTATGTATGTATGTATGTATGTATGTATGTATGTATGTATGTATGTATGTATGTATGTATGTATGTATGTATGTATGTATGTATGTATATGTGTGAGTGTGTGAGTTTGAGTGTGTGTATGAGTGTTTGTGTGTGTGTGTGTGTGTGTGTGTGAGTGTGTGTGTGATTTTGATTCTGTGTGTATGTGTGAGTGTGTGATTTTGACTGTGTGCGTGTGTGTGTGATTTTGACTCTCTCTCTCTCTCTCTCTCTCTGTGTGTGTGTGTGTGTGTGTGTGTGTGTGTGTGTGAGTTTGTATGTGTGTATATACGTGTATAAGCCTTTGTTTAATCCTTTCACATCGCTTGCATTATTCAACTTTGACATTTTCTTTTTGCATCAATCCTCTTCCATTTCGTCGATCTTATCTTCAATCCTTGTGACCGGCAAACATCTCGCTAATCCATTCAATCCTATAAGATGCCTAAAATAATTCTTATGTTCATTATGCTTCCATGTTGTGTGTTACAAATTTAAAAAAAAATAACAATTTCTAATTCGGATGTTTCTTAGCCAACCTGGCCAGCTTTATGTCGTTCTTTACTTCTGATTCATATCTCTAAGCTTCTTGCCAGGTAATTTTTGACGAGCCATTCGGTCTCTGTAGTTCGCACTCAAAAATGGCTCCATGGGATGGGTAAGATCTGGGTTTCTAAAATTCTGAAATTGTATGTTGTCACCTGTATACATTTCAGTTGAGGTCAGTTCTATTATCATCATTCAATGAGCGAATCATCAAAAATAGATAAGTCGAAGTAAACGTTACTAGAGCACCACCACAATTAACACAATTAACGTTACGACCAAACCCTTGATAAGGTTTTATGCTAAATCTCATCATTTTCTCTCAGTTGGTTACTGAGTTATGGCTTTTTATAAGGAGGCAGACATTTGTGAACGTTCTATAGACTATGTCGCGCCATACTAATGTACCGCCCAGCAATGGACGTGGGTGTTTACAAAGCACTGTAAGACGCCCCTACACAAAATTGTAACTTTTGACTTGCATACCTTGGAAAACGTGTTCGAGAGTGTCAAACGGAATGCGGTGTGCTTTTCCGTAAGTTGTGAATGTACCCGTAGCATATATGACACCCCAACACATGACAATCGCTACTCTCTGCCTTCTCTCATGGTCTATCTAGTAGGGACGAAGCGGATTAGAGTCAAAGATGTAATATTTGGTCACATGGATGTAATATTTTATCCCATTATATATTGTTTTGAATTAAGGATATATAATCCATGGTTTTATAGGTTTAATGGTTTAAGAGTTGTATAAGGCAAGAGAATGGACTTCATTGCACCGGGGGTTATCCCACATGGCTCGGTTGCTTTCAGCAGGAAGGCCTGTCGAAGACGTCACAAAAAGAAAAAAACATCTTCGTAATCCCAGCGACAACCCCCAGGAGTCTCTAAGAAATTTGCACTCGTTAACCAAACGACGTAGAACGGAATCGAACCCACAACCTTCGGAGGGCGAGATAGGCGGAGTAATAACTTCGCCAGAGCCATTCCCGTTATGTTAGACTGTATATTTCTATTTGAATCTCAGTCATCATGGTGACTTAGTGGTCAGAGCACAGCTGTATGTAACTTCTGGTCGACGTTCACAATGTGTTAGAACAAGGACATTTTCTGGACATTATTACACAAATGGAGGGAGTCTCCGGGGCGACATGGTTACAGCACTGCCTCGCGTTCCGAAGATTGTGGGTACGATTACTAACAACTTCATTGGGTTCACGAGTGCAATTTTCTCGGAGACGCCTGGGGGTCGTCGCTGAAGCTACGGGGTTCGTGCTTCGTGTGACCATGTTGGCAAGCCGCCCCCCGGAAAGAGACCGAGTCATAAGGGATAAAACCCGGTGTTATGAAGTCGATAATTTTGCCTGTGAACCCTTTTTATTCACAAATGGAGAGGCACTGATTGTTCAGTGTTGTGGTTATGATGACCGATAGTTATCTTCACTCCACCCCGTTCCTCCACGTAGTACCCAAAGCGGATATTTGTCTGGCTAACTAAGTGAGGATCTCTGATGTGATGAAGAAGAGGACTACACACATTGCTCGTTGTGAGGTCAAGAAATAAATAGGGAGAACCGTTGAGGTCACTAAGAGAATTACATAAATAAGCACACATAGTATTATCTGGCGCTCACAGAAAGAGCCTCATAATGTGAGCATCGTTGTGAGGTCAGTGTTCCTGAATGGATAAGAGTGCCCGCTTTTAGACTTCCGGTATGCTGATGATGGGGTTCCGGGTTCAACCTCTACACCGGTCAGTTGGACTAAAATATTTACTTCTCGTCTTTCATTTGGGGACGTAAATTACAATCACCTCAGAGGTGGAAGAGGGTTTGTATGTACAAGAGCTCTCCAACATGCTCGAAATGAATGTGGTGTTTGCCCATTGCTATCTCATGTTGCTTTTCATTTGCAGGACGTCGCGTTCAACCCCATGTTGATTTTCAAAAGACAATTTAAGTGCTTTCTGAACGAGAAGTGAACGTGTAAGTCAAACTGACCCGTGTAGGAATTGATCCATTACCTCGCCATCAGCGCACGGTAAGCTAAAGAGCGAGCTCTCATAACCTAATCGGCTCTGTTGCTAAGGGGTTAGGAACGCAATTCGTAATCCTGCATACCGCGTTCGAAACACAGTTGCGGGCGATCTTGGCAGTAGACAGCCTTGCGTTGGTTTCCGTACAAAGGTATAAGTGCCGGTCGTTCAGAAAGCAATAGAAAACTACTGGACATAAACTTGCCAAGAAATCACACTGCCAAAAATAAATCGCTGGCGTTGACTGTCGCCACCTGTAAAAGATAAGCAGTTACTTTTGTTTTACACTCTTGACCTATCGGACAATCTGGCCTCTCTTGATATGTAACCGGCCATTATGACGCCCCATTTGTTCGAGTCGGTCAAAACTCTTTGGCCCAGGGGCCTGTGAAACACGTGTTTATAATTCCCAGACATCCCTAGTCGAGGGTTCCATATCAGCCGTGGACGATTCGTAATCAGACCGCTTTGGTTTCGGTGGTATGAGGCGACGGCAATTTAGAAGCAATGGCAAACTACTGACTAACATTGCCTAGTAATCAGCGTGGATTGGAATTGATCGCTACGTCCTGAAAAAGCGGACATACAACATGTTTATGTACCTGACGAAATATGACAGGCCATTAATATACAGGGTGTTTGTGTTTTTCTACACTTTGTATGTAGAACAAACATGAAAAATGAAGTACATGATGTCACCAGAAAATATGCTCCACAGTCTATCGTGAAGCAAAATATGCAGCGAATGGCTGTCGTCTGCTTGAGTAATTCTTTGCATTCCAAGCGGAATGGTGTTGTCAACAGAAGAAATTTTTTTTTTACATTTGCTCCACATTCAAAGTGTAATGAGACTTTACAAACACCCTATATATATATATATATATATATATATATATATATATATATATATATATATATATCATCATCATCATCATCATCATCATCAAGTGCCGTGCCGACTGGCGTAGGCGTTCATGGCTCTCCATAGATCTCGGTCGTTGGTTTTCTGGATCAACTCAGCTGCTGATATTCCTCCATGCCACCGTCTCAATCCATCCAGCATCATTTCTCTTGGTCTGCCTCTGCCTCTCTTTCCCTCGATCTTTCCAGTTGTTACGAGTTCTCCAATGCCCCTCTTCTCATCACGTGACCGAAGAAAGATGTTTGTCTCTGTCTTATTGTTGTATATAATGTTCTAGTTTCATTAGCCTGTTTCAGGCAGTCGTCGTTAGTTACTCTGGCAGTCCAAGGAATTCGCAACATTCGTCTCAGGAACCACATCTCTGTTGCTTCTAATTTCTTCTTAATTTGTTCATTTACATTCCAAGATTCACTGCCATACAGCAAAACTGGTTCTACATAGCATTTCAGCACTCTCTTTCTTACATTCAGTGATAGCGACTTATTGCATAAGATACTTTTCATTTTCTGAAATGCGGCTTTTGCCTGCCCTATTCTGCTCCTAATCTCTGTTGTACATCTTCCATCTGATGTTATAAATGCCCCTAGGTATCTAATATTATCCACTTGGTTAAGGATTTTCCCTTCTATTTCTATGTCACATTTTGGTGTCACCATTTTCTTTGATATTACCATTGTTACTGTTTTCTTGATATTCAAGGAGAGTCCTTTCCTTGCACTCTCTGTTACTACAACATCTAATAATTGTTGTAGGTCTGTTGAATTGTCCGCCACCAATACTGTGTCATATGCATAGCGTATATTATTTATATTATAACCTCCAACTAGTATTCCTGGCATCTCTTTGATTTCTCTCATTATTACTTCGCTATACAGGGAGAAAAGATCTGGTGACAAGACACACTCTTGTCGTACTCCTAGCTTTATCTGTTCGTAACTACCCTCTTTATTTCCCATTTTAATTGCTGCTACTTGGTTCCAGTAAATATTCTTTATTATTCTTACATCTTTTCCATCAATGTTGATATCTTCCAACATTTTAATCAGTTCATCATGTTTTACTTTATCAAATGCCTTAGTATAATCTTTGAAGCACAAATATATGTCTCTCTGTTTCTCTATTGACCTTTCTATTAGTGTCCGTAATGTATAAATTGCATTGTTTGTGCCATTTCCTTCCACAAATCCATACTGTTCTTCACTAATTTCCATTTTTATTTTCTTTTTGGTTCTTCTGATTCTGATTCTGAGTAGAAGCTTAGTGATATGGTTTATAAGGTTAATTGTACGAAAATCTTCACAATCAATTGCTCCTGGTCTTTTTGGTATAGCTATACATACAGATCTCAGCATATCACTGGGTAAATATCCACTGCTGTAAATATCATTCAACATTTTGGTTAATATATCTACTCCAAATTCTCCCAATACTTCTAATTCTTCTATTGTGATTTCATCTGGCCCAGCTGTTTTTCCTTTCTTCGTACGTTTCATAGCGTCAGCGACTTCTTCTTTCAGAATAGGTGGACCTTCTAAGTTACTATCTTCTGTTAATTCTTCCCTTTCTCCATCATATAATTCTCTTATATACTCATTCCACCTCTTCATTATAGCACCTTCCTCTAATAATATCTTTCCTGTTTTTGATTTCAAACACCCTGTATTTATTCTTATTTTTCTTCCTGTAAGCTCACTGATTTGTCTGTGCATATTTTTTGTATCTTTAATAGAATTTAATTCAATTCTTTTGCATTGCTCGTTTAACCAACTTTCTTTAGCCTTCCCACATTTATCTTTTATTTCTTTATTTATCTTAGCGTATTTTTGTTTGTCATTTTTACTCTGTTTTCTTTTGTCCATCAGTTTTAAGATTTCCTCATTCATCCATTTTTTCTTAGCTATTTTGCCTCTCTCCGGTAATACTTCTTTGCTAGTTTGATGAATGGAGTCCCTTAACATTTCCCATTGTTCATTTATACTCTATATTTTAGCTATTGCATTGTACCTATTTTTCACAGTCACTCTGTATTGTTCTTGCATTTCTTTATCTATTTTCAGAACCTCTTTATTAAGTCTCATGTTCTTAACCATTTTTTCCCTCTCTTTAATCTTACTTTTATTTGTCCACATAATGGTACATGATCACTATTACAGTCAGCACCAGGCATTGTCTTTACATTAATTATTAATTAGTATGTAGTCAATTTGGTTGCGTATTTTCTTATCAGGGCTTTACCATGTGTACAGTCGTCTTTTATGGTGTTTAAACCATGTGTTTCCAATTATCATATCATTGTCAGAATCTCCAATAAGGGTTTAGAGAGTTAATAGGAGTTAAGACAAGTGTAGTAGGGAGACACCAGACAGGAGACACACCAGCGCTATAAATAGCTTCACCAGGGGACACATTTGTGTCAACCAAGGGAGCATTAAGGACAGTTGAGCGAGGGCTTCCCCAAGCCATTGGGAAGCTTGGCCTTACGAGTAACCGTGGAGTACCCGGTTACTCAAGTTCACGAGCCAGCGTGCTTGGGACTCCATGCACGCAAGACTCGCTAATGCACGGAGGGTACAGCGTCCGTGCTTGACCACGCAATGTGTAGCGTGTAGACAGACCCGACTGGAGACGATTAGAGAGTAGACGTGTTCTTGACAAATGCTATAAGTTTCTAGGCAATAGTTAAATATTAGGCTTTAGATTTAGATTGTGATTACTAGCATCATTTCTCACCACTTCATTACATTCATGTTGTTTAATGTCAATGAAGCATACCGCTCGCAGAGCTTATAAATTGCCAGCTCTAAATAAATTGCATTCCTTTTGCAAATGACACGAGTTGTTATTTCGTGCGGTGCAAAAGTAGGGGAGTCCTGAAAGACCTGTAGCAAGCAAGTTGCTGACAATCATTGATATTTGCCCATTCTATTAGCTTTTCCCCTCTTTCATTTCTTGTACCTAAACCATAATTCCCCACTACATCCTCCATTTTTCCCTTTCCTACTTTTGCATTAAAATCACCAAGTATTATTTTTATTTCTTGTGATCCAATTTGAGCCATCACCATTTCTATTTCGTCATAAAAGTGTTGTATTTCTTCATCACTACTGCTTGTTGTTGGTGCATATACTTGTATAATATTTATATGCATTGGTTTTCCTTTGATTTTTACCATAACTCTATCTGAAATACACCAGTATCCATTAATTGACTTGGCTGTTTTTGCATCTAATATTATTCCTACACCTTCTTCATGTGTATCCCCTCCAGAATAAATTATTGTGTGATTGTCAGCTATAATTTTGCCCGATCCCTTCCATCTCATCTCACTAACGCCTAGTATATTCATTTTCATGCTATCCATCTCTCTTAGAACATTGGTCAACTTTCGTAGCTCATTTAATGTCCTAACATTCCATGTTCCTACTCTAAATTTATTTATTTTAGTTATGATTTTGCCATCAGTAGCTGGATGACGGTCTGGTGTCACCTGTGGCTCATGACTGTCCCTACCGGACGAGGATGTCCTAAGACAGCCATTAACGTCGTTCACTAACTCTGATATATGTTTTGCCATGAAGTCTTGGGAAGATAATGTGGTGGTTTCCCCTTGCCTTCCACATTCACATGGTGGTCTTTTACCTCTGCCTTTGACAGCCATTTCCGACTGTCAGGACAAGTGAGTGACCTGCTCTGCTATATATATATATGTGTGTTTGTGTGTGTGTGTATATATATATATATATATATATATATATATATATATATATATATATGTGTGTGTGTGTGTGTGTGTGTATATATGTGTATATATATGTGTGTGTGTGTGTGTGTGTGTGTGTGTGTGTGCGCGCGTATGTATGTGCGTGTGTATATAAAATAAATTCATCGCTAAAGGTCCACCATGTCAAGCCATAAGCTGTATTGGAAAAGATGGTCGTAGGTCCATAATTCTATAGAACAAATGGAATGTTATGGCTAATATGGTCAATACCACGCCTGTCACATTGTACTGATGTTTTCCATTTCTGTCCATCCATCTGCCTGTCCATGTACTCACGTGTATCTGTGGATCTCCCCATCCTCCTGTCGTGTAGAGTAGTCTATCACTCACACAACGTAATTCAGTTTCTCTGTCAGATCGTGACAGCAACCATCTCTCAAAATACTTGTTTACTGTCACAGGAAGTATTCATCAATAACCAACGCCCAGATCAATCTATTCCTTCCTCTTCTGTCTGGGCATATCGAAATTTCATGATTCAGTAGTCTGGCTGTTATGTTTTGTTTTCTTGTGTGTTTGCTCAGCTGTCTGACAGATTGCTGGTAGTTTCTGCTTATGTTAATCTTCATGGTAATACCGTGAAAATAATGGGTTAAATGTTTAACTCATGACTCACTCTATCATGTCTAATTGAATAAGTAAAGGACAATTTTCACACGCTTTCAGTCATATCGATCGTAATCTCATAATCATCATCATCATCATCATCATCATCTGCCATGCCGATAGGCGTGGGCTGTCATGTTTCGCCATCTCACGTGATCATCAGAGTCGTGGATCAGCTCTATGTGTTTGACTCGTTTATGCTTTTGGCCAAGCCATCTTGATATTCACTTCTCTACCTCCCTCTGGTTCTTTCCCCTTCTATTTTGCTAGTTCTCACCAAGTTCTCCAGTTATTTCTTCTCGTAACGTAATGTGCTAGACCCATATTTTTTAACAGACCAAACGGCACTGGAATGCTGATGTGGCCAATCTCACGCCGACCGCCTTAACTTCCCAAGACAATTCCTGGTACCCATTCAAGGCTGGATCGACCTGGTAGCCCAGATCAAGTTTCAAAATCTGCCCCAATACAGAATTAAACCCGTGAACATTGAGTCGACAGGCGAGTGTGCAGCCACTACCCCAGCATATATAACACCGTTAAAATGAGGACCTATATGTTTATTACTCACCTCATTATCTACCATATGCACTACCGTTAAAATGAGGACCTATATGTTTATTACTCACCTCATTATCTACCATATGCACTACCGTTAAAATGAGAACCTATATGTTTATTACTCACCTCATTATCTACCATATGTACTACCGTTAAAATGAGGACCTATATGTTTATTACTCACCTCATTATCTACTATATGCACTACCGTTAAAATGAGAACCTATATGTTTATTACTCACCTCATTATCTACTATATGTACTACCGTTAAAATGAGGACCTATATGTTTATTACTCACCTCATTATCTACCATATGTACTACCGTTAAAATGAGGACCTATATGTTTATTACTCACCTCATTATCTACCATATGCACTACCGTTAAAATGAGGACCTATATGTTTATTACTCACCTCATTATCTACCATATGTACTACCGTTAAAATGAGGACCTATATGTTTATTACTCACCTCATTATCTACTATATGCACTACCGTTAAAATGAGAACCTATATGTTTATTACTCACCTCATTATCTACTATATGCACTACCGTTAAAATGAGGACCTATATGTTTATTACTCACCTCATTATCTACCATATGTACTACCGTTAAAATGAGGCCCTATATGTTTATTACCCAACTCATTATCTACCATATGTAGTACCGTTAAAATGAGGCCCTATATGTTTATTACTCAACTCATTATCTACCATATGTACTACCGGTAAAATGAGGCCCTATATGTTTATTACTCAACTCATTATCTACCATATGTACTACCGTTAAACTGAGGCCCTATATGTTTATTACTCAACTCATTATCTACCATATGTACTATCGTTAAACTGAGGCCCTATATGTTTATTACTCAACTCATTATCTACCATATGTACTACCATTAAACTGAGGCCCTATATGTTTATTACTCAACTCATTATCTACCATATGTATTACCATTAAACTGAGGCTCTATATGTTTATTACTCAACTCATTATCTACCATATGTACTACCGTTAAAATAAGGCCCTATATGTTTATTACTCAACTCATTATCTACCATATGTACTACCGTTAAACTGAGGCCCTATATGTTTATTACACAACTCATTATCTACCACATGTACTACCGTTAAACTGAGGCCCTATATGTTCATTACTCAACTCATTATCTACCATATGTACTACCGTTAAACTGATGCCCTATATGTTTATTACTAAATTCATTATCTAATATATGTACTACCGTTAAACTGAGGCCCTATATGTTTATTACTCAACTCATTATCTACCATATGTACTACCGTTAAACTGAGGCCCTATATGTTTATTACACAACTTATTATCTACCACATGTACTACCGTTAAACTGAGGCCCTATATGTTCATTACTCAACTCATTATCTACCATATGTACTACCGTTAAACTGATGCCCTATATGTTTATTACTAAACTCATTATCTACCATATGTACTACCGTTAAACTGATGCCCTATATGTTTATTACTCAACTCATTATCTACCATATGTTCTACCGTTAAACTGATGCCCTATATGTTTATTACTAAACTCATTATCTACCACATGTACTACCGTTAAACTGATGCCCTATATGTTTATTACTCAACTCATTATCTACCATATGTACTACCGTTAAACTGATGCCCTATATGTTTATTACTCAACTCATTATCTACCATATGTACTACCGTTAAACTGAGGCCCTATATGTTTATTACACAACTTATTATCTACCACATGTACTACCGTTAAACTGAGGCCCTATATGTTCATTACTCAACTCATTATCTACCATATGTACTACCGTTAAACTGATGCCCTATATGTTTATTACTAAACTCATTATCTACCATATGTACTACCGTTAAACTGATGCCCTATATGTTTATTACTCAACTCATTATCTACCATATGTTCTACCGTTAAACTGATGCCCTATATGTTTATTACTAAACTCATTATCTACCATATGTACTACCGTTAAACTGATGCCCTATATGTTTATTACTCAACTCATTATCTACCATATGTACTACCGTTAAACTGATGCCCTATATGTTTATTACTCACCTCATTATCTACCATATATACTACCGTGAAAATAAGGCCCTCTATGTTTATTACTCAACTCTTTATACTACCTCTTCCAATTCTCGTGCGTTCACGTCAACCATGAGAGTATTCGTGGTTACGGAGAAAGCTGCTAACGTCTCGGCCAGGGTGACTGGTATATATATACATTGGCACCTTGCCGTCTTGACAGACGATAGTTTGTGCTTTAAAAAGGCATAATAACTTTTAACTATGGCGGTAGCGAGTGTGACTGATAAGGCCAATTTGCGCTGTAAATGTCCGTTCACAGTGGGTGCATGTGAACACGTGGTCATTTCCACCATCATGCACCATCTTACGTCTCAAACGCTTGGTGTGTGACTTTTCTGCAATAATTTTCTCCTTTGACTTTATTCCATTTCTGATATTTGCCCTCCATGCAACACGTTCAGCGGCGACTTGCTCCCAATGTGCATTATCAATGCCTGTATCAATCATGTCCCGCTTACACACATCTTTGTATCGTAGTAGAGGCCGACCCTGAGATCTCTTACCTATCTGTAATTCACCAAAAAAGATATCCTTTGGTATTCTACCATCATCCATCCGCCTAAGATGTCCTATCCATCTAAGTCTACGAAGACTGAGCATGGAATAAACTGTCACACAACCTGATCTTTCCAATACTTCAGTATTTGTGATTTTGTCTTGCCACTTAATACCAAGAATTCTTCGCAGACACCGCATATGAAAGCTGTTTAAATTGTTCTCTTGGTGTGAGTAAGTTGTCCAGGTTTCACTGCCATAGAGAAGAGTACTAAGGACACAGGCTTGATAGACAAGGACTTTTGTTTTGGCAGTAAGCTTCCTGTTCTCCCAGACTCTTTTTCTTAACCTGTTCATTGTTGTTGCTGCCTTACCAATCCGGATGTTGATTTCCTGATCTAGGGATAATTTGCTATTTACCACCGATCCTAGATATGTAAAATGGTCTACTATCTCTAGTTCGGCGTCGTCAATAAAGATTGATGGTACCCCATGTGCACCTTGTGACATAATCTGTGTCTTCTTTTTGCTAATTGTTAAACCAAATTCAGAACAAGCATTGGAGAATGCAGATAGTAGACATTGCAATTCTTCCTCAGAGTGGGTCGTAACTGCAGCATCATCTGCAAAAAGCAACTCTCTGATCAGTACCCTCCTAATTTTGGTCTTAGCCTTCAATCTCTGAGCATTGTAGAGGCCGCCATCTGAGCGTGAGTGAATGTATATACCACCATCCTGATGGTATATATATATATATATATATATATATATATATATATATATATATATATATATATATATATATATATATATATATATATATATATATATATATCTTATGGTACCAGGACCTTTAAACGGAGGCAGTCGATGTTTAACGCGCAACTCATTCTCTACCATACGGAATATCGTCAAAAGAGGGCCCTTCATGTTTAACTTGCAATTCTTTCTTTACCATATGTAATACCATCAAAGGGTGCCCAATATATTTAACTTCCAACTTATTCTCTACCATATGTAACACCATCAAAAGAGGGCCCCATATGTTTAACTCGCATCTCATGCTCTACCATATGTAATACCATCAATTGAGGGCCCTACATGTTTACCTCACATCTCATTCTCTACCATATGTAATACCATTACAAGGGGCCCCGTGTGTTTAACTCGTAAATGGTGTGATAAATGTAAACAGAAGTTGAGCTTTAAAGCAGAAATATTACTCGCCTGTAACACTATAACTTTGTTTTCTTATCACATTTTATTTATTCACTTTGAAAGCGTTCACTTGTGTCGGGTTTGTGGAATAAAACCCAACATCTGTTTACATTTATCACAACATTTCCAGCATTCGCTTTGTTTATTTATTTTTCTTGTTTAGACTGACATAGTCTTTATTAGATTATCAGATGTCTTTTAACAACACTCTAGACTTATGTACGTTTGGTTATGTTCGAAAGGATGGAAGGATAGACAGACATACAGATGGATGGATGGGTGGATGGATGGATGGATGAGTGGAGGGATGGATGGTAGGTGAGCCGACGGAAGGACAGACAAAGAAACGGATGGATGGATGAATGCATAGATGGTTGATGGCTGGATGGATGGATGGATGGATGGATGGGTGGTAGGTGAGCGGATGGGTGGATGGGATGATAGGATAACACTGGGTATGCACAACGGAAATGCTAGAGTGTAAAGCAATGATCTCGCAGACCAGCTGGCAAATAATGCACCAATACACACGGGAAGAAGCATGGACAGGGCTGATATAATCAATGCATTATGGACTTAGTTGGCTGGCACTGACGAGACTCCGACGCTAGCCCGATTTTGTGAACAGGGGACGGATCTGGTTAGGCACGCCAATGCCACCATCAAGAGAATGAGATACAATAGCCAACTCCTTATGGCAGTGGTTCTAAACCGGTGGGGAATTCCCGCCCCCCCCCCCTAGGGGGAATTTTAGGGTTTCCGGAGGGGGAGGGGGGGAATTAAGATTATTTCAAGATCGCGTTAATACAAGAACCGATTACTTGATATTGTTTTTCCCTTCATACTGTACGGTTCTGTACGTCTCACCCTTCTAAAATTCAATTTATAAAGTAAGTAGACCCACAAATCATGTTTTATGTGTACATCTAGACTTGTTTTAGTATGTGCTATTAAATTTAGCTTCCATTATTACGTATATTGTGTAGGGGAGGGGGCGGGAGTTTTAGGTAGGAAATACGAAAGGGGGGAATGGCGTTCTGAAAATATGGTAAAGGGGGGCACGGGCCAAATTTTTAGGTAGGAAATACGAAAAAAAAGGGGGGGGGGAATGAAGTTCTGAAAATATGGTGAAGGGGGGCACGGGCCAAAAAAGGTTGAGAACCACTTCCTTATGGAAACAGTGAGCAGAAATACTTTGGGATGACTATTGCATTGGAGGACTGAGCATGTACGGGAATGTCCGATGTGCAGTGACGTCGTTCGGCTTATAACATAGCAAACCACATATGACGTCAACCACGTACTTCTCTACACTGATTAAGATTAGATTTAGAACTGTGGTGTTGTTCGACATAAAACATAACAAACAACATATGAGGTCAAACACTTACCTCTCTACACTGATTAAGATGAGGTTTAAGACTGTGGCGTTGGCCGAGAGGTTCTCCACAAACCCGGACATCTTGCACAGGAAGTCGGACAACGTCCAATGGCTAATGAAATGAATGACCACCTCATGTGGTACACACACCTGTAAGAAAATATTTGAATTGGTCATGGTTTAAAATAAACACATGCAATGTTTATTCATATGAACAGGAATAGATAGTTTTCTCTTGGGAGGGGGGGAATTACTATGCTACAGAGACAAAGACGAACAGAGGAAGAACTATGTGGAACGCTTAACTTGTTACGATTTTAATGAATGAGGTGGAACGCAGAGGTGTTTCCAAGGCACCAGGGCCAGGGTATATACTGGCCAAGACCTACTAACACGTCCTAGTCGTGCGTCCTGGGCAACAGGTCCCTTCGGGCTTCCTGGCTAATGTAGTAGGATCGCTGATTCTTCCGAAGTCGGAGAGTATCTGCCTGCACAGCGAGGAACCACCAGTCTGCACACCAATAAGCCAGACATGGGACAACGGATACTCACGCAAACCTCAGGTCCTGTATGACATGACACTGATGTTGGACAACAGGATGTCTTCATCCGACATACATGACTTCACGCTGGAGTTCATAGCCAGCGAACTCAAGCAAGCAAGCAATGAATGAGGTCGGGCGATGGTTCGACTCAGGCGCTAGTCGTCTCTAAGAAAAGAAAACATAAGACTGGCCACCAATTCTTCCGTGCATTCAGTTCTACAAAATGTGATATTTCTATCACATCACAGACCTACAGGTTTCTTATAGTCTGGGCTTTTTTGTTTTGGTTTTTGGAACGTTTAAAGGCCTTGAGTTGAGTTGAGCAGAGTTGAGTTGAGTTGAGTAGCGTTGAGTTGAGTATAGTGAGTTGAGTTGAGTAGAGCTGAGTTGAATAGAGTTGAGCCATGAACTGACATCACATCACTCAGAACATTCCCATACGTGCTACGTCCTCATATTTCACGTGCTGAGAAACTGGATGGTCATGGGTTAATTAGTCCTCTAAAGTAGAGGAAACACGAAGTGTATGGATATCTTCTGAACGTCTGGTGTGTGGCGGAAACACTAGGTGTATGGACGTCTACTGGATGTCACGGACCTCGTCCCTGGCGGGCAGGCTCTACTAGGGTGATTGTATTTCTTGCAGTATGGTAAGTACTTATATGAAAACAATTATATACTTGGAACCAAACAATTACTCAAGCAAAATCAATGTATTAAAGCATCAGATGACAGGGGAGTGCAGAGTCATGATCGCAAATGCCTTATCTATATCGCCACCGGAAGTCGTGAAAAAGTAGCAATCCGGCTGTTAGCTAGAATACAAGCTGACAATGGCATGGGAGCAATAGGGCAAGGGTGCAGCACATGAGCTCGTCGCCCGCTAAAAGAAGACAAGACTGGCCACCTGTCCCTCCATGCAGTCAGGCCTATGAATGAATAAGGTCTTAACATATCACTAGGCCACAGCGGGTTTCTGCGGGAATTTGTTACGAATGCGATTCGTAATCCCGTATACTCGGGTTTGAAACACAGCGGTGCTGGTTTCTCGAAATAAAGAATAGGTGCCGGTCGTTCAGAAAGCAATGGCAAACTACTGAACGTGAAACTTTTCCAGGAATCACGAATAGCCACAATGCCGGGGTTGACTGCTACGTCCTGTGAAGGACATGCAACTATTTTTTAAAATCATCTATAACGTCACGAAAGTTTTGATAGAACAATAATGGAGGGCATATGCATGGGAAGAGAGGGAGAGGAAGGCCAAAGAGAAGATGGGTGCAGGATGTGGCGGATGATCTCCAGATGGGTGTATCGGACGCGGGACATCTTGCTTATGATCGAGAGGTTTTCCGGAGGGTTGTTATGGGAGCGACATTGTGCAAAGGACATGCTACTGAATGAATGAATGAATGAATGAATGAATGAATGAATGAATATCACCGTTTGGAGATAAAGCCATAATGTTATGAGCACCATTCAAAAACGCATTCAAACAGTATCAGCGACTATGCACTTAGTCTTTCAGCCACAGTATGATTTGTTTGTCTACTTCATGTGATACATATCCCTGCAGTATGCAACTGGTGAGACGCAGGGAAATATGACAGGCAAAAAATCGTGCAATATTTTGTTTAAGGCGTCTGTGTTTAAATTTAATGAGGGCATACATTGTTTTGAACATTTTGTTGGTTTGGAAAAGTTAAATACTGAGAAACAAATAATGATAATACAAGCAATATCAAGTTCATAAAAACGTCAGACGGCATAGGAGTGTAGAGTTTAAAAGGGGTTAAAAGGCACCACGTTTAATCCCATATGGTTCTGTCTTTTATCGGAGTGCAACCTGCCGAAAGCGCCGCACAAAGTACGAACTCCGTATCTCTATCGACGACCCCCAGGATTCTCGGAGATCAGTGCACTCGCTAAACGAACAATGTAGTCCGGAAACGAATCCATAATATTCGGAGTCCGAGGCTAGGGACGTTCCCACTTGGCCACGGAGACTATCTGTTTTCAACGAGTGTCATCATGAAATACACATATCTGTATGTTTCGTTACATTCTGCTACATGTCATTTTGTTTGCACATAGTGTGTTGGTGTAATCGTTAAGAGGTTACGTGGATAATGTCATGAGTGCTGTCTGTCTGTCTGTCTGTCTGGTTGTCTGTCTGTCTGTCTGTCTGTCTGGCTGGCTGTCTGTCTGTCTGTCTGGTTGTCTGTCTGGCTGTCTGTCTGTCTGTCTGTCTGTCTGTCTGTCTGGTTGTCTGTCTGTCTGTCTGTCTGTCTGTCTGTCTGTCAATCTATTCATTCACTTATCCATCCATAAATCAACCCATCCAACAGCGCCATCACTCCCTCACTCTGTCCGTCTGTCTGTCTTTTTATATGTTAATTCGTCCAGCCGTTAATTCACCCCCTCATACGCCTCTTAGTCCACCCATCCACCCACCCAAGCATCCATCCAACAATCCATCCATTAGCCCGTCTATACATTCACCCGTTCATCCATCCGTCTGTCTGTCTGCCTCAATCGTTTGCTTGATAATAACACCCTCCCCCTCCCTCCCCAATCGCAATCGCAAGGGTCTTGCCCACAACCAATCCAAAGTCGTTCACACAATCCTCGAACCAAATATTCAAAATGACCTCACGGCCGTTGACCTGATCTCATGCTAAACACGGCCAACGTCTGAGCTTATTGCATGTTCCCATTCTGAGAATTGATTTATTCGCAGCCAAGCAGAACCTGCTCGGCCCCTCATATATCAGCGACCACTCAGACAACCTAAACAAAAAGAAAATTTCCAGTCATTCAGCCACAGATCATCATTATCCAACCGCCCATTGGCAGAACATTGCTTTCATCACGGCCTGCAGGACAGGCTTTCGATCTTTCGCCATTTTCTCTGCTTCATGCAGTTTTCAAGTAAAGAGTGTTTTAAACGTCATACTTTCAGTGTCGTGTTCGTCGACGCCGTCCTCTTCTACAATGAAACAAATCTTCCATAGCTCTTCTGGTTCCGCCACTATGAGTTTAATTTGGTCAAAGTAACTCTTCTGGTTGAGCTACTATGACGTTTAATTTGGTCAAAGTAACTCTTCTGGTTGAGCCACTATGACGTTTAATTTGGTCAAAGTAACTCTTCTGGTTGAGCCACTATGACGTTTAATTTGGTCAAAGTAACTCTTCTGGTTGAGCCACTATGACGTTTAATTTGGTCAAAGTAACTCTTCTGGTTGAGCCACTATGACGTTTAATTTGGTCGAAGTAACTCTTCTGGTTGAGCCACTATGACGTTTAATTTGGTCAAAGTAACTCTTCTGGTTGAGCCACTATGAGTTTAATTTGGTCAAAGTAACTCTTCTGGTTGAGCCACTATGACGTTTAATTTGGTCAAAGTAACTCTTCTGGTTGAGCCACTATGACGTTTAATTTGGTCAAAGTAACTCTTCTGGTTGAGCCACTATGACGTTTAATTTGGTCAAAGTAACTCTTCTGGTTGAGCCACTATGACGTTTAATTTGGTCAAAGTAACTCTTCTGGTTGAGCCACTATGACGTTTAATTTGGTCAAAGTAACTCTTCTGGTTGAGCCACTATGAGTTTAATTTGCTCAAAGTAACTCTTCTGGTTGAGCCACTATGACGTTTAATTTGGTCAAAGTAACTCTTCTGGTTGAGCCACTATGACGTTTAATTTGGTCAAAGTAACTCTTCTAGTTTAGCCACTATGACGTTTAATTTGGTCAAAGTAACTCTTCTGGTTGAGCCACTATGACGTTTAATTTGGTCAAAGTAACTCTTCTGGTTGAGCCACTATGACGTTTAATTTGGTCAAAGTAACTCTTCTGGTTGAGCCACTATGACGTTTAATTTGGTCAAAGTAACTCTTCTGGTTGAGCCACTATGAGTTTAATTTGGTCAAAGTAACTCTTCTGGTTGAGCTACTATGACGTTTAATTTGGTCAAAGTAACTCTTCTGGTTGAGCCACTATGACGTTTAATTTGGTCAAAGTAACTCTTCTGGTTGAGCCACTATGACGTTTAATTTGGTCAAAGTAACTCTTCTGGTTGAGCCACTATGACGTTTAATTTGGTCAAAGTAACTCTTCTGGTTGAGCCACTATGACGTTTAATTTGGTCAAAGTAACTCTTCTGGTTGAGCCACTATGACGTTTAATTTGGTCAAAGTAACTCTTCTGGTTGAGCCACTATGACGTTTAATTTGGTCAAAGTAACTCTTCTGGTTGAGCCACTATGACATTTAATTTGGTCAAAGTAACTCTTCTGGTTGAGCCACTATGACGTTTAATTTGGTCAAAGTAACTCTTCTGGTTGAGCCACTATGACGTTTAATTTGGTCAAAGTAACTCTTCTGGTTGAGCCACTATGACGTTTAATTTGGTCAAAGTAACTCTTCTGGTTGAGCCACTATGACGTTTAATTTGGTCAAAGTAACTCTTCTGGTTGAGCCACTATGACGTTTAATTTGGTCAAAGTAACTCTTCTGGTTGAGCCACTATGACGTTTAATTTGGTCAAAGTAACTCTTCTGGTTGAGCCACTATGACGTTTAATTTGGTCAAAGTAACTCTTCTGGTTGAGCCACTATGACGTTTAATTTGGTCAAAGTAACTCTTCTGGTTGAGCCACTATGACGTTTAATTTGGTCAAAGTAACTCTTCGGGTTGAGCCACTATGACGTTTAATTTGGTCAAAAAACTCTTCTGGTTCAGCCACTGTGACGTTTAATTTGGTCAAAGTAACTCAGTTTTCACGTCCGAAGTCGGAGAGTATCTGCCTGCATGGCGAGGAACCATCAGTCTGCACACCAATAAGCCAGACATGGGACAACGGATACTCACGCAAACCTCAGGTCCAGTATGACATCACACTGATGTTGGACAACAGGATGCCTTCATTCGACATACAGGACTTCGCGCTGGAGTTCACAGCCAGCGAACAAAAGCAAGCAAGCAAGCAAGCATGATATTGTTTATGGACAAGGTGTCTTCGATTTTGTAAAACGTTTTATTTTGTTTTATTTTCGATGTGTGTGCATTTGTTTTTGTTTCTTCTTGAACGATAGTCTAATAAACTTTCTGTAACATAATAATCCAAACGCCTTTTTTATGTTTTTAGTGAATTTACAAAAAAGTCTTAAAAGTCGGGACGGTCGACTCGATTGCCCCGGGTTTTATCCCATCTGACTCAGTCTCTTTCCGCAGGATGACCTGCCGAAAGCGTCGCACAAAGCACGAACTCCGTAGCTCCCTCGACGACCCCCAGGAGCCTCCGAGAAAAATGGCCTTGTGAACCGAAAGACGTCGCCCGGAATCAAACCCACAACTTTCGGAGCGCGAGGCAGACAGCTTGATCACTTCGCCACGGAGACTCCCTAGTGACTGTAAACATGTAATCACTAGTTCTTTGAAAGAATCCCCACTCCATGTTATAGTCTCTTTGATTTTTGCTAGTAATCAGCATGTAGTTACAAACCTTTGAGAACAAAGTCTTAAGACGCATCTTTGGGCCTATTAAGGATACACAAAGTGGAGAGTGGAAAAGAAGAAGTAACAAAGACATTTATGATCTGTTTAAGTCCCCGCTAATCACTGGTATCATGAAGGCTAATAGACTGCAATTGCTGGGGTATATAGAAAGAATGGAAGACAATAAGGAAACCAAACTCGCTTACACTCAGGAAATAAATGACCGTAGACCCGGAGGTAGACCAAGAAGACGGTGGAGAGATAATATATATATACAGACCTACAAGCACTTGGAATCAACGACTGGCAAGAGAAGGTCAACCAGAGAGACGAATGGAGACGGATTGTATCTGCAGCAAAGAACCTCAATGGCTCGGAACGCTGAAGAAGAAGAAGAAGATCAGCATGTAGTGCCCCAACCTGAGAAGAGGCTTCAACTCCATAAGAGTCTTTCGAAATTACTATACATAAAATGCCAGATGTACTTCTGTTGCTTTGATGTGTATATTATCTAAACCCGTCTTGAATCTATCTATATTGTTGTCTTCTTCTTCTCTGCCTACAGAGTACACTTCCTTCCACACCTATCTGTACTAGCCCTGCACGTCTTTGAACATTTTCTTTGTTCTCTTGCATTGAATTCAAGCGCATT
The DNA here is from genome assembly GCA_963921405.1 of Cepaea hortensis. NCBI lineage: Eukaryota > Metazoa > Mollusca > Gastropoda > Stylommatophora > Helicidae > Cepaea > Cepaea hortensis. The sequence goes on from OY992893.1 coordinate 26,011,611, forward strand.
CAATACATGTGCTACTATTTCTAATGAAGTGGACTGGTTTTTGCGTGTGATCGTTCTTTTCCTTTTACCGATGTCTCTCGTCATCAGGCAAGGCCTACTTCGAATTCTAAGGCACTTGTAATTTACGTCCCCAAGTCAAGGACGAGAAGTCAACATTTTAGTCCAACTGACCTCTTAAGGGTTGAACCCGCTACATCGACATCAGCACACGGGACGTTTAAGATCGAGCGCTCTTATCTATACGACAAAGTTGCTTTTTACGTAACCCAATTATGACATTTTCCTGATTTTTCTTTGTCTTAATAACCAATCTTCTTTAATATGGTGTTCTTATTTGACAGATCTGTCTGTTCTACCTTTCGGCTACCGATGTTGTAATGCTCTTCTGCAAGATTTATTTTTAAAGATAGATATTTGCGTATAACTTGAATTATTACATTCAAAGCATAAACTGTTTTCCCGTAGTGAATTTAAATAACAAAGACACAAACAAAATATTGCACGATTTGCTTCCTGGCATATTTCACTGCAACTGGTCATGTTCATACTGCATAAATCGCACAAAATAAAGAAATTAGAGGGGAAAAAATTATTTAAAAAAAACTAGTGACGACTGAAAAAAAAAAAAAACTATCATCATTATCATCATCTTCTTCCACTTCTGCCGTCAAGCGTCGTGGGGAGGAAAAATTTGCGTTCCAGCGCCCGGTGGACGGCACTGGATAGTGTCATTCCGTGTGGTTGTACAATGTCTCTGATGTCGTCAATCTATTTTCTTCTTGGACGTCCTCGTGGTCTCGTCGCAGATGATCTTTGATGTAAGGCCAGTGATGGTAGTTGCTGATGATGCATTCTAACGACATGGCCAAACCACTTGATCTTCTGTCTTTCAATAAATGTGGCACAAGGTGTTGATCCCACAGTCTGTCTGATAGTAGCATTTCTTACTCGGTCTCGGATTGTTAAGTTGGCAGCTCTCCTCAGGCATCTCATTTCGCAGGTGTTGATTTTGCGAAGGTGTAATTTGGATAAAGTCCAGGTTTGAGATTGGTAGCATAGGGTTGGTGTGAATATGCTGTTTATTATCTGTCGTTTTGCGGACATGGGTATGTTTGGATGTTTCAGTAAGGGTGATAGTTGTTATGTAAGTGCACTAGCTTTTTGACATCTGATTTCAATTTCTCTGTCCAATCTGCCATCTTCTGTGATCATACTTCCAAGGTATTTGAATTCTTTAACTTGTTTCAGAGGTGTGTTATTTATCTGTATACTTAGTGGGCCTGGCGATCTGCTAACTTGCATTACTTCGGTTTTGGCTGTGTTTATACTCATATTGTATCTGCTGCAGGTTGAACTCAGATTAGTAATATGATTTTGTAGTCTGCCCTCATCGCTGTAAAACAGGCACTGATCGTCTGCAAATAGAAGTTCATTTATTCCCTGTGGGTCAGTTGTTATATCTGGAGTAAAGATTTTTAAATTTTCTGAATCTGTTCTGTCGAGACTTGCTTCTTTGGAAATTCTGTCCATGTAGATATTGAATAGCAGGGGAGAGAGCACACATCCCTGCCTCACTCCTGTATTGACTGTGAACATATCTGATATACCTTCCTGTGTTCTTACTGCACTTTGGCTCGAGTGGTACATGGCTATGATGTTTTCTAGCAGTTGCCCTTCTATCCCATAGTCTTCAAGGATGGTCCATAATTTGTATCTGTCTACTCTATCGAAAGCCTTTTCCTGATCTACAAACACAATATTCTGCTGGTCACTATATTCATTAGTTTTTTCACAAATTTGTCTAAGTGTAAATAATGCATCAGTGCAACTTTTACCTTTCCGAAAACCGAATTGTGCTTTGCTTAACTGTTGTTCAACTATTGGTCTAGCTCTTTGTTCCAAAAGTTTTGCATACATTTTCCCTATATGGCTCAGGAGTGATATACCTCTGTATGTTTCACACTCTCTCATATTGCCTTTCTTTTTCCATATTGGTACTATTATTGCCTGTTGCCAATCATCTGAGACTTTTCTTTCTTCCCTTGCTATATTAAAAAGTCTTGTTAGCCATTTAACTCATATTTCCCCACAGGCCTGAATAGCTTCTGTGGTTATTCCATCTGGACCTGGTGATTTGTTTTTAGGACTTTTCTGTATAACTGCTTTGACTTCTGCAGGTATGAAATTTGGTTCTTGCTGTCCCTGACATTTAGGCACAAAAGTGAGGTTTTCTATGTTATGTGTGGGGTTAAGTAGTTCTTGAAAGTATTCTGCCCACCTTGCTAGTCTTTGTTGTGGATTAAATATCGGTATACCTCTTTTGCTGTTTATGGTGGTGGTTGGGTTGTAGCATGCATCTCTGTTTCTCATTGTGTTGACACGTTTATAAAATTCTCTTGGGCAGTCTTTGCTAAGGGTCGCCATCTGTTCACCGTATATTCTCCAGGATTCATCTCTAGATGCTCTAATTGTTCGTTTGGCATTACGTCGTGCTATTCTATAAGTAATATAGCCCTGTTCAGATTTAGTTGTGATCTACTTTTTGAATGCTACCTTCTTTTTGAATATGCTATCTTTAACTTCGTTGTTCAACCAGGCTGTTCTTAATCTTTTGTCCTGCCCTATTTTCTTTGTTCCACATTTATTTTCCAGTGTGTCTAGCATGGCAGTCTTGAAACATGTCTATTCCTTATCTACGCTTGAGTGATCATCAGGGATGTTCTTATGTAGGTTTTGGATTTCTTGATTAAATTCGTCTTTAACCGTATTTTCCTGCAGCCTCCTATAATTGATGACATGTGTTGTTACCTTTTTGTTTCTTATTTTCCTGTGTGGTGAAATTTTTTTTATTATGACTGGTTTGTGATCAGTATCAACATCTGAATTTGGGAGTGCTCTTGAATCTAATAGTAGCCTTCTGTCTGATTTCGTAATTATAATAAAGTCAATTTGAGATGCTTGGTCTATGTCATTCCATTTATACCAGGTTTTGGTGTAGCTACGACGATGTTGAAAAAAACTATTTGCTATTATTAGTCCATGTTCCGAACATATGTTGAGTAGACGTTGACCATTGCTGTTATAATCAGTCTCTGTGTCGCTGAATGGCCCCATGCAATCCTCCCACGGTGTTCCTCTTGTGTCTATTCGTCCGTTAAAATCATCCATCACAACTAGTTCATCTGTCTCCCTGACATTATTTAACGTATCTGCAAGTTTATCAAAATATTCGTCTTTGTCTTCGTCGCTGTAAGTGTCATCTATAACTACTGAAAAAAACAAAACCCAAAAAAAAAAAAACAGATAGCAGAAACACAGTGCAAGCTGACCAACCTCAATCACACACAGAGTTCCGCGTGTTGGCAATTCAAATGACTGTGTGAATACTTGTGTTGTGTATTTCAGCCTGAAGGAGTTATTTGATTACTTTTGTTTATGCTGTGTGATTTATTAACTGATTTAGTGCCGACGGATAATATATCGCTTCATGTAATCTCTCATTTTGAATACAGGAACGATATATCGCCATGCTAGGGTCATCGTGTATTTGTTTTGTTGTTTTGTGGTACCTTTCACAATTTCAATGCTCGGTGAATGGAAATGTACATGATAATACTTGTTAATTTGATTGTAAACCATGTTTGGTCCAAACCTAATTTTTATTTGGCACTGAATCGGTTAAATGTTATAGTTTTGTTTCGCATCCATATGTTAGTAATACTATTTTTTTTTTATTCGCATATCCTTTACAGGACATCGCTGTCAACAGCAGCATCTTTCAGCTGTCTGTTGATTTCTTGGCAAGATTACGCTCAGTAGTTTGCCATTGCTTTTTGAGCGGCCGGCTCAGTGTCCCGCAAGTCACCAGCGGGGGACGAACCGCTCCCAGCTCGCTCCCGCTACGAGACTCTGCGTGACAAACGGGATTACGGAGAAAGTGTTGTAACCCCTCAGCCAGAGAGACCGGCTAGTAATACTATACATGTATGTAATTGTGGGGTGTAAAATTATACTCTGTTTGGTTTTCTGTTCTAGAATTTCATTTTATGTATGCTAAATGATAAGAATAATGTGGGGGGAGATGAACGTCGTTGCAGTGATATAGTAGTGGACTTGTGTTCCAATGTTGAATCACGGGTAGGAGAGAGGGGGGGGGGGAGAGGAGAGAGAGAGAGAGAGAGAGAGAGAGAGAGAGAGAGAGAGAGAGAGAGAGAGAGAGTTCGAACACACGAAGAATGAACTTTATTTTCAAAGAGTTACAAAATGGGTACGTAGAGCCGTCTTACATTCGGCCCTTCCAACCACTCATCTTTCGAAAATCAATTATCTACTATGCTTGTTACATTCACACAGATAAAGCATTGTCAAATGAATGCTGTGAACTTAAACAATGCACATTACTATGTTATGAGGTAGACCTGCGTGCGCGCATAAACACACACACACACAAACACACACACTCAAAGAGTAGACACTCACATATGCATAAACACATATATACAAACATGCACGGGACCTGCCTCGTCTTACAGATGCGGAAACTGTGACAGAGCAGTCACCAGCGGTGCTGTCTGTGTCAGATACATCCCCTGCGGCACAGCTCCATAGTCCTACAGGACTGAAAGAGGCCTACTACTACCACATACACGCAAACACTTTTATACATGCATACATTCACCATTTACGCAATACGCACTGTTATATACCAAGTCAATAACTCACAAATACACACCCCTCTCCCTCTTCCTCGCGTTGCATACACATATACCCACTCACAATCACACACACACACACACAGACAGAGACAGAGAGAGAGAGAGAGAGAAAGAGAGAGAGAGAGAGAGAGAGAAAGAGAGAGAGAGACAGACAGACAGACAGACAGACAGACAGACAGATCACTTGCTTTAATCACGTGAAAGGGATAATATAATGTTTATGGAAGAGAGAAGTATGAACTGAGAAATGTATCTTATGTGTGGAAATATTAGATAAGAGAGGCAGGAAAGTACAGAGAAAGACTATGTGGAAAATCTAAACAGAAGAGCAATTATTATTATTATTAATAATAAATAATAACAATAATAATACTGGTTTACACACATATTGGTGCCGTAGATTGTATAGCTGTTCTTTGGTAATTTTGTGTTGCTGATTCCAACAAATGCAATGAAACTTTGTACTTCAGCTCTTGTTTTTTAGATAACTAAGAATGACTTTCTTAGTAGGGAATTGTTATGAAAAAGCCTAAAGTTAGGTGCCATCAGTGGCATTTTGACTGTATTCTGCGTTCATATTATATGTAATTATTGTGCATTTATTAGTTAGTTAGTTAGTTAGTTAGTTAGTTGGCTGGCTGGCTGGCTGGCTGGTTGGTTGGTTGGTTGGTTGGTTAGTTAGTTAGTTAGTTAGTTAGTTAGTCTTTCCTCTTGAGCCTAAGGCGGCGCATAGGGCAGAAGTCATGGCTCTCCATGTCTGGCGGTTCTCTGCCACATGTTGTAGATCTTGGATGTTTACTTGGCCATTGAATGAGCCTTCTCTAATGATGGTTCTACGCAGGGTCTCTCTTGGTCTTCCCCGTTTTCTTTTCCCTACTGGTGACCATATGAGGTCTTGGTAGGGGAGTCTTGTCTTGTCCATTCTGAGTACATGGCCGATGTAGTTCCAACGGCGTTTTCTTATAAAATTGGATACAATATCTTGCTTAGTCTCTTGTCTTATTTGCGTATTGGTTCTGAAATCTGTCCAGTGGAGGTTAAGAATTCTTCTAAGACATTTGTTCTCAAAATTGTCTAATTGTTTATCTAAAGCTACTGTGGATTTCCAACTCTCACATCCATACTCACTAGAATCACACAAGAGTTGACGATTTTAAGTTTCGTATGTTTGCTGAGTGTCTTTGACTTCCAGATGTTTGACAGTTTATTGAATACATCAGATGCCAGTGCGATTCTAGATAATATTTCTGGCGTTGAGTCCCCTGTAGATGTCATTTTGCTTCCTAGGTATGTGAAGCTGTTGACATTTTCAAGAACATGGTTGTTTAATTTGGTGTCGTCTGAACTGTTGATAAGATCAATAGTTTTTGTTTTTGCAGTGTTAATTTGTCCTGAAACAATTTGGAGATGGTTTATTTTCTCTTGGGCATCTGGGTGTGTTGAACTTAAAAGCACTATGTCGTCGGTAAAGTCCAGGTCTTCTAGAATTTTGTCAACCCAATGGATACCCCTATTTGTGTTATTTGTGCATTTGCGCATGATCCAATCGATAGCTATTCCAAACAAGTGCTTTGAATTTCAATAGCAACTTGAAGACGCTTTCAATGATACATCAGAAAATAATTGTATAGTAAACGATAAATGGAGTAAACTTAAGGAAACTATTTATAAAACAGCGGTAGGGGTTTACGGCACTGTGGATCATAAGAGACAGGACTGGTTTGCTGCAAACAGCCAGATACTGCAGCCCTTGATTGATAAAAAGAAGATAGCTCTCTTAAGAAACAAGGAAAGACCAACGCGTAACACTCTGAGTGAGCTGAAGCAAGCGAGGAAGGATGTACAAAAGGCTGCCAGGCAGTGTGCGAATGACTATTGGATCAAGTTATGTGAGTCCATTCAAATCGCAAGTGATAAGGGAAATATCAGAAGCATGTATGAAGGGATAAAGAAAGCCTGTGGTCCAATGATCAAAAGAAGTGCACCGCTGAAAACCTTGACTGGAGAAATCATCACTGATAAGAACCAGCAGATGGATAGATGGGTCGAGCACTATTTAGAGCTTTACTCAAGTGAGACCAAGCTAGCGGATGATGCCCTCAACGCCATAGAGGCTCTGCCAACTCTTGACCACCTGGGCACACTTACGAGAGAGAGACAGTGGAATAATGGACTTGTTAATGTGTGTATGTGTACGCACATTGTTTGTGAGTGTCTATGAGTGTGTGTTGGTGAGAAGAGAGAGAGAGAGAGAGAGAGAGAGAGAGAGAGAGAGAGAGAGAGAGAGAGAGAGAGAGAGAGAGATATTTAAGCGCACGAATATCATGTAACATGCTATTCCATATATGTTGTGTATTCTCATGTTCATATTATCATTTTGAATGCCAATTGATGTTATAATTTATAACATGAACACATGTACATCACTGTAGAGTGGGTGAGATAATTAGGCAGTATGAGTGTGTGTGAGAGAGAGAGAGAGAGAGAGAGAGAGAGAGAGAGAGAGAGAGAGAGAGAGAGAGAGATAGAGTTGAGTGCACGCATGTCCTGAAACATTCCATTCCATATTTTGTATTTTCATCTTTCACATTATCATGTTGTATGTATGACACTTGATTTTATCTTGTTTTCTATGTATTCTCATCTTTCATATTACGAGGTACCGTATGTATGCCACTTGATTTTATCATGTATAATATAATCGCATGCACACTACTGTAGAGTGAGTGAGAGAGTTAGTGAGTGTGAGTGAGTAAGGGAGTGTGAGTGTGTGTGCCTGTGTGTGTATATATATATATATATATATATATATATATATATATATATATATATATATATATATGTGTGTGTGTGTGTGTGTGTAAGAAGAGAGAGAGAGAGAGAGAGAGAGAGAGAGAGAGAGAGAGAGAGAGAGAGAGAGAGAGAGAGTTGAATTGCATCACTAAATTTGAAGTTACAGAATGTATATGTACAATTTTTCTCCATTTTCTTTACAATTTTGCGACAATGCTCACGACAATCGTCACTGTATGTGTGTGTAAAGTGTGGGAGTTTGATCATAATAGTAGATTGGGGATGGGGGATGTGTGTGTGGGTGGGCTCAGGATGTGTGGGTTGGCGGGGTGAGATTGTGTGGGTGGGTGGGGGATTTGTGTGTGGGTACGTGCGGGATGTATGGGTTGGTGGGGAGATGTGTGTGTGGGTGGGGATGCATGTTTGGCTAGGTGGTTGTGGGTGAGTGGGTGGAGGAGGATATGTTGATGGATGATTGATAGTGGGTTATGGGATGGGTGGGGGATATATGTGGGTGTGGGGATATGTGGTGGGTAGGAGATGTGTGCAGGTGGGGTGGTTGTGGGTTTGGGGATGTGTGTGTGGGTGAGGGATGTGTATGGGTGTGGGGTGGATGGGTGGGGAGTGTGTGTGTGAGTGAGAGATGTGTGGGGGATGTGTGTGGGTTGGGGGAGGGGTGTGTGATAGGTGTGGGTGATGGATTTGGGGATGTGTGTGTGGGTAGGGGATATGTCTGGCTGGGTGGGGGTGTGCGTGGCTTGATGGAGGATGTATGTGTGGGTAGTGAGGGTGATTGAAGTTGGGGGTATGTGTGGGTTTGGGGATGTGTGTGTGGGTGAGGGATGTGTATGGGTTTGGGATGTTTGGGTGGATGGGTGGGGAGTGTGTGTGTGGGTGAGAGATGTGTGGGTGAATGTGTGTGGGGGATGTGTGTGGGTTGGAGGAGGGGTGCGTGATAGGTGTGGGTGATGGATGTGGGGATGTGTGTGTGGGTAGGGGATATGTCTGGCTGGGTGGGGGTGTGTGTGGCTGGATGGAGGATGTATGTGTGGGTAGTGAGGGTGATTGTAGTTGGGGGATGTGTGGATGGGTAGGAGATGTGTGGGGAGATGTGTGTGTGGGTGAGGGATGTGTCTTTGGGATGTGTGTGGGTGTGGTGTTGCGTGGGAGGGGAGCTGGGTGTGGATAAAGGATGTATGTGTGGGTGGGTGGGGTGTGATTGGGTGTGCGGGTGGTGAAGGATGTGTGTGAGGGTGGGGGATGTGTGTTTAGATGTGTGGTTGGGGTGTGTGAGTGTGGGTGGGTAGATAGGAGATGTATGTTTTGATGAGTGAGTGAGGGATGTGTGGGTGTTAGTGGTTGAGGGATAAGTACGTGTGTCTAGGGATGTGTGAGGGGATGAGTGTATGGGTTGGGGATGTATGTGTGGGTTGTGTGTGCGTGGATGGGAGGTGTGTGTTTGTGAATGGGGGATGTGTTGGTGGGTGGGGATGTGTGTGAGGGATGTGTGTATGGGCGGAGAGATTGTGCGTGGGTTGGGATGTTTGTGTATATGTGTAGGGGTGTGTGGTTAAGGGATGTGTGGCTTGGGGATGGGTGGGTGGAGGATGTGTGGTTGGGTAGAGGATGTGTGGGTGGGTGATTGTATATGAGTAAGGGTGTGTGGTTAAGGGATGTTTGGTTGGGGGATGGGTGGGTAGAGGATGTGTGGGTGGGTAGAGGATATGTGGGTAGGTGAGAGTGTGTAGGTTAGGAGATGGTGGGGGGGGGGGTGTTTGTAGGGGTGGGCTCGGGATCTGTGAGTGGGCTGGGGGAGATGGGAGATTATGTGGTTGGGTGCGGAATTTGTGTGTGGGTAGGTGCGGTATATGTGAGTTGACGGGGAGATGTGTGTGGGGAATGTGTGGCTGAGGAATGTGTGTTTGGCTGGGTGATTGGAGGTGTGTGGGTGGAGGAGGATATGTGAGTGAGTGATTGTTGGTAGGTAATGGGACGGGTAGAGGATATGTGTGTAGGTGGGTGGATGTGTGTGGGTGGGGGATGTGTGGGTTGGGGAATGTATGTGTGCTTGGGGTGTGGGTGGATGGGGTGTGTGGTGGGTGAGAGGTGTGTATGGGTGGGGAGATGTGTAGGTGTAGGGATGTGGTGGATGGGTAGGGGCACGTATGTGTGTGTGGGTATGTGTGTGGTTGGGTGGTGGAGTTGGAGTGAATGGGAGACGTGTGGGTGGGTGGTTGATGTGTCTCATAACATAGTAATATGCCTTGTTTATGTTTAAAAAATTCATGTGACAATGTTTTTTTTCCCTATGCACTGTTGATGAAAGAAAGATGAGTGATTGGAAGGGCCGAATGTAAGACGGGCCTGCGTGCCCAATTTGTTACCCTTTGAAAATAAAGTCTGTTCGTTCGTTCGTTCCTACCATAACAGAAGTTAAGTGTGCTATAAATGAGCTTGCATCTGGCAAGGCTCCAGGTAAGGATGGGATTCCAATAGAGGTAATCAGGAGTGGGCAAGACACACTCGCTCTACAGATCCACCAGCTAATAGAGCTATGCTGGCGAGAAGGACAAGTCCCACAGGATTTCAAAGATTCAAACATCATAACGCTGTACAAGAACAAGGGCGATCGGAGCGACTGTAACAACTATAGGGGTATCTCACTTCTGTGTATTGTTGGGAAAGTATTTGCCAGAATTGTCCTGCGCAGACTTCAAGTCCTGAGAGATTAAGTCTACCCCGAATCACAGTGCGGCTTCCGTCAGAACCGGTCTACTATTGATATGATATTCTCATTGCGACAGATGCAAGAAAAATGCCGGGAACAAAATCAGCCATATTGCCTTCATCGACCTCACAAAGGCATTCGATTTGGTCAGTCGTGAGGATCTGTTCAAAGCACTAAAGAAGATTGGCTGCCCACCAACTCTTCTGTCCATTGTGGAATCGTTCCACACAAGCATGAAGTGTATAATCAAGTTTGATGGCTCAACTTCAGAAGAGTTTGAAATCAAGAGTGGAGTTAAGCAAGGTTGTGTACTATACCCCGCCCTCTTTGGGATATACTTTTCACTTCTACTGAAATATGCCTTTCGTGATCAGGATGGTGGTATATACATTCACTCACGCTCAGATGGTGGCCTCTATAATGCTCAGAGATTGAAGGCCAAGACCAAAATTAGGAGGGTACTAATCAGAGAGTTGCTTTTTGCGGATGATGCTACGATTACGACCCACTCTGAGGAATAATAACAACATCTACTATCTGCATTTTCCAATGCTTGTTCTGAATTTGGTTTAACAATTAACAAAAAGAAGACACAGATTATGTCACAAGGTGCACATGGTGTACCATCAATCTTTATTGACGACGCCGAACAGGAGATAGTAGACCATTTTACATATCTAAGATCAGAGGTAAATAGCAAATTATCCCTCGATCAGGAAATCAACATCAGGATTGGCAAGACAGCAACAACAATAAACATGTTAGCAAAAAGAGTCTGGGAGAACAGGAAGCTTACTGCCAAAACAAAAGTCCTCGTCTACCAAGCCTGTGTCCTTAGCACTCTTCTTTATGGCAGTGAAACCTGGACAACTTACTCACGCCAAGAGAAACGTTTAAACAGCTTTTATATGTGGTGTCTGCGAAGAATACTTGGTATTAAGTGGCAAGACAAAATCACAAATACTGAAGTATTGGAAAGATCAGGTTGTGTGACGGTGTATTCCATGCTCAGTCTTCGTAGACTTAGATGGATAGGACATGTTAGGAGGATGGATGATGGTAGAATACCAAAGGACATCTTTTTTGGTGAATTACAGACGGGTAGGAGATCTCAGGGTTGGCCTCTACTACGATACAAAGATGTGTGTAAGCGGGACATGATTGATACAGGCATAGATAATGCACATTGAGAGCAAGTCACCGCTGAAAGTGTTGCATGGAGGGCAAACATCAGAAATTGAATAAAGACAAAAGAGAAAATGATTGCAGATAAAGCACACACAGAGCGTGAGAGACGTAAGATGGTGCACAATGGTGGAAATGACCATGTTTTCACATGCATCTACTGTGGGCAAACATTTACAGCAAGAATTGGCCTTACCAGCCACACTCGCCACCGCCTTGGGTCGTAGTTGTTAAGCCTTTTTGAAGCACAATGTACCAAACTATCGTCTGTCAAGACGGAAAGGTGCCAATGAATGATATATTTATACCCTTTATATTCCATACTTTGCATCGTTTATGATCATGCCTGTCCACACACTGTGCATTTTTATGCACACACACACACACACACACACACACACACACACACACGCACGCGCAAACACACTGAACAAACTTACCATAAGAAAGAGGACATCTGCCCAGGCCATGCTAACCAGACAAGGAAAGGTCACGCACGGACCAGCACGCCCCAGGCACATTACTGCGATGACCAAACTGTTGCCTGTAATTCCTAGACAAGATCAGAAGAATAGGATATCAGCTCTCGGGTTTGCCTGCTTAATATCAGTTCGTGACATTCAAGAAAGGCCTCCATTATAGTCTTAGGAGATCAAGCTCTGGGAAAACACGATGTTCACGCTAATATCAAGATGCAATACACAGCGCTGTAAACTGAATTGCAGGAGAAAAGTTAAAAACACGTTAGTTGCATATCCTTTTACAGTCAACCCAACCCCAAGCATTTTTATGCTATTTGTAATCTCTTGCCGGCTTCCTGGCCTAGAGGTTAGCAACTTTTCTCCGTAATCTCGTATACTCTCGTAAGTAACGTGAGGACGGTGAGAATCAGCAGTGGTTCGAATCGCCTCGGTAACTTACTGGGTATGTGAGCCGGCCGCTCAGAAAGCAAGGGCAAACTACTGAGCGTAATCTTGCCAAGAAATCAACAATCAGCTGGAAGATGCTGATGTTGACAGCAATGTCCTGTAAAGGATATGCAAACAATTTTTTTGTGATCTCTTGGCAAGTTACGTTCAGTAGTTTGCCATCTCTTTCTGAACGACCGACATCCATATCATTTCGTAAAAAACCGACTTAAGGCGGTATGGAGCCAAATCGTTCGCAAATGTGGTTTGAACGCGGAATGCGGGATTACGAACTGCGTCCGTAAACTCTTCGTCACGGAACCGGCACAGGGGAAAAGGCGAAAAGAAAATTAACAAGGGATGGAGGCTGGTTGAAATGGGAGGATAAACTCCAAAATGGGTGGATAAGAAGTTGTCTGACAGTCTTTTCATGATAAGGAAGCAACTGATGAAGATCCATCCGAGTTTCCATGTGAAGATGACACATGATCTGAACTTGAAACTAATATCAAATATTGGCGGGTGGGGGGGGGGGAGGGGACTGACGCAGAATAGCTTAAGACAAAGCAGCATTTGACAAGATGACGTATATTCAGTGCAATTTATCTTTGCCAATCTTTGTGATGAAAAGAGTTCATAAGAACTATATCAAGCCAATCCTAATATACAGAAGCGAATCATGGACAATTAGCAAACAAATGAGGAATTATGTAGAAGCTGCGGAGATATGGTTTTATAGTAGTATGACGAGAGCACGGCGGATTGGTAGTGAAAGTAAAGAAGATATCATGAGGGAAGGTATCACACACGGAAAGCTGCTTACTCGCATCAGAAGGAGACAGTCTACTTTGCCCAGGCATGCCAGCAGAAAGGGAAAACTGAAGTGTCGTCACTACGGGAAAGTTGCAGGGGAGGAGAGGCAGGGGAGGACCAAGAGAGAAGATACTGGACAGTCTGACATCATGGCATCGAGGAACACCAATTATAGAAGTTAAATACAGCACACAAGACTGAAGGCTATGAACAAACATGGCCACCAACCCCAGATGGCATGGACTATAATAATAAGAAGTAGTAGATTTGCTGTCTAGTCAGTATGGGAGCTGCCATGTCCGCCCAGTTGCGGTAACTGAACAGGCAACATACCTTGGAAAATCAATTGGTCACGTTTTCGAATTCCCTGCGGGACGGGAATTTGCTTCTAATTTATCGAGGCTGCCAGGTCGACCAAGCCTGAAATAGATACGGTAAGTTGTTCAAGGCAGTCAAGGCATTTAGAGTTATATTGACCACATTGCTTATCCAGTGCTGTTGGGTCTATACAGAAATGGGGTTAGTACCACATGAAACGTTTGAACAGATTTTATATTCGGTGGCTTCAAAGAATACTTGTCATTGGTGGCAAAATAAGCTCATATTATACTGAAGTATTGGAAATATCCCGTTGGGTGACAAGTTGTACCATGGTCAGTCTTCATAGACTTAAATGGATAGCGTCCATTAGGAGGATGTCTGATGGTAGAATACCAAAGGTCATCTTTTTTGTGTGGTTAATTATATATGGGTAAAAGATCTCTGGGCGGGCCTCTACTATATTACAAAGATGTGTGTGAGCGGGACATGATTGATATAACCAGTGATACTGCATCTTTGTAGCAAATCATGCTGATTGTGTTGCATGCAGGGAAAAGGTCAGGAATATAATGAAGACAAAGTAGAAAGTGGTGTGAAGATAGGTCAGGCACTGAGTGTCTGAGACGTCAGATGGTGTGTGATGGTGGAAATGACCATGTGTTCACATGCATCCATTGTTGACGAACATTTATCACGCAACTTAATCTGATCAGTCACATTCGCTACCGCCATGGGTTGTGGTTATTATGCGTCTATGTTTAAGTACAATGTAACAAATGTCTTTAGTACAATGTAACAAACTATCGTCTGTTAAGACGGCAAAGTGCTAGCATAGTAACAAATACCCATAAATCTCAGTGCGTGGAGTGGGTTCCTTCAACAACATTTAAGGAAGTCAGCTAAAATTAAAACTAGTAGCAAACCGAGAACAGTTAACTCTAATGGTATATCTGTGAATTGGAAACATTAACATGACAAATTCAACCACTAATAAATTGAAAATATTCATTAATTTTTAACTACGTAGAAGAGGACTAAAGGGCTGCGAGAGAATCACTAATATGGAGCTCAGGGAGAAAACTAAACAATTCATGGTGAATCATGAGGTGATAACTAGCCACTTTCAGGTTGTGAATTGAACACGTACTGATGGAATATAGTAATAGCATTGCTTAAAAGTCCTTCTTCTGAATCCTGCAGGTAAAATATATATGGGAAGACGTAAATGGAAACAAAAAGACTTATAGATTGGTGAATACTATAGGAAAGACTTGGAATGAATTGCAGTAGCAGCATTATTGCAGCAACATA
>OY992893.1:26026584-26081584 GCA_963921405.1 Cepaea hortensis
AGAAGAAGAAGAAGAAGAAGAAGAAGAAGAAGAAGAAGAAGAAGAAGACGAAGAAGAAGAAGAAGAAGAAGAAGAAGAAGAAGAAGAAGAAGAAGAAGAAGAAGAAGAAGAAGAAGAAGAAGAAGAAGAAGAAGAAGAAGAAGAAGAGGAAGAAGAAGAAGAAGAAGAAGAAGAAGAAGAAGAAGAGCAACAACAACAATAACAACAATAGCAAAAACAACAGCAAAGGGGTGGAAGAGAAGAAGAAAATGTGGATTCTTCCACATGAAACCATTAACAAATATGGGGAAAGCAAAGATGATGGAAATGCTACTAAACATGTGACCCCTTATGCGTCATTGGATGCTCAAGACCTGCTCCAGCACAGCACATCAATTGTGTATTACCGAGATGTCTACTTTACTTTATGTTTCTACATTACCAGGCCTGCAATTACTAGACATAACTTCGCAACCTTTTGTCTTAATGACAAGTCTACTTTACTTTGATGTTCTTACACTACCAGGCTTGTAGTTCCCAGACATATCTTCTCAACAATATATTAACTATAAGTAAATATCTACTTTAATGTTCCTACATTTACCAGGCTTTCAGTTGCTAGACACATCTTCATAACATTGTGTTTTAACGGCAAGTAAACGACAAGTAAACTGTACTTTAGTGTTCCTACATTACCAGGCCTGCAGTTCCTAGACATATCTTCACAACATTGTGCCTTAACGATAAGTAAACGATCTACTTTACTTTAATGTTCCTACATAACCAGGCCTGTAGTCCTACCATATCTTCGCTGCATTGTGCCTTAACGACAAGTAAACCATCTACTTTTATGTTTCCAGATCACCAGGTCATCAGTCCCTAGACATATCTCGGCAGTTGCAGTAATGTGGAAGCTATACTCTTGCCTGTCTGTTTGGTGACAAGGATACGAACCCGCATCGAGAAGCATGTTTACAATTGAACTTGGCTTCAATGTATAAACATATTAGTTCCATGTCCTTTAAAGGGCGTTACAATCAGCCTGAGTATTTAATATGATTTATTAGACAATTTTACTTCACTAGTTTGCTACAGTATTGCTTTCTGACAGGCCGACACTCGTCCCATCGAAGTCAGCATAAGACAATTGGCTCCCAAATTATGTGCGGGTGATTTGGAACCCTAGACCCTGTAAGTCGAGATATTGTGAAACTACCTCCTACACCAAAGACTCCCGCGTATATCCAGACTAAAAGGCGTACTAATAAATGTGTTGGGAAGTAAAGGTGTTCGGTGTTATTGACCACGTCCCCCTTCATCCCTGTGGTTCCTTTTGGTCTACAAAAGGGTGAATCTAGCACGAAATGAAGAGTTGCAAAGCATGAAAAGAGGCCCTTTACTTACAGCTTACTAGACATATGTTAGTCTACCCTAAACTGCTACGAAACTTGAAAATCTATCTGATGGTACTTCGGGCAAATCTGCAGGTGTTCAGGCTTCTACTGAAGGTATCAATTTATATCAATTTATTATAAATTTATAATATGCTATTATTCCCGGTTCTCGAGCGTCTGCTCCGCTTTCTTGATTGAGTTAGTTAGTTAGTTAGTTAGTCGACGGATCATCCTCATTGCACATCGAACCATTCAGTCCATAAGTGCTCGGATCCCCTCCTCAGCAAATCCCGCAACGTGTAGCGTCTAACGACGCCAGTTCTGTGTTGGTTTATCAATCTTCTTTGGCTTCCTGCGTAGTGTTCTTGTTTGGCCACTCCTCTTTTAATTTGCTGCTCTCGCAGTCTGGCCATTGTTGTAGATTCACAGTCATCACTTGGTTCTCGCAAAAGTCTTACTTCTCGTAGAGCATTCAGAATGTCGGCCTGGTCCATGGCGCTTCCGCCCTCCAGAGTAGCCTCACCTGCGAGCTTGTCAGCCCGCTCATTTCCTTGTACTCCCGCATGCCCTGGCACGAAGATGAAACTAATCTTTGCCATTCGAGACCGCTCCAGAGGCAGCAACCATTCTCTTCGGATCGACCCCTCCTCTATCCTCTTGATCATGTTCATTGAGTCGCTAAGGAAACAAGCCCTAGTGAATGTCTGTGTCTCGAGCCATGTTATTGCTTTACTTACTGCCATGACTTCCATGGTCAGGCTACTTGTGGTTTCAGTGAAAGCACCAGAGTCCTCCTTCACAATTCTCCCTCCGGCCCGAGCTGTAAAGGCCCATGAGCTTCTCACATGTCGGACGACCGACCCATCTGTGTAGATGACTGCGTCACCGTCTAGCGAATTCTCGAAAATCAACGCTTGTACTTTAGCCTCCACAGCAGCCGGATTTTCTTGTCTGCATTTTCTATCTAGTTGGATGCAAACTGAAAAGGATGTGCAGAAGTCTGTTGGCACTCGCACCCACTCCTCGCCAGGTTCTAAGTCCTCAAGTGAACACACCTGTTGAAGAATGTCTTCGGCTTGACCCATCCACGACCGTCCTCTTAACCTGCTGCCCTTCACCTTCCTAATTTCACTATGCAGTGGATGTTGTGTGTTTGCGTTAATTCTGAGGTAGGCGCGTGCCCTGCAACCTTGTATTCTCTCTTCAATGGTTGGAAAACCAAGAAGGTAGCGCATCGCCCTGCATGCTGTATCTCTTGTACATCCAAGAATAATGCGCATAGCTTCATTCTGTATCCTTTCCATCCTTTCTATCTGCTTATGGCTGAGAGTCAGGATTGCCATTGCATACTCCAAAACAGACATGACCAACCCCTCGTACAGAAGACATAGATGGCGCTGCTCACAGTTTGCTGCCGCCATCACCCGCATCGCGGCCAAACCCCGCTTGGCCTTTGTTATCACCTGGTCTATGTGCACATTATAAGCAAGGCTTCGATCAAACCGTATCCCCAGGTAATTCATTGCCTGCGTTCTTTCCACCGTCTCTGAACACAGCATTACAGTTGGTGTTGGAGTGTTGACAATATGATTATTCAACGAGAACCAAGTCACTGTTGCCTTTGTTGGGTTGACCATTGCCCCAGCTTCATCACACCAAGTACTTATGCGATTGAGTTCGGTTTGTAGTTCCACAGCAACCTCCTCTCTATCCTTCCCCTGACGATACACTAAAACATCATCGGCATATGACAATGTCCTGCCAGGTCCAGTGATCTGCTCACTGGTGATTCTCACTGTGTAGGCATTGAACAGTACCGGAGATAATGGTGATCCCTGTGGTAGGCCAGGATATATTGTTGTTGGTTCCGAAGTCCAACTGCCACATCTAAAAACTACTTTCCGTTGGAAGAGGGCTGCAGCGATCCAACTAAGGAGGAATGGACTTACGTTTAGTTCGAGAAGCTGAAACATTAAAAGATCCAGTGGTACTCTGTTGTATGCGTCCTCAAGATCAATCGCTGCAGCAACGGTTTCAGTGCCTGAGTGGAAACCTTCATAGACATCCTGGGCAAAGACTGCTGCATGTTGTGTGTTTGCGTTAATTCTGAGGTAGGCGCGTGCCCTGCAACCTTGTATTCTCTCTTCAATGGTTGGAAAACCAAGAAGGTAGCGCATCGCCCTGCATGCTGTATCTCTTGTTTGAGTATTTTTGCCAATGTTCATCCAATTTTCTGGAACTGTATTGCCATTGTTTTATCGACTGATGAACCATCTCTAAATTCCTCTATGTTGTCTGATGTGTTAAAAAAGTTGGTGATGCTTATACTAGTTTTTCCTGTCCGGCTGTTTAAAGCCGTACATGGTTCCCTATCTTTCTGTGCCTCAAATGTCTAATATGTTTCCACATATAGGGAATGCTCCTATTTCCTATTTCTGGTGATACGCCCCAATAACTTCATCTGTCTTTTCTTTATGAGTTGATGTGAGTTGAGTTGAGTTGAGATGAGTTAAGTTGAGTTGAGTTGAGTCACGAACCGACATAATAGCACTCAGAACATTCCCCTACCTGCTCCGTCCTCGTCTACAACAGCCACATTTATGTCTGATTCTGATGAATGAGTGCTTAACACCTGCAGTTGTTAATAGCTCGGCATTTATTTTCATCTCTGTCCATGTTATTCTAAACATTATTCTCAAAAACCACATCTCCGGGTACTCAATAACTGATTAAATTATTTTTTTAAGAGCGCATGAATTACTTGACAGAGCTCAGCACTTCGTTAATACTGTTCAATATTTAATAATGATCAATCAACACTTAGCGAAGGTACGGAACCTATGACAGGTTTAGCCAAACCGGTAGAAAATTTACTTGACCCTTGAAAAATACTGCTTACGTATTATAGAGAAAATTGGAGGACAGGCGTTTGTCACAGGCGCTGGGAATTCAATATCAGCTCCCCACGACGCATAACGGCATAAGGGGAAGACAACAACAATACCTAGCACTTAATTAACTAATTAATTAATAATAGTTTATTAATACAAGTGTCGGCTCCGTGGCGAATAAGTTACGGACGCAGTTCATAATCCCGAAAACCGCGTTCGAAACACAGTTGTGGTGGATTTGGCAGCAGACCGTCTTGCGGTGGGTTTTTTAACGAAATGGTATGGGTGCCAGTTGTTCAGATAGCAATGGCAAACTAATGAACGTAAACTTGCTAAGAAATCACAAACAGCATACAGATGCTGGGGATTGCTGCGACGTCCTGTATATGGTATGCATCATATTTTTAAACGTAGTACAAGTAGCGGGAGTGTTGGTGTAAATGTTAGAATTGCGATGAGAACGGCATAGGTGCTGTGGGACAATGGTTTGATTCCCCCGATGGCGGTATCTGATATTCATCATTGGCACCTTGCCGTCTTGACAGGCGATAGTTTGTGCTTCAAAAAGGCATAATAACTTTTACCCATGGCGGTAGCGAATGAGATTGATAAGGCCAATTTGCGCTGTGGTATCTGATATGGAACTACTTTAACTGGTTTGTAATCAGTTAAAGTTAGTTGTATATCCGTTACAGCACATCGCATTCAACCCAAGCATTTCTTGGCTGTTTGTGATTCCTTAGCAAGTTTACGTTCAGTAGTTTGTCATTGCTTTCTGAACGACCGGCACACATATCATTGTATGAAAACCAGCGCAAGGTGGTCTGCTTCCAAATAGCTCGCAGCTGTGTTTCGTACGAAGTACTTATACAGGATTGCCAATTGCCTTTGCAAATTTCTCGCCAGAGAGTCGGCTTTTGATCAGTACACATAATCAAATAATTATTTTAATAATTCAATAATGTGAACATTAAGCAGATGGTGGTCAAACTTACCCATAATGAAAAAGAATCCATAGACTAGAACTAAAGGTATGAAATGAGGCTCGCGAATCCAGGGCTTCTTAAGCTGCTCTATATCGTCCTTGTAGAAGAAAGAGATCATCCCGGAGTCGTTGGCGTCCTCACTCATGTGATGGGTTGCCATGTTTAGGGTTGCTATGTTTAGGGTTGCCATAGATTGGATATCAAAGCCGTCCTTGCCTTTGACGCTGTAGTTGATGAATTGTCTGATAATTTTCGAGCTGGTGTTTGCGCTGCCTGACATCACTGAAGAAGTCTGGGCATTCCATAGAAGACACGTTAGGCAGTGATATCTCATGAAGCGTAAACTCGATGGATAGCGTTTGCCCCTGCTGTCATGTTAACTCATCCATTACTTAACTGTTTAACACCAGGTAAATATGGAACGTTTCACTGTGTTCATTAGGCGATAATATTGTTATCCTTATTATAATGTTTATACATTGTTAATCGTTAATGACCATTGATACTCAAAGCTATTTTTGTGGAGCGTGTCACTGTGTTTTCTATGTCAGGAGATAATAATACCATCCTTCTTTAAATTATTACACACTGTTAACAGTTAACGGCCATTGATGCTAAAAGTTGTTTTTGCTGTTGTTGTTATTCTTGTTTTGTTTTCTTTTCAGAATTATATCGATATATGGGCATAAATCGATTGTTAAAATATAAACAAGAAAACAATAAAACAAACACATCCATGCTAGTTCCAAGCTGACTTCCTGTCAAGTCCATTAGAGACAGCGACCACAAATAATCGCCTCGCTTCGTTTCAAAGTCACGGTCACACTGTCATTATTTTCACATCCCCAGAAGTACATCAATGTCATTTATTATTGTTTCTGTGTCATCTTTGATGTTAGGTAAAACCTCTACTACTTAAAGGCATGTTTACTTGCTTGCTTGCTTGCTTGCTTGTGTTCATTGGCTTGAGCTCCAAGAATCTTAGGTAGTCTTGTTTCTGACGAAAACGAAATACTAAACTAAAGAATGATACATAATATGTTGGTCTTTTAAAATACTTTACTTTCTGATTAATTTTATGAAAGATATGTCCCGCATCTGTTCCAGATGTAATGCTGTTACTTTTCCTCTGAAGTAAACTGAGCACGCGGAGAGAGGGATCATGCTTCATGGGCAACACAGGGTCTCTACAATTCAGCCCAGCCTTTGTTCCATGGAGAGGTATACCGCCAACACAAACTATCGTCTTTCAAGGCGGCAAGGTTCCAGTGCATACTACACAGCTCACTGTTATACATTGATCCTATGCACTGCTACTGAATGAACCACTGTTTTTTCTCTCTCGGTATTTAATCGCTGTTTATTTGTATTCACTATTTTTTAGTTGTGTTATAAATGTTTATATCCTAATCTTACTTCTGAAGTCAGAGTGGGTTCGCCAGATGGCGAGAAACACTGGTCATAGGAAAAATACTAATCCACACGCAAAAACCACTATGACCGTCCTAAAACTTCACATACTAACTGTGACGTCCTAGCTCTTCACATACCCACTGTGACAGTGCTAACACTTCACATACCCACATATGATAGTCCTAACACTTCACATACCCACATGTGATGTCTTACTACTCCACATACCTACAGCAAGTTCCTACTACGGAGCTTGTTGTCTTGGTTTCATTCCTATGTTGACTGTTTGTGTCCTCAATCAATCGTGTCGTCTCCACATTGAATGTTAGCTGCATTGGATTTCAAACACAGTCTGTCTCTCGCCTTGATTGTGCACTCCGTCATGCTGCTGTTCGCCCATCTCTTGTTCTTATCATTCTACTTGTATCGATGTCTACCGCTTTCACGCATGCCTTCAATCCTACGCTCCAGTATGGTTTTTATAACTGTGTTATGGCTTTTAACGTGGCGGTTATATCATAGCAGTTACTAAAATGAAATTAGAGAAAGAGCCATTGGGGGACGTAATGTCAATAACATTAAATATGTAGATAATACAGTATTTACATCAGACAATGAACAGGATCTGCAACATTTAGTAAATGCCGTTTCTGTACACAGTGAACAACTAGAGTTAGAATTAAATTATAAGAAGATACAGATTATGATCATCATTAGTAAGTAAGAAATATCACAATGTAATATACAAATAAATTGGAATATTCTTAAACAAGTGAATCGGTACAACTATCTCGGAACAGTCATAACATCTGATAGGAGGTGCCTTGAAGAGATTAGAACAAGAATCTCTATGGCGAAGGTGGTCTTTTGCAAGATGGAAACTTTACTGGCCAATAAAATGATGTCTATTGCAACGAGAAAAAAGAATGTTTGAAGTGCTACATAGAGCCTTTACTTTTGGATGCATGTGAAGCGTGGATACCGTTGAGCAGACAAGTTGAAAAATATCTAATGGCTGTAGAAATGTGGTTTGAGAGAAAAATGCAAAATAATACAATGGGCAGACAGAAAAAAAACGACGAGCAAGTCCAACAAGAAACAAATGAGAATCGTATACCGATTACAGAAATTAGACGTAGACAGTCACCACGTTTTGGACACATTATGAGAAAAAATAAACTGGAGAACTTCTTGACAACTGGCAAGATTGGGGGGAAAAGAACAAGGGGAAGGCAGAAAAGTGAACATCTGGATGACTTGGCCACATGGTATGGTCGAGACAAGAACACTGAGCTGTTCCACGACTCTGATGATCGTGTGAGTTGGCGAAACATGACCGCCCAGGCTTTTCGGCAGGCCCATGATGATGATGATGATGTTAGCAAATGTGTCTATCTTAGCTCATGTTTGAAGTGTTCTATCCTAGTTTAAAATTCCTGTTCGCTGGCAGTGATATAGTGAGTTCATTCTATACACCTATCAGTTGGACCTAAACGCTGACTTCTCGTTCAGCAAGCACAGATAAACCGTGAACGTAAAACTGATAAAGAAAATAAACCGGGGGCTGATCGCAACGTCCTTCAAAGAAGACTACGCTTTATTTCAAAGCGAGTGAACGAAAAATAACTCATCATTTAGAATCCTGGTTATCGTTGTAAAGTATTATCTGATTAGTACTTTACACGGTTTAACTGAGATGTTATATTAAGTAATTTGTGTTTTGGATATAATTTAAAGAAATGTGTTACTTGTTTCTTTCATATATCTATCTTGTCTGTTGCCTTACATGTGTCTATCTTATTTGTCACTTTAAGTGTTTATAGGATAGTTGTTTCTTTAACAGTCTATTTTTGTTGTTATTTTAAGTGTGTATATCAAAGTTGTTACTATAATAATGTTGATTTAACATGTTTATCTTACTAATGGGGGGGGGGGGGGAGCTGAGTGGTCTCGAGGTATGGTGTCAGCCTCGAGTGCTGGAGGTCCCGGATTCAAGCCCCGGTGAGGACCGGGATTCATTTCACGTGGACCTCTAGTAATAACATTTCCCCTGGTCTCAGGGTAGTTACATCGGACGCCCGTGTGTATTGTTGCGCACGTAAAAAATCCCTTGGCAGTTGGAAATCGAAAAAGAGTAGCCTAACGGCGCTGCCCGGGCAAAATTTCGAGTTAAAAACCTACCCAAAGTATTTAAGGATCCTCGCTGGTGCTACGGAGTTAGTTTATTCAGCTGAGTTTCTCCAGACTCACGTTTGAGTTAGGAGGATAACGGAGAACTTATGGGTTACACCCGTGTGCCGTGATGTTGATCTGTCGACTAAACTAAACTAAACTAATCTTACTTATGACTTTATATGTATCGATATTGCTTGGTGCTTTATATGTTTTATACTACACGTTACTTTTAATTGTCTATCTTTGTTGCTATGTTAAATTTGTCTATTCAAGTTGTTATTTTAGAATGTTATAGTACTTGCAACTTTACTCATTTGTTTACATGTATCTGTTTAGCAGTTATTTAGCGTATTTCTACACTATCTATTACATTAAATGTTGCTATCATAGTTGTTGCTGTATATGTATATATATCTTTCTGTTCCAGCTGCTACTGGATATGCATCTATTCTACGTGAATTAAAATTTTTCTTTCCAAGTTGGTACTTAAACATTGTTAATCCAGCATAATTAATACTCTACTTTCGTTGGAACCGATGTGCTTTTATTTTAAAACATTTTTTGCCGGTAACATACAAGAGTTAAACACTCATAGACATATTCTGGACACTGTCTAAGAGAAATGTAGACACATTAGCTAAACTACGACTATGGTTAAATATTAACTTAATCCGGCCTAGATGAGTTAAGTTTCACGCTCATAGAATAATGTCTACCTTGCAATATACGTCAACTCATTACTTCGACTGCAGATCCTAGGCGGGCTGTACAAGTGTACAGGTGATGGATTAATATCCAACTCAATAACTGCTAAATTGAGGCAATTAAGTTAACAAAGAAAAGGCTATTTGTATACTGCATTCGATGAACAATAAATGATTGCTTAAATGTGCCGATGCAGATAGATTCCATACAAGTACATTTACCTGAGTACATTTACTCAGGGAATATATTGATTTGAAGTAACTTGTGTGCATATTATGGTGATCTGTATCCGTGAATGGTTATTTTGTGTGAGCTGGCAAGGGCACTGGCCGCAATGTCCACTGTGTCACTTGTGATTGGGTTGTAGCAAAGCTTATCAATTCTACTGGTCGTTTTCGTTGATTTACTAACTCAAGACTCAACTTAGTCGTACATTTAGATGTAAGATTTTGTAAATACACAAACTCAAGACTCAACTTAGTCGTACATTTAGATGTAAGATTCTGTAAATACACAAACTCAAGAATCAACTCAGAGCTGTCACATTTGAATGATTCACTGATGACGAACATAAACTCGAAAATCAGCCTTAGAGTTGTCATATTTAGAGCATCACTTTGACGAAAACAGCCATCTCGCGAATCAACTTAGAGTTGTCAAGTCTGGACGTCAACTTTGATGAAAGACACCATCTCCAGAATCAACTTACAGTTGTCGCATTTAGAACTCCACTTTGACGAAAATCACCATCTCCAGAATTAGCTAATAGTAGTTTCATTTGGAGGCCACTTTGAAAACAAAACACAATCCCGAGAACCAGCCTTAGAGTTGTCATATTTTGACCTCCACTGTGATAATAAACCAAATCCGAGAATTCATACCCAGACCTATACATGTGCCACTCGTGTGTTATAAAGCAGGCACATATAATGTATTCTTCAGTTGAAACATCACCATGGGGATATTTTTTTTTTTTCTCCATCAATTTCTGGTCACGTGTCCAAATGTACACATTACCAAACGCAAGTAACAACTAAACATTTTAGAACAAGCGTAATTAATTCAGTGTTTTTGAAAATATTGCCGGTCCAAGTTTTGATTTACCTACTGTGGAGATCATGCAACATAATAGGTAAATACAAAACTTGGAACGGCAATATTTTCAAAAACTCCACAGTCATTAAACATACACCCTATGTAAGGCCAAATGTGACCTCCCATTTGCACAGAAGGACCATTTATCGCCAGTTTAGGATCATCGTGTTATTTGTTTCGTTTCATGGTATCCTCAACTATTTTAATGCTCAATGAATGGAAGTGTTTATTATAATACTTGTTCATTTGATTATACACGATGTGTGGTTCAACCCTACATTTGGTTTCGTACTGGATCAGTTAAATTAACTTATTTTAATGAAATTATTGCCTTCTTTCTCAGTTTCTCACCGTCAGCACTCGGGGTATTCCCACACGTCTGCGCCTCTATCAGGAGATGTGGGAAAATATGAATACGTTTAGTTCTATTGGCCAAATGGTTATGCACCAGTCCACTCTGTCTTTTGCTACGCTTCCTCCTGTTCTGTAGTTTGTTACCTTTAGCTAGATATCGTATCGAAATATGTTAAAGTTACTCAAAAGCACTTTGTTAAATTTAATGGGATGTCATTGTGTTACAATTATTCTTATTGCACTTTGTTAAATTTGCTGGGATGTCATTATTTTTACAATTATTCTCATTTTTTTTCGCACATCCTTTACATGACATCGCTGTCAACACCAGCATTTTGCCGCTGTTGTTGATTTCTTGGCAAGATTACACTCAGTAGTTTGCCATTGCTTTCTGAGCGGCCTGTTCACTTATCCCGTAAGTCGCCAACGCGGTGAGAACCGCAACCAATTCTCGCGCGTTGCGAGACCATACGTTGATAAACGGGATTACGGAGAAAGCCGTTTAACACCTCGGCCAGGGAGACCGGCAAGTGTTCTCATAGAACGTTATTAAATTTACTGGGATGTCATTGTGTTACAATTATTCTCATAGCATTTTGTTAAATTTACTGGGGCATTATTGTGTTACAATTATTGTCATAGCACTTTTTTAAAATTTACTGGGATGTCATTGTGTTACAGCTATTCTCATTGCGCTGTGTTAAATGTAATGAGATGGGATTGTATTATAATTATTCCCATAGCACATTATTAAATTTACTGGAATGCCATTGTGTTACAATTATCCTTTGTTAAATGTAATGAGATGGCATTGCGTTACAGTTCTTGTTATAGCAATTTATTAAAGTTACCAATGCTAACTTTAAAGGATATTATCAAAGACGTGCTTCAATCACTTTGCTCGACAACCTTTAAAGTTGATAACATCTTTAATATAGCACTTTGTTAAAGTTATCCTTCACAGCAATTTGATACCTTCAGTACTTTATCACCCTTATTGTAACTTTTAAAATACTATTATAGCAACCTGTATAACATTTTGTGACAGCTATTCTTAACATTACTTTTTAGTGACTTTTAACAGCACATAATTAAAATGTAACATTCTAAAGTTACCATGGCAACAATTGGTAACGCCACCCTTATATTATTTTGTTAAAATTACACTTGGGGTACAATGATAAAGTTACTAGTAAATCACTGTGTTAAATGCACTGTATTTACATTGCAGCAGCACTTAGAATTGCACACGCGTCATGTCACTACTGATACGTCGTGAAATGTTCACAGGCAACAAAAGATCCTTGATTGAAATTGCCAAGTAGTTTACATGCGTCACAAGCCCGAATCATTTATGGCTGTACAGACTGGCTAAATTAGCCATTGCTAGAAACCATTTCTTCATAGTTCAGTTAAAATGAATTTGTTTCATGAGCCTGACTCCTGTCGCTGTCAAGGTGAAATAAATCGCAGCATGAGGCGTCTGAAATCAGAAATTAAGAACTGAAAAGTTAATATGCACATAGACGAATGTATAATGTAATACGAAGTGCGACGTTAGTTAATGTTCGGGTGAATGATAAAAGAAGGCAAAGAAAACAGGCATTAGTCATAAATACAACAAAGAGAGTGTAACAGTAATGTGTCAAAATTGTCGATTCATTAGATCTTCTTCTCAAGCTTCAGCTGCTGCTGCTGTGCTGCTGTTCTTCTTCTTCTTCTTCTTCTTCTTCTTCTTCTTCTTCTTCTTCTTCTTCTTCTTCTTCTTCTTCTTCTTCTTCATCATCATCATCATCATCATCATCAGCAGCATCATCACCATCACCATCATCAACTTCTTCCTATACTTCTTCATCAACTTCTTCTTCTACTTCATCATCTTCATCTTCGTCTTGATCTTGATATTCATCTTTCCCCTCCTCCTCTTCATTCTTCTCTTCATCCTGCTCCTTTTCCTCCAGCTCCTCCTTCTCTTCTACTGCGATCAGTTACCTATTCCCAGCAATCTACGGAAAGAGATGAGCTGCCCGCATGAATCAAATCTTCTCTAAAAGGTCTTTGCAGGTGATCTGTAACAACCCCCCCCCCCCCATCCCCCTCCCCCATTCCCGCTCCTGTCTCCCAAAGCTAGGTCTGAAGCTCCAATGACATCAAAAAGCGGGTCAGTTTTGACGAATTTATTTTCTAGAGATGAGCTTATGGTCTACAGGTCTGTTGTTGACTAACGGTCACCCGTGGCCTCCGCTGGGGTGCAGACTGTAGAGGGTTTAAATTTCACACTGGGAGACTACAGGAGAGCCACAGTAGAATGTCAAGGCTAGATGTGTTGCTGTCTGTACATCAATGCGTGTTTGTTTTTTGAACACGTGTTTCCTCATAAGAGATATTCACCAATCATCCAACTCGAAAAATAATAACAAGCATAAGAGATATTCACCAATCATCCAACTCGAAAAATAATAACAAGCATAAGAGATATTCACCAATCATCTAACACGAACGACAATAACAAGCATAAGAGATGTTCACCAATCACACAACACGGCAGATAGTAACAAGAATATGTGTTCTCTGCGGGCGTCTGTGGTCTATGGGACAATGAACGCAGTTTCACAATTAATACCTAGTTATCATTCAGCCGCATGTGATTTAGAAACAGTCCGCCTGTTTAAAATTTTCACACTTGTACGAGCGTCGGTCGTTCAAATATAACAGCAATCTATTAAGCGTAAAATTCTCTAGAAAATCACAAGCAACCCCAAAACTGCTGCTGTTGATTTCGATGTCCTGTAAACGACATGCAACTAACATTATGTTCTCTATTCTCTTCTCCTTACCTATACCACTATGAGTGCCAACCAATAACAGTTAATTTGGTTATAGTGCAATCTATACGAGGGAAATGGTCAGTTGAATAACTAACAAATCAGAAAGTTGCAGATACGTGCACTGATAGATATAGTCAGAGTAACAGTAAGGGTACGTGCATTCATATATATAGTCAGAATATATATATATATATATATATATATATATATATATATATATATATATATATATATATATATATATATATATATCTGGTCTCAAGTGAGACCAAACTAGCGGATAATGCCCTCAACGCCATAGAGGCTCTACGAACTCTTGACCACCTGGACACACTTCCCACCATAACAGAAGTTAAGTGTGCTATAAATGAACTTGCATCTGGCAAGGCTCCAGGTAAGGATGGGATTCCAATAGAGGTTATCAGGAGTGGGCAAGACACACTCACTATACAGATCCACCAGCTAATAGAGCTATGCTGGCGTGAAGGACAAGTCCCACAGGATTTCAAAGACTCAAGCATCATAACACTGTACAAGAACAAGGGCGATCGGAGCGACTGCAACAACTATAGGGGTATCTCACTTCTGTGTATTGTTGGAAAAGTATTTGCCAGAATTGTTCTGCGCAGACTTCAAGTCCTAGGAGATCAAGTCTACCCCGAATCACAGTGTGGCTTTCGACAGAACCGGTCTACCACTGATATGATATTCTCATTGCGACAAATGCAAGAAAAATGCCGTGAACAGAATCAACCACTGTTTATTGCCTTCATCGACCTCACAAAGGCATTTGATTTGGTCAGTCGTGAGTCTGTTCAAGGCACTAAAGAAGATTGGCTGCCCACCAACTCTTCTGTCCATTGTGGAATCGTTCCACACAGGCATGAAGGGTATAATCAAGTTCGATGGTGCAACTTCTGAAGAATTTGAAATCAAGAGTGGAGTTAAGCAAGGTTGTGTACTAGCTCCCACCCTCTTTGGAATATACTTTTCACTTCTACTGAAATATGCATTTCGTGATCAGGATGGTGGTATATACATTCAGTCACGCTCAGATGGCGGCCTCTACAATGCTCAGAGATTGAAGGCTAAGACCAAAATTAGGAGGGTACTGATCAGAGAGTTGCTTTTTGCAGATGATGCTGCAGTTACGACCCACTCTGAGGAAGAATTGCAATGTCTACTATCTGCATTCTCCAATGCTTGTTCTGAATTTGGTTTAACAATTAGCAAAAAGAAGACACAGATTATGTCACAAGGTGCACATGGGGTACCATCAATCTTTATTGACGACGCCGAACTAGAGATAGTAGACCATTTTACATATCTAGGATCAGTGGTAAATAGCAAATTATCCCTAGATCAGGAAATCAACATCCGGATTGGTAAGGCAGCAACAACAATGAACAGGTTAAGAAAAAGAGTCTGGGAGAACAGGAAGCTTACTGCCAAAACAAAAGTCCTTGTCTATCAAGCCTGTGTCCTTAGTACTCTTCTCTATGGCAGTGAAACCTGGACAACTTACTCACACCAAGAGAACAATTTAAACAGCTTTCATATGCGGTGTCTGCGAAGAATTCTTGGTATTAAGTGGCAAGACAAAATCACAAATACTGAAGTATTGGAAAGATCAGGTTGTGTGACAGTTTATTCCATGCTCAGTCTTCGTAGACTTAGATGGATAGGACATCTTAGGAGGATGGATGATGGTAGAATACCAAAGGATATCTTTTTTGGTGAATTACAGATGGGTAAGAGATCTCAGGGTCGGCCTCTACTACGATACAAAGATGTGTGTAAGCGGGACATGATTGATACAGGCATTGATAATGCACATTGGGAGCAAATCGCCGCTGAACGTGTTGCATGGAGGGCAAATATCAGAAATGGAATAAAGTCAAAGGAGAAAATTATTGCAGAAAAGTCACACACCAAGCGTTTGAGACGTAAGATGGTGCATGATGGTGGAAATGACCATGTGTTCACATGCACCCACTGTGAACGGACATTTACAGCGCAAATTGGCCTTATCAGTCACACTCGCTACCGCCATAGTTAAAAGTTATTATGCCTTTTAAAGCACAAACTATCGTCTGTCAAGACGGTAAGGTGCCAATGATGATATATATATATATATATATATATATATATATATATATATATATATATATATATATATATATATATATATATATAAGTGAGTGGCACCTTGCAGTCTTGACAGACCAAAGTATGTGAGTTGGAATGTGGCCAAAATTCCATCACAATGCCTGGGCAGAGCTTCAGAGAAACATGTGATGCCCAAACGACATGTTCCCTCTCTCGGCCTTGC
The DNA here is from genome assembly GCA_963921405.1 of Cepaea hortensis. Lineage (NCBI taxonomy): Eukaryota > Metazoa > Mollusca > Gastropoda > Stylommatophora > Helicidae > Cepaea > Cepaea hortensis. The sequence goes on from OY992893.1 coordinate 26,042,737, forward strand.
CTTGTGTTTTCCATAGGAATGGGTAACCAATATGTCTGGCACAAGGTAGGCTGCAGACGCTGGCGGCTCAGCGTCAGACCTCCGACACCTCGCCTCCACGAGCAGGTGGCGAATGGTGGCCAGACCCTGGAACCCAAGGGACCCGACTTAGAGGTGTTCAGCCAAGTCCCAGAGGTGAGGGCCCCGTACGCTCCTGTACCATAGGACGCGCACATCTGTCAATCACAAGTGTCCTGACCTTGTAAAGCGTGTACTACCGTCAGACTCCCCGCCTGACTTGTGCGGATCCCGAGACCACCACAGATATTGGCATATATATAGTTGCATACTAGTTGTAAATTGGAATCTTCTTCTTCTTCTTCAGCGTTCCGAGCCATTGAGGTTCTTTGCTGCAGATACAATCCGTCTCCATTCGTCTCTCTGGTGGACCTTCTCTTGGCAGTCGTTGATTCCAAGTGCTTGTAGGTCTGTACATGTATTATCTCTCCACCGCCTTCTTGGTCTACCTCGGGGTCTACGGTCATTTATTTCCTGAGTGTAAGCGAGTTTTGTTTCCCTATTATCTTCCATTCTTTCTATATGTAAATTGGAATGGTTCCACTAATTATGGATAATAATGAATACACTAGTTATACATTGGAATGGTTCCGCTCATTAGAGATAATAATAGATATACTAGTCATAAATGCCAGATGCATACAGCGTAGAAGTGAAGATTCGTTTTGGAGTCTTGAGGTCTATACAGGAGGGCATGACACCTGATGAATTGGCAGTATAAGCTAGAGATAGCTTGATAGCAGCAGCCAAAGATTTAATTCTAACCACGAATAAGCAACATAATCCATGAATTTCATCAGACACGTTAGAATTAATAAAACAACGAAAGGAACTGAAACAGAAAGGAGGATCAAACCAATAGCAGGAGGATGAAGTATAAATCTTTAACTCGAGAAATAGGACAGAACACAGGACAGGACAAAAAAACCATCACATACACGGTTGGTGTGCTTGGATATAACAATATCATATGAACGCAAGAGATTATAATGTGTTCAAAGAAATGAATTTATTGACAATAAATGTTCAACCTCAATTAAATGATATATGTGACAAGTTGCCAAGTACCCTAACACAATCTAGAAAGATCCTAGAAAGATTGATTAATTGATTGATTGATTGATTGATTGATTGATCTAGGAACCGACATCACAGCATTCGGGGCATTTCCATAGGCGCTTCGTCCCCATCCTCAGCAGCCAGCGAAGAGTTCCAGCATCAATAGTACTAGTAGCAATCTGATTATATTTCCGTCTCGCCTTTCCTTTGAGCGTCGAGTGTCGGCCAGATCCCCTCGTCACTCCTCGCTGCCTCATTCTTGCCAGACCGTGATGATCCATTTACTCCTCCGAGGTGTACACGTGCTCCCACAAGCCGCAACCACGTCTGCCTTGTCATGCATCAATACTCTACCAAGTTTTGCAGAGCCAGCCAATCTGTCCGCCTGTTCATTTCCCAGCACACCGGCATACCCTGGAGAAAAGATCCAGGCGATGCTTGCCACCCGTGACCTCCGAAGCGAAGCAAGCCACTCTGCACGAAGCATGCCTGTCCTCACCTTCCTCAGCATGCTTTCTGAGTCAGTGGAATGTATGATATGAATGATTGTGATAAGATGAATTAGATACATGAACCAATGACAGCAGAGACAGAACCTGGACCCTCATTAGATGAAATTGTACGGGCAATAAAGAACCTGAAGAAAGGTAAATCACCTGGATGTGATGAGATACCAGTTGAACTAATTAAAGCGGGAGGAGAAGAAATCATACAAATCTGATACTCATTATGTAAAAAGATATGGAAATATGGTATATGGCCAACAGATTGGAAGAGAACTATCTTCATTCCTATACCAAAAAGGGCAACTTGAAATTATGCACCAACTATAGAGATATTGCCCTAATCAGTCATGCACGTAAAATTCTACTAAAAGTCACAATGGGAAGACTTCGTAAGATAATGGAAGAAGAGACTAACGTGGTTCAAGCTTGATGTAGACAAGGAAGAGGAACAAGAGATCATTTACTCAACATGTGTTTAATAATAGAGAAGTGTAGAGAATTTAATGTAAACCTATTCTCATGTTTTGTGGATTATTAAAAGATATTTGACTGTGTACAACATCAGAAACTTTGGAAAATCATAAGAAAAATTGGCTTTCCACACATGTAGTGAGTGAGTGGCACCTTGCCGTCTTGAGTAAAGTACGTCTCATAAAAATACTCTATCTAGAGCAACAAGCAGTGGTTAGAATAGATTGGTGAAACATAAGATTGATTTGACATCAAGCAAGGAGTCAGTCAGGGCTGTGTGCTATCCTCCAATTTGTTTAACCTGCACGCCGAAAATATAATGAGAAATGTAAGATGATATAACCTAAGAGCAATATGATGACCTAAATATTGGTGGTCATGAAATACCAGAGATTCGATATGCTGAAGATACAGTATTACTATCCACATCACATAATTGTATAGAAACACTAATAACCTGAACCCAACTGAATAGTGAAAATCACAACTTATATCTTAGCATTGCAAAAACAAAATTAATGCATACAGATACAATTAATGTGGAGAGAGAAATATATGTTAATTAGGGAAAACTGGAGGCGGTGGAACATTTCGAATATCTTGGGTCATTAATTACTAACAATATTGACACAGTGAAAGAAATTAAAAGTCGACTATCTATTACTCTTCAAAAACTAAAAGAACTGAATAAAGTATGGCGTGGAAGAGATAGACCTACAAAAATTAGATATTTAAGAGCATGCAACTTTTCCATTGCAATATACGACTGTGAGGCCTAGGCACTTACTAAACAAGCTGAACAGCGCATAAATGCCTTTGAATATAAATGTTATAGACGAGTTCTGAGAATATCTTGGATACATAAAAGAACAAATGCATCCATACAAGATCTGAATATTGAAGAAGGTTGGCTACTAAAGACGATGAAACAAAGATAGATTCATTTTGTTGTTTCGGGATTTGAGATTTAAATATTGAGCACAACCCACTACTGGCAACGCTGATCGTATTCTGGTATGAACCTAAGGCCTATCCACGTCAATGTGGAAGCACTAAAAGTGCTTCTATTCTACATTGACGTGGATAGGCCTTAGGTTCATACCGGAATACGATCAGCGTTGACAGTTGTAGGTTGTGCTCAATATTTAAAACAAAGATAATTGAAATATTTTGGCCACTTGAAACAACATGAAGGTTTGGAGGGAACAATAATGGAGGGGTATATGCCCAGGAAGAGAGGAAGAGGAAGACCAAAGGGAAGATGAGTGCAGGATGTGGAAGATTATCTCCAGAGGGGTGTATCGGACGCGGGACATCTTGCTTATGACCGAGGGACGCAGAGGTGTTTCCAAGGCACCAGGGCTGGGTTATATGTCAGCATCCCCAATAAGGGCTTACAGAAGTAATGAGTTAACACTAGGCTAGTAGGGAGACACCGGACAGAAGAGAGACACCGAGTACTATTAATAGCCTCACAAGGAGACACATTTGTGTCAGACCAGAGGTCGATGAGTACAGATGAGCGAGGGCTTTCCCCAAGCAATTGGGTAGCTGGTCCTTGCGAGTAACCGTGATATGGCGGGTTACTCGAACTCACCAGCCAGCGTGCTGGCAAGACCATGCACGCAATAAGGGCTACTGCACGGAGAGTAAGTGTCCGTGCTTGTCCACGCAATGTGTAGCGTGTGGACAGACTGACTGGAGACGGTAGAGAGAGCAGACGTATCCTTGACCAATGCGATAGCTTTCTAGGCCATAGGCAAACATAGGGCTGTTCATTTAGATTGTGAAATACTAGCATCATCTATCATCATGTCAATGCATTCATGTTGTATGTTGATGATGAAGTACAACGCTCGTAGAGCCATTTAAATGTCGGCTCTGAATAAATTGCATTCCTTTCGCAAATGCCACGAGTTGTTATTTCGTGCGGTACGAAAGTAGCGGAGTCTTGATAATCTGCAGTGCACAAGTCGCTGACAGGCTAGACCCCGAATTGGTGTCAGAATGGTCAGTGAACCAACGCCAGCGGCGAATTATGTCAAACACAGGGAATAAACACCAGTAGACCCCGAATATTCAACGAACAGTTAACGCCAACATGCAAGTGGTATTATAAACCACTGAACGAACGCTAACTCGATTGATAGTACAAAAGTCTGAACCAACATCAGTTAATTGCACGATTCAACATTAGTGTTTTGTGATATATTTCAAAGTAATGCAAAGTGGTTTCTATACATGCCATAAATAAATTTTTTGTTCTGATAAACTTTACGATCAACAATTTGTGAAATGTCAACCACAATTGAGGCAAATTGAATCGCTACAGTGTGTTATACTAAAAACAATTGAAATGTATAAAATCATCAGTGAACATTACCATCGTAATCACCGTGTACATTACATTGCATGTGATACAGCCATCAATGTCACCATTCTACGAAATCAGTAAATAGATTAACGACGAACGGCAGCCTAAAACGAAGTTACGCCAGAGTAAAGCAAAGAAGACAAGACGACATCGACGGTCATACGACTAATCATCTCACTTATCATCTAACAATCATTCAGACGATCATATCATTCATCCATTAATACCATTTATCACTATTTATCACATTTTCATTCATCATTCGCATGAAATATGAGCGGTATTGACAACTTGATGGAATATTAAATAGTTGATAAAATATAATGAAATATGAGCTTGTATTAACAACGTAAGCCTGTATCTAATTTTTGCTGCTCTACTAACCAGAAGCAGCCCTTGTGTGATCAAGTCAAACCAGTGTGTAAGTGTGAAATATAGCGGTGGAACATCCCTGTACCGTACTTTCCAAAGAATTAGATGAGTATATTTTCCGAATATTTTGGTATGCTCTAACTTAATCATGCATCTTCTTTTTCAGTAAAAGGATGTACACTTACTAACACATTATTATAAACTATTGTATGAATATTACTATATTATCATTTTGAACTAACATTACGCCACAAAATGGCGTCACTAAATGAATATATCCAGGCGGGCATCGCAATGGGCCACGCTGGAGATAAGCTGGAAAAATGGGCGGATCAAAAGTATAAAGAAGAAACAGAAAGGAAAATTGCTCTACAGAGAGAAGAAACAGAAAGAAAAGCTGCTCTTGACAGAGATGAAAGAGTGTCAGCGACTTATGCGCTGCAGCTTTTCAAGACTCCGCTACTTTCGCACTGCACGAAATAACAATTCATGACATTTGCGAAAGGAATGCAATTTATTCAGAGCCGACATGTGAATGGCTCTACAAGCGTTAGGTTTCATCATTGTTACACAATATGAATACATCAATGTGATGATAGATGATGCTAGCATTACACAATCTAAATGATATAGCCCTATGTTTGCCTATGGCCTAGAAAGCTATCGTATTCGTCAAGGATACGTCTGCCCTCTCTACCGTCTCCAGTCAGTCTGTCCCGCTACACATAGCGTGGACAAGCACGGACACTTTTACCCTCCGTGCAGTCGCTATTATTGCGTGCCTGGTCTTGCCAGCACGCCGGCTGGTGAGTTTTAGTAACCTGCCATATCACGGTTACTCGCAAGGACCAGCAACCCAATTGCTTGGGGAAAGCCCTCGCTCATCCGTACTCGTTGACCTCTGGTCTGACACAAATGTGTCTCCCAGTGCGGTTATTTATAGTACTCGTTGTCTTTCCTGTCTAGTATCTCTCTACTATACTAGTGTTAACTCCTTACTCCTGTAAGGTCTTATTGGGGATGCTGATAGGGTCCCCTCCTCTCCGCGAAGTGTTACTTCCCCTTTCTCATCTTTGTAACACTTCTTGGCCACAAAAGAAAAATTGGTTGTCCCAATTTTGTCAGATCTCCAATAAGTATAGAACTTTCTAGTTTGGGGATAGAACAATATCTTCTACCTTCATTCACAGTGTTCTATCGTTTCACTTGGCTGATTTAGTAGCCCATGTCTCAGTATAGTTGGATCTCTAGATATCTCAAGGATTGGTAGTGAACCGGAAACCGTTGTCTTATGACTTATGTCCTGGCTTCTGTCGTTTGACCCTATGTCTTTTGACTTCCACCCATTGACTTCCGTCTTGACCTGTTCCTCCTATTGCCCAAAATGACAACCCACACACTAGTTGACTCTATTATGAGTACAACACATGAGCACCAAGTGTTCATGTTCCCATCAATATCCCCTCCAATTCTATACACATAGCTCTACTGTTCACCTTCTTGCTTCCGCATGTGAAAAGGCTATATTCACTGTTACATTTAGGTTTCTGATTATTTATTGTGTCCCCTGAATTTAGAGTTATTGTTCTTTGAATTAATTGGTGTGTGCAACTTTTATGTGTTCGTTTTCCTGTTTGTTTGCGTGTTTTCTAATAAACTACAGTGTACTTAACTCTCTAACCTGTATATGCGTTAGTGTACTAAATGTGTGTGTTCCTTCGAGCGCCGCAAATCGGTTTATTGTGGTTACAAACGTTCGTTATTTTAATTTGTGACCACAACTCCGTTTTCTGAAGCTCAAAGTACGTTCTCTCTATACTCTGATAAAGTGTGGCTGTAACACATATAAAAACCTCGACAACACATTGGAAACACACATGACACAGACAAGTCAAATAAGACCTTTCCAGCGGTGGGAAAACAATTTTTCCGCTGTCTTTCTCTCTCGCTCTCTTCCTTTCAATGTTTACTAAGTTTTCGCATTCTCTCCTCGCATTTTCTCTTCTTTCATTCATCTTTCATACCCTTTCATACTGTTCTTTCAATCAATCATTCTCTCCTCATTAAAATATGTTTCATAGTATCACATACATAAACAATATATATATACAATAAATGATTGGCTGACTTATACTAGTAATCACGCCAAATGACTGTGCGTTTTGTTTGCACGCGTCACGTCTGTACAAAAATATACATCGTTATAAGGATGGTTTGTTACCGATCCTCACATAGTAACTTCCATACTTTGGTGTGCTGACCTAAATTACCCTCAAGGGAAATAATTTACTACTACTTTCATTTAAGCGAAATGGGTTAATTACCTTAAATGTTACTTGTGAAAAAAATGATATTAATTCCTAAATGATTGGCATTAGTTTTGAAATGATATATTAGCTAAATGGATGTATAAATGATTATAATTATAAGTTAATTAACTAATATAAGATCTAATAATTGTATTTCTATAATGGATATTTTAATAACTGGGTTATTAATTAAATGATGGTGATTTCTAATTACGCAAATAAGAAAATAAAGTTATATATGCGTTTACATAATTTGCAATAGAATAAATAATAGAAAATGAAGTTATAGATATTGTAAATAAAATAATAATGTACATATATCACAGTTACATTTCTATATCTAATTACACTAAGTTGACGTCCTCCTCTGCGTTGTGAAGCTAGAGCAAATCTCTTTGTAGACTATTCTACCATAGTTCATTCCGCCAAAGTCTTTAATGCTCTTCTTGAAGGATAGTGTATTAATATAGTTGCCTACCACATTATGTAGGTCCATAGCTAACCCTGTACTGTTATTCGGGGTCTAAGCGTTGGTTCAATAAATTCTAGATTCGGGGTCTAAGCTGGGTTCGCTGTCCTCTTGGCGTTAGTTCCCATAATCTACATTACGTGTGTCTCAGCGCATGTTAATTCTGCGTCTGTTCGTTACACTTTTCATAGCACTGTTTTATTCACAGAAGTCAAGTATCAGACGATAGTAACGCACTTACGATATGTCTTACTCACCACACATGGCACTTGGTTATTTAACATTACAGTGTCACTGTTTCTGGTGGTGTATGGTCGCTTCCTTCCTGTAACTCAGGTATTTGAATGGATGAAGGACGACTCAAAATGTCTGCAATCGTATTTAATCTCCCTTTTAAATGCTGGATGGTAAACGTATAATTTTGGAGAATTAAAGCCCACCTGTAAATTCTATTGTTGGTAGGATGTCCAGATTGCATCACAGACAATGGAGAGTTATCGGATTGGATTACAAACTGTGCTCCTGCCAAAAATCGGTGAAACTTTCTGACGCAATAGATCAAACTAAGGCCTTCCAATTCTGATGCTGAGTATCTTCCTTCAGCCGGAGTGATCTTGCGACTTACGTACATTACGGGATGGAACGTCCCGTCGTAGAACTGTCCTAGTATCCCAGATATGGATATGGCACTCGCGTCTGTGCGTAAGAAATAAGTGAGTTTTGGATTAGGCATACGGAGAATAGGTGGAACGCTGAAACAATGTTTCAATTTCGATAACGCACTAATTAATCGTGCATCTTTTACAGATAACTTAGCCGAAGCTTTTAAGATGTTAGAAAAAACACTGGTGATTTCCGCCAGGTTAGGGATGAATTTACTATAATAGTTTACAAGACCCAGTAAACTTCGGACCTGTTTCTTGGTCGTTGGCATTGTCAAATTCAGAATCTTAGTAACGATTCTGTCATCAGTTTTCAATTGGCCCCTTCAGATGGTGTGACCAAGGACGTCAATTTGCTCCATGCCCAACTCTACTTTGGACGGCTTCGCTGTGAGTCCAAACATAACCTGTCGAAGACTTGTCTAAGTTTCAGTAGGTGTGTTGTCCAGTCTTCTGTATGGATGCAAATGTCATCTATATACGTCGAAATATTTGTCATCCCGTGGAGAAGATCCCTAGTTAGACGGACGAAAGTCGCTGGAGCGTTACGAAGGCCGAAAGGAAGAAAGCGCCACTCATATAGTCCAAGAGGAGTGGAGAAAGCTGTTAGATGGATGGAATTTACTTCCATCGGGAGTTGCCAGTAACCTTTCGTGAGGTCAATCTTGCTAAATATGTGGGATGTAGACATGTCCAAGATTAGATCCTCGCATGATGGGATCGGTTCCGCGTCACTTTTAGTTATGTTATTTAGGCGGCGATAATCGACGCATAGTCGAATAGACGAGTCCTTTTTGGCGACAAGGACAATCGGGAAGGAATACTCTGACTGAGATTTTTGGATGATTCCGCTCGACTCGAGAGATAGAATTTCTTTGTCGAGGTTCGACCTATAGTTTAATGGAATAGAATAAGGTCGACACTTGATAGGTGTGGTGTCAGTCAGAACGATAGAATGTTCTATTCTATCTGTCTTTCCAGGGATGTCGGAGAAAATGTCTCTGTATTCCGTCACTAGCTCTAAGATTTGTCGTCGTTGGTCATCTGTCAGTTTCGTTTCTATCTTTATGCTGTCAATGGTCGCAGTCGAGTCTGCAGTAGGAACGGGTAATTCCATGTCGTCTTCGTCTGTCTCGTTCAATACTGTTGTGGTACTAGCTGTATGTGCTGTTATCTGGCTAAGTGTGTTTGCGTTGTCGCTTTCGTGTGTCGCCCTATCTAGTGAAGTTGTGTTGTGTTCGTTTGTCGTCTCATTGCTTGGTGATGGTGCAATTTGTTCGTCTGTCTGCTGTTCTTGTCGTGAAAAATATGGTTTCAGCATGTTGATATGGAATATCTTTAAGTGTCCTTTTATTGATATTTCATAATCAACATCTGATATTTTACGTTCGACGTTGAAAGGCCCTTGCCAAGATGTTAGCAACAAATTACGTTTGTCGGGTAGTAGCAGCAAAACCTTTTGGTTTGGTTCGAGGTGAATCGTTTTTGCACCCTTGTTTGCATAATCGCGGTACATCTGTCCTTTCCTCTCCAAAGATGCTTTGGCCAGTACACACGCTTTCATTATCCTATCGCGTGTTTCAGTTACCATCTCATATGGTGTTACTGCGGTTGGATTGTCTGGTAAGCTAGTAATTAGCTGATGGTATATTGTTAGGGGTCCTCGAGGGTTCGCCCCATACACTAATTCAAAAGGTGAGAAACCCGTACTCGTGTGCGGTATCTCTCTATGGGCAAATAGCACTGCTGGCAATAGTGTGTCCCATTCAGCTGGGTATTCTGCTGTTACTTTAGCCAGCATGTGTTTGAGATCGCCGATAATTTTTTCTATGATCCCGTTGCTCATTGGGTGATACGGGGTACAGAAATGTTGCTCTACTCCTAACAATTTGGTTAAGGCTTGCGTAGCAGCCGAAATAAACTGCGTTCCCCGATCTGATAAGATAGATTGTGGGAAGCCAAAGCGAGAAAATATATGCAAAAATACATTTGCCACGTCTTTGGAGGTGATGTATTTTAGTGGAATTGCTTCGATCCACCTGGTACATAGGTCCACGAGAGTTAGTATGTAACGGTTTCCTTTGCTTGACACCTGATTCAGGGGTCCAACAATATCGACCGCTACGCACTCAAATGGTCTGGTTGCTAATAATGACCGTTGAACTTCGGCCGTCACATGCTTTCCCTTTCGTACAAGATGTTGACAAATAGTACAAGAACGACAGAAAGATTTTATGTCCGAACAGAATTTAGGCCAGTAAAAATGTGATAGAACTCTGGCTCGCGTTTTATCATACGCCAAATGTCCAGCAAACGGTGACTCATGTGCGATTTTAAGCACATTTTGTCGGTATGTTACAGGTAACACCGTTTGCTGAATTTCATGGTTATTATTTGTATAATAACGCATGAGAATTCCATTAAATTTTCTAAAGTACCAAGATGCATTCTTAGTCACTTTCGCTCTTTCACCCAAAATTTTAAAATATGGTGTAATTGTATGGTCGGTGCTTTGTGACTCGATAAACTTCTGTCGAGTAGTGGTGGTATCTGCACCAATTGGTGTTAATAGCTGTAGCATTTCATTTTGTAAGTCAGTATAGTTTGTTTCTGTATTTGACCTTGTTACCACGTTAGCTATATGTGTATCTTTCCAGGCTTTTATGTCGTCGTCTGTACATTCTTTCAATGCATCTAGACATCCCAAAATAAGGTCCGTACATGGATCTTGAAGGATAGCGCACGTAAATGTGCCGGTAAGGAACGGGGTATTGATATGCGCTTTTGCCAGTGGATATTTCTCGATGGTTCCAGAGAGAGTACGGCATTTGACAAATTCACCCGTATAATCTTCAGGTCTAGCAAGTTCTCTCCTTAGTCCCAGTAGAGTGCTGCCGCTATCAACTAAGCATTGGCATGGTTGTCCATTGACCAGTGCATCGTAGAACTTAAGTTTACCTCTGGAGGCACACGCTGCGTTAGCATCTTCATTTGAACATGGTATTATATGCCCACATTCTAATTTCCCATCCGCATGAAATTGATGGCATACTTTACATTTAAAGTCTAAAATATCAGTTACTGATGATACACTCTGACATTCATTCGTTGGCAATACATTGACAAGTTCCGGATCTATGTCACTCTCATCGTCTGATGATGTATCGATGAGGGCTGCGTTGTTTGCCTTCATTTTCTGTTTCCCAAGACATCTATTGCTATAATGGCCATAACTAGAACAAAAATAACATTTTACAGCACTTTTAAACGATGATCTTCTGCTTTCTTGCTTCTTTAACACTTGTTCTAGGTGTGACGGATATGTGGGGTTCTTATCACACATCGAATAAGTTGAGTGAAAAAGATTGCAATAATTACATCGAGGTGGTTTCTGATATGGTTTGTCCTTCTTACTATAGTCTTTCTGTTTGTAGGATCTATCAGGGACTCTGTTTGCAAAAGCTGTAATTTCTGTGTCATATGATGTAGTTGTAAATATGTCCCGATTAGAGGAAAAATAAGCTGACCCCCGTTTCTCTAATTGTTGAATGGAATCAATATCTGACTGTTGTAAGAATTTAGCAAAAGGGGTAGGCACTGTAGAAACAACTTTGTCCATTACCATTAGCTCTTCTAGTTTTTCATAGCTGTTACCTACTTTAGCCGCCTTAGTCCATTTTTTAAATGTGCTCTGCACGTTAGAAATGTAGTCTAAGGACGTTTCAGTTGCTTTTGGTTTAATCTGTGAGAATTGAATTTGGTAACCAGTAGCGTCCAAAAGAAAATGTTGCATTATCCTATCGTGTATGTACTGGTAATTGTTTCTAAGATCTGTAGGTATGGATTCTATTACTTTTAAAGGCTCCCCACTCAGGTTCCTCATGTAAATCATTGCCCAATCCTCTAAAGGTATTTTCTGTGTTTTTAGTTGGAACTCTATATTTTCAGTCCATGCGCTGATTGAATCACCTACAGTGTATGGTTTAATGAGGCCTTTGTACTTACTGAATTTGTTCTGTTCTTCTTGGCTCTTTTGTTTGCTAGAGGCTATTTGTATGTTAGAATCTACCTCCATTTCCTTCATCTTTAGTTTAGTTTCTGAATCTACCTGTATTTGCTTTTCTTTGGTGGCGTGTTCTAAGTCTAACTGTTTCTGTTTGATAATTTGGTCCGACTCTAATTTCTTCTGTTCTAACTCTAATTTTTTCTGGTCTATCTCTAATTGTTTCTGTTTGTTAGCTTGATCGGCCTCTAATTGTTTCTGTTTGGTAGCCTGATCGGCCTCTAATTGTTTCTGTTTGGTAGCCTCCTCGATCTCTTTCATTTCTTTTTGATGTTGTCTTTCTAATGCTCTTTCATCTCTGTCAAGAGCAGCTTTTCTTTCTGTTTCTTCTCTATACTTTTGATCTGCCCATTTTTCTAGTTTATCGCCAGTGTGGCCCATTGCGATGCCCGCCTGGATACATTCATTTAGTGACGCCATTTTGTGGCGTAATGTTAGTTCAAATGATAATATAATAATATGCACAGGATAGTTTACAATAATGTGTTAGTACATGTACATCTTTCGCTGGAAAAGAAGATGCATGATTAAGTTAGAGCATATCGAAATATTCGGAAAATATACTCATCTAATTTGTTGGACAGTGCGGTACTTGTGATGTTCCACCGCAGTCTTTCACCCTACACACTGGTTTGATTTGCTGACACACGGGCTGCGTTCTGGTTAGTAGAGCAGCAAAAATTAGACACACGCTTAAGTTGTAAATACAAGCTCACAATTCATCATATTCTATCAAATATTTCATATTTCATAAAGTTGTTACTATAATTACCTATTTCATGCGATTGGTGAATGAGAATGTGATAGATAGTGATAGATGGTATTAATGATGAATGATATGATCGTCTGAATGATTGTTAGATGATAAATGAGATGATTAGTCGTATGGCCGTCAATGTCGTCTTGTCTTCGCCGTTTGACTCTGGCGTACCTTCGTTCTAGGCTGCAGTTCGTCACTACTTTATTTACTGATTTCGTAAAATGGTGACATTGATGGCTGTATCACACGCAATGGAATGTACACGGTGGTTACGATGGTAATGTTCACTGATGATCTTATACATTTCAATTGCTTCTAATATATTAACACACTTTCTAAATAATATTGGTAGAATTTCACACTTTACCGATCTAATTTGACTTAATTGTGGTTCACACTCCACAAATTTGGCGATCGTATAATTCACCACAAGAAACAAAATATAATTTATAGCATGTATCACAATAATCGCTCCGTAGCCATTGGAGGTGTGCTTCTCCAAGAATACGACCAAATCTTGTACCCAGTATACTACGTCTCTCGAAATCTGAACACCAGCGAACGAAATTACAGTACACCGGAACTCGAGGCTCTTGCCATGGTATTTTCGGTACGTAAACTTTCTAGATTTTTGTTAGGCAAACATTTCATTATTGAAACAGATAATACTCCGCTGACAATTGTTACCAGAGGAACACCTAGTAACAGCAGGGTGGCAAGATGGTCCCTTCTTCTGCAGGACTATAGCTATGAGGTTAACCACATAAAGGGTTCACAAAACTGTCTTGCAGACCTTTTGTCGAGATGTCCATACAACGAACCTAATACCCAGTCGACACCAGAGCACAGTGCAGAGGGTGTATAAAACTGCAACGTAGATAGTGCTCAGTACTACAGCCAATTGTGACAATGTGTCAGTAACGCTGTGTACACCATTGTGATGGGGAAGATTGTATCTCCCAATGTATATAACTTATGTACATATTGTGATTCTTATTATTATCATGCGAATGGATGCGTATATAATTGTGAGATATGTGAAAGAATGAAATCAGTATTATGTAAACTAATGTGTTGTATAACTATGAGATATGAGAAAGAATGTAATTATTATTGTAAATAAATATTATAACAACCAGACACTACAAAGAAGTGTCACGGGACAACACTACAGGATCCAAGAAGTTACAAAGCCACTAAAACGTGAGGTAATCCTAAAGTATCCAGACCGAGGTGCCCAAGACGTTTTAACAAGGTACGAAAGATGACTGCGACAGTACAATCCGAGCAGAAGACGGAAGAGATGATCCAACAGCTGATAGTAACAACTACTACTCCGTTTATAGAAGATCCATCCAGAACGGACCAGCTTTGTTTGAATGACATCAAAACACATGTAATAGTACAGCTGTATACTTCCGAGTTTTTGCATATTATTAAAAGTATATAAATGTATGACGTTGTATTAAAATGTGATTTAAAATATTCCCATATACGGAATTGTATATGTTGATTTGTATAGGATGTAACCTCAGCATCATAACTTGATTGCTTCTTTACAAACGTGACTTTTTGTGCACATTTGTCAATAAGGATCAAATTATGACACTAAGAAATGAGTTTGCAATTGTAATTTATGTCTTGTAAACGACGATAAATTATTGTTCCTAAATTTTCTGTATAATAACCAGGGGACATTATTCTAAATTGTTGGTGATATGTAAATATGTATTGTAACCATTAACATGTGTGCTTGATAAATAACATGTCAATGTAACATCGTTTAGATATGGACAGTATATTGCCAAAACTGTTGACCTTCATTAGAAACTCTAAATAGAGGTCTGATGGAGGAGTCATCTCAGAGGGAGATGCTCACGGCTTGACCTGATTATTTTAGTATTTTTGTTCTTGGTTGTGAGGTAGGGGCCAGTTTAGCCGATACCTACCGGACTAGCTGGGTCACAGCGAGGTAATGCCCATTAAATAGATTGTACTTGACTGTTGTACGTCACAGTGCAACATAAGTGGTGTATACATATTGTTGACTATTCACCTGTATATATTTATTATAATTGTTAATGTATAATGTTCGACTTTGACATGTTTAATAACACCTAGATATATATTGTACATGAAAGGAAATCCTTTCATGAAAAAGGGGTGTGGAGAGTGTCAAGGTCTCACATCCGAGGTTGCGACGCGTTGTCTGTACCAACGCCAGACACCATAACAACACGCAACCCTGAGTAATGTTAAACACGGCAGAGAGAACGCGGCGTCGTTACCGACGCCCGGATAAGTAGCCACGCACAGCAATTGAGTTCACCCCGTGAACCGTGCAGGGGACACCAGCTGACGTGAGCGTGTAAGCGTGTAAGACGCCAGAACTGGCAGACGGGCTTAGATCGTTGAACGGACAGGTCGCAAGGGAATGCGAGTTGAGTTTGAATCTGCCTTGAGAGCTAGCCTGTATGACAGTGGGAGACTTTTTCGAACGCTTGTATAGTTTGACTGTAAGTGAGATGTTTATTGCTTGCATGTATTATTATGTATTGTAGTGATATTGTTCATGCTATAATGATTGTTATGGATTGTCAGTGCGCGATGTTTGTGCGATGATAAATGCGGCGCGTCAATAAAACGTGTGAATAATACTTTCGGATATTCACTTCGTGTGATTTGATAGTTTGATATTACTTCACACTTGCCAGAAAACGAGCTACTTGTCTTGTGTTATGCAAGACTCTGACATATACATCCATTTATTTAAAATATCATTTCCAAACTAACCCAACCATTTAGGAATTAATATCATCTTTTTCATAAATAATACTTTAAGGTAATTAACCCATTTTTCTTAAATGAAAGTAGTAATAGATTATTTCCCTTTAGGGTAATTTAGGTCAGCACACCAAATTATTAGTAAGTTACGATGACAGAATCGGTAACAAACCATCCTCATCACTTTGTATATTTATGTACAGACATGACACGTGCAAACAAAACGCACAGTCATTTGGCGTGATTACTGTTAAAATTCAGCCAATCGTTTATTGTGTATATATATAATGTTTATGTATTTGATACTATAAAACATATTTTAATGACGAGAGAATGGTTGAGTGAAAGAACAGTATGAAAGTGAATGAAAGATGTATGCAAGAAGAATAAATGCGAGGGGAGAATGCAAAAACGTAGTAAACATTGAAAGAAAGGGAGCGAGAGAGAAAGACAGCGGGAAAAACAATTTTTTTCCACCGCTGCAAACTTCTTATGTGACTTGTCTGTGTCATCTGTGTAACCAATGTGTTGTTGAGTTTTTATAAGTGTGTTACAGCCATACTTTAGTACAGTATATAGGGAATGTACTTTGAGCTTCAGAAAGCGGAATTGTGGTCACAAATAATAATAACGAACGTTTGTAACCACAATAAACCGATTTGCGGCGCTCGAAGAAACACACACATTTAGTACACTAACGCATACACATGTTAGATAGTTAATTACACTTTAGTTTATTAGAAAACACGCAAACAAACAGGAAAACGAACACAGAAAAGATGCACACACCATTAAATCCAAAGAACGATAACTCTAAGATCAGGGGACACAATAAATTATTAAAACCTAAATGTAACAGTGAATATAACTTTTTCACATGCGGAAGCAAGAAGGTGAACAGTAGAGCTGTGTGTATAGAGTTGGAGGGGATATTAATGGGAACATGAACACTTGGTGCTCATGTGTTGTACTCATAATAGAGTCAACTTGTGTGTGGGTTGTCATTTCGGGCAATTGGAGGAACAGGTCAAGACGGAAGTCAATAGGTGAAAGTCAAAAGACATAGGGTCAAACGACAGAAGCCAGGACATAAGTCATACGACAACGGTTTCCGGTTCACTACCTATCCCAAAGATACCTATAGAACCAACGATACTGAAACATGAGCTACTGAATTAGCCAAGTGAAAAGATAGAACACTGTGAATGAAGGTAGAAGATATTGTTCTATCCCCAAACTAGAAAGTTCTATACTTATTGGAGATCTGACAAAATTGGGGACAACCAATTTTTCTTTTGTGACCAGAAGTGTTACAAACATGAGAAAAAGAGAAGTAACACTTCGCGAAGAGGAGGGGACCCTGTCAGCATCCCCAATAAGGGCTTACAGAAGTAATGAGTTAACACTAGGCTAGTAGGGAGACACCGGACAGAAGAGAGACACCGAGTACTATTAATAGCCTCACAAGGAGACACATTTGTATCAGACCAGAGGTCGATGAGTACAGATGAGCGAGGGCTTTCCCCAAGCAATTGGGTAGCTGGTCCTTGCGAGTAACCGTGATATGGCGGGTTACTCGAACTCACCAGCCAGCGTGCTGGCAAGACCATGCACGCAATAAGGGCTACTGCACGGAGAGTAAAGTGTCCGTGCTTGTCCACGCAATGTGTAGCGTGTGGACAGACTGACTGGAGACGGTAGAGAGAGAGCAGACGTATCCTTGACCAATGGATAGCTTTCTAGGCCATATGCAAACATAGGGCTGTTCATTTAGATTGTGAAATACTAGCATCATCTATCATCATGTCAATGCATTCATGTTGTATGTTGATGATGAAGCACAACGCTCGTAGAGCCATTTAAATGTCGGCTCTGAATAAATTGCATTCCTTTCGCAAATGCCACGAGTTGTTATTTCGTGCGGTGCGAAAGTAGCGGAGTCTTGATAATCTGCAGCGCACACGTCGCTGACAGAGGGGTGTATCGGACGCGGGACATCTTGCTTATGACCGAGGGACGCAGAGGTGTTTCCAAGGCACCAGGGCCGGGTTATATACTGGCCAAGACCTATTGATGCGTCCTCTTCGAGCATCTTGGGCAACAGGTCCCTTCGGGGTCCTGGCTAAAGTCAGTAGGATCGCCGATTCCTCCGAAGTCGGAGAGTGTCTGCCTGTACGGCGAGGAGCCACCAGTCTGCACACCAATCAGCCAGACATGGGACAACGGATACTCACGCAAACCTCAGGTCCTGTATGACATCACACTGATGTTGGACAACAGGATGTCTTCATCCGACATACAGGACTTCGCGTTGGAGCTCAAGCCAACGAACACAAGCAAGCAAGCTTATGACCGAGAAGTTTTCCGGAAGGTTGTTATGGGAGCGAGATTTTGCAAAGAACATGCTACTGAATGAATGAATTAATTAATAATTTAAAAATCGAAATGGTTCCACTTATTAGGAATAATAATATATATACTAGTTATAAATTGGAATGGTTCCACTCCTTAGTGACAACAGTTGATATACTAGTGAACAAACAATAAGGTGCAGACATTCGTAACAATAGGGATACTCGTCATTGTGTTTTCAAGATGACAAATGGAAACACATAGCCATGAAAAGGATGAAGAATATGTATCTGTTTACATTCCTATACTAACAAACATAATTGTATTTTATTAGGCTATTTCAAAATGTATCTGGACACACCGACTCACACACTCACTCTCCGGCAAATAATGACAATTGGCTTTGATTGCGGCCATCTTCTTTTCACTCGTTGCGTTTGAAACATCCTCGACCCGCCCAGAAAATAACATCTTTTAATAAACCCCGGCTGGTCCTCACATCTCTCACTGATTGCCCGGCAGAACCATTGATCAGTCAATGTCCGTTTGTCCTCATTCAAAATCTGAAGAGGTATCCTTTAGAGGTAGTTAGCTATTAGTGTAAAAATGAGTCAAACGAGGTAACAAGCATTCCGGAGAGAAAGAATCAGGCAGGCAATGATAGAGACAGATAAAGTGATAGAGAGGGAGAGAGAGAAGAGAGTAAAGAGAGATAAATAGAACGGAGAGAAGAAATAGACAGATACAGAGTGAAAAGAGAAATAGACTCAGAGAGAAAAGAGATAGACACACAGAGAAGAGAGAGAGAGAGAGAGAGAGAGAGAGAGAGAGAGAGAGAGAGAGAGTTAGACACAAAGAGAAGCGAAAGAGAAGAGACTGATAGATACACAGAGCTATATAGATGAAGAGAGACGAAAATAGATATAGAGAGAAGCGAGAGAAACCGATAGACACAGAGAGAGAGAGAGAGAGAGAGAGAGAGAGAGAGAGAGAGAGAGAGAAACACAGAGAGAAGAGATATAGAGAATTAGAAACAGAGAGAACAAGGAGATAAGAGAAATTGTGTTACAATTATTCTTATTGCACTTTGTTAAACTTGCTGGGATGTCATTTTGTTACAATTATTCTTATAGAGAGAAGAGAGATCTAGACAGAGAGAGTAGAGAGAGAGACAGAAGAGAGAGATAGACACATGGAGAAAAGAGAGATAAACACAGAGAGATAGACAGAGATAGAAAAGAGAGATAAACACAGAGAGATAGACAGCGATAGAGGAGAGAGATTGACAGAGAGCGATAGACAGAGGGAGAAGAAAGAGATAGAGACACACACAAAGAGAATATAGAGAGATAGACAGAAAGAGAAAATAGATAGATACAGAGAGATAGACACAGAGAAGAGAGATATAGACACAGAGAGAAGACAGTTAGACACAGGGAGAAAAGCGAAGACGCAGAGAGATGAGAGAGGTAGAGAGAGAGAGAGATAGAGAGAGAGAGAGAGAGAGAGAGAGAGAGAGAGAGAGAGAGAGAGAGAGAGAGTGAGCAGAGCGTCAGAGAACACTGCCATTTGATTCCTACTCTAACTAGTTCCTGGAAAAATACTCAGACGCAATACCAAGAACAGCTTACCTGGCAACGGATCAAAGACATGACACGATTAATACAAACCACACTCGAGGGATTCACATATTCACTTCACACCAACCCTATGCTACCAATCTCAAACCTGGACTTTATCCAAATCACACCTTCGCAAAATCAACACCTGCGAGATGAGATGCCTGAGGAGAGCTGCCAACTTAACAATCCGAGACCGAGTAAGAAATGCTGTTTTCAGACAGACTGTGGGATCAACACCTTGTGCCACATTTATTGAAAGGCAGAAGATCAAGTGGTCTGGCCATGTCGTTAGAATGCAACACCAACAACTACCATCACTGGCCTTACATCAAAGATCATCTGCGACAAGACCAAGAGGACGTCCAAGAAGAAAATGGATTGACGACATCAAAGACATTGTACAACCACACGGAATGACACTATCCAGTGACGCCCACCGTGAGCTGGAACGCAAATTATTCCTCCCCACGCCGCTTGACGGCAGAAGTGGAAGATGATGATGATGACACCCGAGGGAAAGTCCAGCTTAGGCTAGTCAAGTATGTACGCTGCGTCTGTGTTTGTCATCTCTCTTTTCTCACAGAATTTAGACGGGTCTGAGTGCCCAATTCTTAACACTTTGAAAATACAGTTTACATGAGATAGAAGACACCTCGGATATGAAACTATATGAGATAGAAGACACCTCGAGTATGAAACTATATGAGATAGAAGACACCTCGGGTATGACACTATATGAGATAGAAGACACCCCGGGTAGGAAACTACATGAGATAGAAGACACCTGGGTATGAAACTACATGAGATAGAAGACACCCGGGTAGGAAACTACATAAGATAGAAGACACCTCGTGTATGAAACTACGTGAGATACAAGACACCGTGAGTATGAATCTACATGAGATAGAAGACACCGCGAGTATGAAACTACATGAGATATAAGACACCCCAGGTATGGAACTACATGAGATAGAAGACATCTCGAGTAGGAAACTACATGAGATAGAAGACACCCGGGTATGAAACTACATGAGATAGAAGATACCCCGGGTAGGAAACTACATGAAATAAAAGACATCCCGGGTAGGAAACTACATAAGATAGAAAACACCTCGTGTATGAAACTACGTGAGATGCAAGACACCTCGGGTATGAAAATACATGAGATAGAAGACACCTCGGATATGAAACTACATGAGATAGAAGACACCTCGGGTATGACACCACATGAGATAGAAGACACCTCGGGTATGAAACTATATGAGATAGAAGACAACTCGGGTATGAAACTATATGAGATTGAAGACACCTCGGGTATGACACTACATGAGATAGAAGACTCCTCGGGTATGAAACTACATGAGATAGAAGACACCCCGGTTATGAAACTACATGAGATAGAAGACTCCTCGGGTATGAAACTATATGAGACAAGTAAATTGGCAAAGGGTCGAGTATCTGCTCGTTGGGACATGATGCGAGCGGTGTTCGGCACAGGACCTGCAACATGATGATGATACGACACGATGAGACTTTTAAGTCTTCTTTATTGTTCTATGCCACTCTAACACTTTATTGTTCTATGCCACTCTAACACTTTATTGTTCTATGCTACTCTACTATATTCTTCTATATTACTCTACTCAATGTTCTATGCCAATTAACATTTTATTGTTCAATGCCACTCTAACATTTTATTGTTCTATGCCAATGTAACTATTATTCTATGCCAATTTAACACTTTATTGTTCTACTTTAAGGCTCCTGTGGCTTAGGGTTAGTTATAACAGTTTCACAACTCCGGACATTGAGGAGCAGATCGCTTTGCTTTAATTTTCGCAATGGTATGAGCGGCGGTCGTTCAGAAAGCGATGGCAACCTACTGAAGTTTAAATGCCTAGAAATTTCACTAACAGCCAATAATTACTAGGATTGATTGGGACATCCCATACAGTATATACAACTAACTGTATAAGACACGATCAGAACTGTTAAATCTTCCTTACAAAATCTTTCTACGCCTTCTTTCTTACAGTCAATACAGCATTGTGTTGGAAGTTATATTTGCCCACAATTCTGTCTCGGGTATTGCTGAGCATTCCCAATACACACTTTTCTCTAGGTTTCCCCCTTCTCACCCTTCCTCCCACCAAATACCCTGTTTCTCACAGGTTTCTATTTATCCCGTGCCATGCATACAGATTGTCTACTGCTGATAAGTGTAGCAGTTCACTACGTGAGTTTGATTCTGTCAAGACGTCTTCGGTAATCCTCTTCTTCCGTCTAGCATTGTTCTTCTTCTTCTTCGTTCATCCGGAGTTTTTTTTTTTCCGGACGTGATTGCGTTGTGCCTGTTTACAGCAGAGCTGCGTTCTTGCGCCGTTAGGCCGACACATCCGACTTCTGCGGGCATTGTTCTATAGAACCATATCTCTGCCTTTCAGTCGTTTCTCGCCTAAATTTACTACCCATCCCCAATACTAGGATAGACTTGCACAGGGTAAGCTTAGTTACCCTGTAGTTAGTTCATTTGTGGAGCGATGTTCCCAGCGCAGCCTGTAGTTCATTTCTGGAACAATATTTCAAACGTCCGTGTAATTCCTTTGTGGAACAATCTTCCAAGGGTACCCTGTAGGTCATTTGTGGAACAATCTTCCAAGGGTACTCTGTAGGTCATTTGTGGAACAATGTTCCAAGGGTACCCTGTAGGTCATTTGTGGAACAATGTTCCAAGGGTACCCTGTATGTCATTTGTGGAACAATCTTCCAAGCTTATTCTGTAGGTCATTTGTTGAACAATCTTCCAAGCTTACTCTGTAGGTCATTTGTGGATGAAGCTTCCAGGCGTTACTTGTAGTTAATTTGTGGAACAATCCCCCAAGCGTACCTGTAGTTTATTTGTGGAACAATCTTCCAAGTGTCACCTTTAGTTCATTTGTGAAACAATTTTCTACGGTAAATTAAAGATACGAACAACGCCGTTACATACAATCGCAAGCTACTTCAGCACAATCTCAGTCCACACTATTTACCCCCTTACACAAGAGAAACAATTATACCAAGCATCCTCTATCTTGTTCTAAGGTTTATGTCTCTTAAAATTATTACAACTAACACAATAACAATTAGTGGAGTATACGTCTCTTTAACTTATTACAACTACCACAATAAAAGTTAATGTGGTAAGTGTCTCTTCAACTTATTACAACTACCACAATAAAAGTCAATGTGGTATGTGCCTCTTCAACTTATTACAACTACCACAATAAAAGTTAATGTGTATGTCTCTTGAACTTATCACAAATGCCACAATAACACATAGTGTAATATGTGTCTCTTCAATGTATTACAACTACAACAATAACAATTAGTGTGGTATGTGCCTCCTCAACACATTACAACTACCACAACAATAATTATTGTTAATTAGTCGAGTAGCAATTATTATTCCATATTTCCCATGCATTTATAATGCATGCAATACTGGTTGTTATTTAAGATTAACCTAATAGGTGATATATTAATAACATAGTTAGTATGTCAGTTATCTGTTGGAATACCATCTTTGCACTCCGAAGACGTCCATTGGTGCTCAGATCCTAAACTGTCCCCTCTTCTTCCGCCAACATATGCATCAGCGTCCGACGACTAATTGTGCTGGTTCCGTGTTGATTGACGAGGCCCCTCGTTCTCCCGATGTGCTTCTCGTGTCTGGCCGTGCCAATTCTTACTCCCAAGTCCCTATTCTAAAGAACGAGTCCCTGGAGTCATAAGTCATCCGATCTCGACATCTCTCTAAGCTCATTTATAACATCGGCACGATCCATGGACTGCAGGGGATGCAGAGCCGGCATGGTTGTCAGCACGTTCATTTCCCCTCAACTTCCGCATGTCCCGGATAGAAAACGAAGGTAACTCTAGCAACAAACCTGCATCTCCAAATTCTTACCCCTTTGAACATGAAGCTCGTTCGTTTGTTTGTTCACTAAACTGCTAATTATCTATGATTCATTTCCACATATCAAAATCCATCGCCACCATCATCATGTCCCATGCAGATAAGCGTCGGCAGTCATGTTTCGCCATCTCACAAGACAACCCATATTCGTGGATCAGCTCCGTGTTCTTGTCTTGACCATGCCACGTAGCCAAGATATTCAGATATTTACTTCTCTTCTTTCCCCTCGTACTTTCCCACCTAATCTTGCTGGTTGTCACCACGTTCTCTAGTTTATTTCTTCTCATAACTTGTCCAAATAATTGTGACTATCTATGTCTAATTTCTTTAATCAGTTTACGGTTTTCACTTGCTTCTTGTAGGACTTGCTCATTTGTTTTTCTGTCTATCCATTGTATTCTTTGCGTTTTCCCCAGAAACCACATTTCCACTGCCATTAAATATTTTTCAGCTTGACTGCTCATTGTCCACGTTTCACATCCATACAAAAGTACAGGTTCAATGTAACACTTCAGCACTCTTTACTTCGTTGCAATTGGCATCTTTTTTTGAGGAACATTATCAACAAACTTATTCCAAACACTAAGGACTGAGATCTGTGGGGATGCATGGACGCCTACGCCAGCTTGTAGCGACTATACTGATGATGATGATGTTGATGAGACAGTTCACTTAATATTACTACGCCAAATCCCAATCTAACTATATGTAAAATATGTTCATTCATTACAGTAAATATTGGAAAACTTTTTATCTCTGTTTACAGGTACAAACAGACAAAATATCCCACATTCTTGCTAGACATTTGACATTTAAAATGTCTTTTTAACTCAGCTTACGATGTCTGCCACTTTAGTAATCATTCTGCTTTTTGTTCGTTATGTTTCGAATGTTATTATTTTATATCATTCGTCTGTATATGGCTCTCTATGTGTTTCGTAACCTCTATGCTATGTCTAGACCGATTGCGTTTCGTTTTAAATTACATCTTAAACCACCGTAATACTTACGGGTTTATTTAAAATAACTTAGATAACCTCCATAAAACAAAGTAGATGATGTTTTTACACATTATTTCATTATGGTAGTAGAGTAATGTAGTAGAGTAGAAGTAGTAGTAGTAGTAGTAGTAGTAGTAGTAGTAGTAGCAGCAGTAGTAGTAGTAGTAGTAGTAGTAGTAGTAGTAGTAGTAGTAGTAGTAGTAGTAGTAGTAGTAGTAGTAGTAGTAGTAGTAGTAGTAGTAGTAGCAGTAGTAGTAGTAGTAGTAGTAGTAGTAGCAGTAGTAGTAGTAATAGTAGTAATAGTGGTAGTAGTAGTAGTAGTAGTAGCAGTAGTAGTAGTAGTAGTAGCAGTAGTAGCAGTAGTAGTAGTAATAGTAGTAATAGTGGTAGTAGTAGTAGTAGTAGTAGTAGTAGTAGTAGTAGTAGTAGTAGTAGTAGTAGTAGTAGTAGTAGTAGTAGTTGTTGTTGTTGTTGTTGTTGTTGGTTCTGTTGTTATTGTTGTTATTGTTGTTGTTGTTGTTGTTGTTGTTGTTGTTGTTGTTGTTGTTGTTGTTCGTCCATTTAATTCTTCCACATTATTTTATTATTGACTCCTTAACGTTATCTATCCGCAAACGATCCAGTAAAATAAATACGACCATGTGTTAAAGCTGTGAGTTACAATTTCCAGAAATTGTGCTAGGAGGCCAACATTTTCTCGGCCAAATGAGACATCCTAGATATAATACAATCCCTTACCTCCCACGTTTGGCTTGATTTCGAAAGGTTAGCGACCAGCAAAACTAAACCATTCTAAGGAATCATGTTAGCTTGTGAGATAAGGAGAACGAAATCAGCCAGGCCTTCAAACAGCTCATTATCTTGTTGGTATCACCCAGTGGACCAGTTTGTGCTCGAGGGTAGACTAAAATAACTGAGACTTGACCACAACCGAGATCACAGGGAAACTTTGGCTATCGATTGTCTTCATGTACTGCGCTGCTGTCTGGAGGAACAAGCTGTTTGATTTGGTGAAGTTTTTAGTATTTCCTCATTAACCCTGGCACGTTTTGAATAATTGTAACAACGCATAGTTGCAGACAAAGAATGGTATTTAAGAAATTTCGTTCTGTTCATTAGTTGATTGGTGGTTTGGTTTGTGAGCTATCAGGTTAGTTGGTTGGTTGCATGGTTGGTTGGTTGGTTGGATAGTTGGCTCATCCTGTTGTTTGTTTGGATAGTTGGTTGATTGATTGTTTTTGTCGTTGTTGTTGTTTATAGATTGGTTGGTTGAATAGTTGATTGGTTAGTTGATTGGTTGGTTAATTGTTTGCTTGGTTAGTTGATTGGTTGGTTAATTGTTTGCTTGGTTAGTTGATTGGTTGGTTAATTATTTGTTTGATTAGTTGATTGGTTGGTTAGTTGATCATAACTCTACTTAAAGATTGTGAGTATTTTACTCATATGTTTTTAATTTGCGTGTGGATTAGCTTCCCCTGTTACCAGTTTCCCTCGCCAACAGACTAACACACCCCGACATTTGAGGTACTTGTAATTTTCGTCCCAAAGTCAAGGACGAGAACTGAACATTTAAAGCTCATAATTTTAATGAATTGGCGCGTTCATGTGGTCTGAGTCCCGAAAAGGACTTGCATCTGTCGGAGTGAGCTTGTTGTACAGCCATTTCTCCAGACTCCGTACATATCTAATGGGCATGTGTTGCAGTGCCCGTCTTCCCCTCTCCGAGGTAAGAAATTAACGGGACGAACAAGACCGGTACTGAAACTGAACAGATGTATTAATATGTAACAAGGTCATGACTCAACACATCACATACGTAATGGTTGGTATTAGCCCTGGGCTGGTGAGTTTACCACGCGTGTTTTAGTACCTCATTGTCATCATCATCATCATCTTGCACTTTTGACGTCAAGTGTCGTAAGGAGGAATATTTGACGCTCCAGCGCACGAAGTGTCGTTCCATGTGATTCTACAATGTTGTTGATGTCGTCAATCTATTTTCTTCTCGCATGTCGTCTTGCTCTCGCATCAGATCTTCTGTGGTGTAGGGCCAGTGCTGGTAGTTGATTGTGTTGCATTCTAACGAGATGGCCAAACCATTTGATTTTCTGCCTGTCAATATACGTGGCACAATGTGTTGATCTCACTGCTTGTCTGACAACAGCATTTCTTACTCGGTCTCGGATAGTTAAGTTGGCAGCTCTTCTTATGCATCTCATCTCACTTAAGTGTGATTAGTTTAATGTCAAAGTTTGACATTGGTAGCATAAGCTTGGTGTTTTATCTGTCGGACATGAGTGTATTTTGATGTGTTATTTTATCTTATCATCCAGTGCCTTGCCGGCTGGCAGGGGCGATCATGCTTCTCCATAAACTGTGATCTCCGACGGCATGTATCAATTCATATATTGACTCCCTTCCGTGCCATGACACTAGACTGTCAATGATCTTCATAATCTATCTTCCTGTCTCTTTCCACAAATCTTTCCAGTTGTCACAACATGTTCCAGTTTTTATCTTCTCATAATCTTGCTTCAAGTTTATTGTCAAGAGACTCCAAATAAAAGTTTCCAGTAACACCCATTCAGATTTGAATAATAGTTCTCAATCGCTGTCCTCCACCTTGTAGTGGTAGAGACGCCTACGTGTTCCAGTGACCCAAAGAGCTACGCCAACGGTAGCTCATCCCTTGTCGAACAGGTCAAGAGATAAGAACCAGACGAAGAGAGACACAAATCTTCTGTCCTATATCAAATGCCTTGCTCATGTGTTAGTATTACCCCTCTAACATGAAAATGATGTATTTTAAATTAAATATCGCTCAGAAAGTCGTGGCGTGCTGATGAGCGTAATCTAGCCTAGGAATCAACATACAGCTGAAAGATGCTGGTGTTGACCGCAATATCCTGAAACAGGATGGAAACGCGGGGAAAAAAAAAAAGTATACACGAAATAGCTTATTTGGCCTTGAATCGACATTGCATTGTAAAAATTATAAAAATTACAATCAGAAATAAGAACAGAATATCTATAGCATGAGAATCTTCTATATGAATAGTTAGTTAGTAAGTTTGAGTTTAGTTTAGTTTATTTATGTATTTAGTTAGTACGTTAGTTTGTTCATGCGTGTGTGTGTGCTTGTGTGTGTGTGTGTGTGCGTGTGTGCGTGTGTGTGTGTGTGTGTGCGCGCGCGCGTGTGTGTGTGTGTGTATGTGTGTGTGTGTGTGTGCCTCAGATTCACAGCCATCACTTGATTTCTGTAATCCATCTGCCTTCAAGAGTGCATTCAATGTATTAGTCCTGTTATTGCTCTCCTCTTTCCTCAGTAGCCACGTCCTGCAAGTCTATTAACTTGTTAATTTCCTCTTACACCCACTTGGCCTGGCACGGAAATGACTCTTATATGAATGTTGAACACACAAAACACGGAAACGGCCACATTGGTTCTGTAAAAATACATTTTATGGGCAATCAAGAGGCCAGCGTTACGGTACTGTGTAAGGCTAAATAAAAGGGTTTAATGCGAATCTTCGAACTAAGTTAACTTGAGTTAACATGGCAATAAAATACCAAAATACACACACAAAGGAAAACGCAAATATTACTGATCGTAATTTAAGACCTAATACGCACTTCCACAAATGATTAACGAAGATAAAACTCGGCCGGTTGGACCCAAGGTTCGCTTATCGGGCTTCAATGTCTTATTGTTATGTTCTTCCGTGTTTGATCTCAGACGACGTGGGCGTATAATTAAAAACAAGGGGAATGACCATTTTACACGCAATGGGACTTGTTCATGGTTAAAGATAGTAAGTAAGGAGCGGTGTACACAATTTGAAGCGTATTATGTATATAGTTAAAATGCCAGTAATGATCTTGCCAGTTGTCACCAAGTTCTCCAATTCATTTCTTCTCATAACATTTTTTTTTTCCGCGTTTCCATCCTGTTTCAGGATATTGCGGTCAACACCAGCATCTTTCAGCTGTATGTTGATTCCTAGGCTAGATTACGCTCATCAGCACGCCACGACTTTCTGAGCGACCGGCTCTTCTCATAACATGCCCAAACAAAAAATTTGACTGTCTACGTCTAATGTCTCTAATCAGTTTACGATCTTCATTTGTTTCTTGTAGGACTTGTTTATTAGTTTTTATGTCTGTTCATGGTATTCTTTGCAGTTTTCTCAGTAACCACATTTCCAAAGCCATCAGATGTTTTTCAGCTTGTCTGCATATTGTACACGCTTCACATCCATATAAAAGTACAGGTTTTATGTAGCACCTCAACACTCTTTTTCTCGTTTCAATTGATATCTTTTTTATTGGTCAGTATGTTTTTCATTTTGCAAAAGACTACCTTCACAATGGCAATTCTTGTTTTAAATTCTTCAAGGCATCTCCCATCAGATGTTGTGACTGTTCCGAGATAGCTGTACCGATTCACTTGTTTAAGAATATGCCCATTTACTTGTATATTACATTGTGGTATTTCTTCCTTCCTAGTGATGACCATAATCTGTCCTCTTACAATTCATTTATAACCCTAGTTGTTCACTGTGTGCAACAACCGCATCTACTAAATGTTGCAGGCCCTGTTCATTGTCTGCAATCAAGACTGTATCATCTGCATATCTAATGTATCGTCCCCCAATGTTGATTCCTTCAATATCTTCTATATTTCTGAAAATATTGTAATTGTACAGGGAAAAAAGATCTGGAGACATTACACACCACTGTCTCACACCTCTCTTAATAGGTTGATATTGACCTACTTCATGTTCAGATCTTATGGCAGCTTGTTGTTTCCAATATATGTTTTTACAAGTCTAAGGTCTTTTCCATCAATTTGTAGATCTTCAAGCATCCTTATCATGGCGACATGTCTCACATTATCGAAAGCGTTTGTGTAGTCAATAAAGCAAATGTGTAGATCTTTGTTTACTTCTATAGAACTTTCAATTACTGTTCTCAGTATATACACAACATTTACTATACCCAAGCCTTCTACAAAACCACATTGTTCATCTCCTATTTAAGGTTGTATTTTCTTCCTAACTCTTTGCATGATAATTCTTCACAAAATCTTCGTGATGTGACTCATTATACTAATTGTTCGATGTTGATCACATTCCAAGGCTTCTGATTTCTTTGGGATTGCAATAAATACATAATTACATAATTCATGAGGTATATCTCCAGTATCATATATTGTATTCAGGAGTCTGGTAACTTTATCTATTACGTATTCTTCTAAATTATTAATCATTTCTGTTGTGATGCTGTTTGAACCGGGTATCTTGCCAGTTTTCATATGGTTAAAAGCATTCTGAACCTCCATCTTCAAAATTGATGGCCCTTCATTATTATTTTGAATATCATACTGTTCTTCTCTGTTATCATCATAAAGGTTTTTCACATAATCTGACCATACATGTAAAATCTGATCTTTTTCTATTATTTTTCCATCTTTTGCCTTTAGGCAGTCTGCTGATATATATGTTCTTTGATTAATAAGCTCCTGAATTCTTTTGTGCATTAGTTTGGTATATTTTACTGTTGTGTGTTTTTTTTTTCAATTTATATGCAATTTTTCTCGAGCCATGTTTCTTTTGCCTCTTTACATAATGTTCTGACTTTTCTGTGAATTTCTTTATATTTGGCAGGATTATTTTCGTTCAGTCTTCTTGTTTCCTTTAGGTGTAAAATTTCTTTAGTCATCCATGTCTGACGACCCACTTTCTTTAATTTTGGAATAGTTTTTTTTTTTCTTCAGCTAAACTGATTGAATTCTTCAACATTTCCCATTGATCATCCACATCTTGAAATAGGATCTCTAGATCAGACAATATATCAAATTTGTTCTTTACTTCTATGTTAAAATTATATTGTATTTCTTTTACAGTTTTCAATTTGCACGAATCATATTTAGTGTTTCCGGTTCTGTGCTTGACTTTCTTTAACTTTACCCTCAATGTGCCTGTAATTAATCTGTGATCACTGTAACAGTCTGCATTGGCAACTGTTTTTACGACTGTTAGCGCATTTCGAAACCTTCTGCTAATCAGGATGTAATCTATCTGGTTTTTAATCCTACTGTCTGGACTCCTCCAAGTCCATAATCTTCTAGGGCGCTGTTTACACCAGGTGTTTCCTACAACCATTTCTTGTTCCTTTGCCCATTCTTCAAGTCTGTATCCTCTGTCGTTTCGCTCTCCCAAACCATGGTTGCCTACACTGCATCCATCGCCTTGATTTCCCACTTTTGCGTTGAAATCACCCATTATATTTATTTCTGATATTTTACATTCCTTCAAAGCACGCTACATGTCATTATAAAATGCATCTGTACTTTCTTCATTGCATTCACTTGTTGGGGCATATATCTGAATGACATTTATTTTACAAGGTCTTTCGTTTAATTTTACTAATAGAACCAAACCAAACTCAACAAAACACATTGTGCCAACGGCTTCCGGCAGTGGATCGCAATTGGGAGGGTACAAGCTATTGCGAGGAAATGCATCCCAGAGACTAAATGTTATGGTAGAGCATACCAGGCCCTAAGCCTTGGTCGGCAACTGGTTTTGGATAGCAGCTACGTCCGGCAATCAGTTCGAGCATTACTTTGCTGATTCGGCAGCTTCTGCAGCTTGTCTTATTCCAGACGTATCGGTGTTATCTTTCTTATGGAGTAAAACTAGGCAGGTCGAGAGAGGGATCATGCTTCGGGGACAATATATGATCTCTAATTTCAACCCCGAATGTATGCTATGGAGAGGTATATCACCATGTTACAAAATATCGTCTGTCAAGACGGCAATGTGCCAGTCAATTAAAGGAGCCTATTACACAATCTGAGGCGTATTGTACTGTATTGTGAAACAAAAATAAGTAGATGACCGCTTTACGCACACTTGAGGCATATTGTTGTATATAGCAAATAAAAGTAAAGTACAGATCGTTTCGCACAATTTAAGGCGTATTTCGTATATAGTGTTTAAAAATGTATCATGATTCATCACTGGCTTCCACTTATGCCGTCACTCAACGTGGGGAGAAATAGTTGTCTTTCCAGTGCCTGATGGGTGGCCCCGTATAGTGTCATTCCGTGTGATTGTGCAATGTCTTTGTTGTCATCAATCCATTATCTTTTTAGGCACCCTCTTGCTCTCGTATCAGATCTTCTGATCAAGGAGGGGATGGGGGAGTGAGTGGTCTCGAGGTATGGTGTCCGCATCGAGTGCTGGAAGTTCCGGGTTCAAGCCCCGGTGAGGGCCGGGATTTTTTCACGTGAGATCGAACGTCTGTGTGTATTGTTGCGCACGTAACAATCCCTTGGCAGCTGGAAGTTGAAAAAGAGTAGCCTAACGGCCCTGCCCGGGCAAAATTTCGAGTTAAAAGTCTACCCAAAGTATTTCAGGATCCTCGCCGGTGCTGCGGAGTTTGTGCACTGAGCTGAGATTCTCCGGACTTAGGCTTGAGTTAGGAGTAGAACGGAGCACTTATGGGTTACAACCGTGTGCCGTGATGTTTATGCGTCGACTAAACTAAACTAAACTAAACTAAACTAAACTAAACTAAACTGAACTAAACTAAACTAAACTCAGACCTTCTTTGGTGTAAGTAAAAGACTTTTAACACGTTTTGAGACGTACTGAGTGTTTGGTTCTAGTCCTATATTGTTGCAACTCAGTCTGCATTCGATGGGCGATGCTTGAAGCACCACACAAGTCGCGTTTATACTCCAGGATATTTCCTTGTAGCCATCTCAGATCGGGGTTGACCTGATAGTCCATTTTGTCAAGTTCGTCTCCGTGGAGATTCGAACACATGTCCATAGGGTTGATAGACGAGCCTGCTAGCCACTATGGTACCACAACTCCCCTCACATCTGATGATACTATAGTACAGAAAAACTAGTGTTATCGTTGATATATAATAATACTAACTTTAGTCTCTAGTAAGTCAGGTCTTAGTCAGATATGACTGAGCTACTGTATGACAGGCGTTTTTATCTGCTTTCTTTTAGTTTTAGCTGAATGTTAGGCGGTGCTCGCCAAACATGACGCCCCACATTGTGCCAACGGCTTCAGGTGGTGGAGAGCAATTGGGTGGGTACAGACCTGACCTTAGTGAGAGGAAATGCAACCTAAAGATTAAATGTCATGGTCGGTCTGACCAGATCCTAAGGTTTGGTCGGCAACTGGTCTAGGGTGGAAGCTCCGATAGGCAGAGAATTAGTTTTTGCTGTTCTGATCCGACAGCATCTGCAGCATGTCTTGTTCTAGACGTGTTGTTGTTATCTTTCCTCTGGAATAAACAAGGCAGACCGAAAGAGGGATACTGCTGCATGGGCAACACATGGTTAATAAATTTAGCCCAGACTTTGTGCTATGGAGAGGTATAACTCCTTTTTAAACAAAAAATCGTCTGTTAAGACTGCAAGGTGCCAATCAGTCAGTCTCTAGTATACATGATATCTCTTCTTTATCCTCGATCTTACTCACGCCTTCATGTTAACGTGTTTTATATCCTTTCCAGGACGTCACAGTCAATCCCCATATTTATTTTTTGACAGACAGACAGACAGACAGACAGACAGACGGACGGACGGACGGACGGACGGACGGACGGACGGACGGACGAGTTGACGGACGGACAGACGGACGAATAAATGGATGGATGGATGGATGGATAGACGGATGGATGGATGGATGGATGGATGGAATGATGGTTTGATGGATGGATGGATAGATGACACCTTTAATTAAACCCCATGAAACGCAACTGTCCCCTTGTTATAGGTACAGTAAAACCTCGGTTTTCGTCGATAATATGTCAGAAAACAATCGACTAAATCCTTAAACGACGAAAACCAATGCAATTATTTCCATATGAATCAATGTAAATCCAAATAATTCGTTCTAGACGCAGTTCATACCAAGAAAATATTTTATAGAAAATAAATATAGTGTTTAATACTAGTTTATTCCCGCAGACTTGTCCGAACTCACACCTTCGTTGTGCCTAGCAGCACTGTGTATGTCATTGCGCTCCTTGAATTTTTCAAACCACCCTCTGCTGACTTTAAAACACTAAATACACTATAGCCTGTCCAGAAATGAATGCCTTCATTCATCATTTTTTCATCGTTATGAAATTTTTCCTGCCGTCTTATATTTACCCCCACCCAAGGATTATGTCTTTGATAGGTCCAAAAGCAACTTAAATCATGGAAAGCGGCGACATTTCTTTGATGGTTTGGAGAAAAACTAGTGATTTCTCGCTAACAAACTTGTTTTACAATAATGCCCCGTTCCACTACGCAAGGCTCTTGTCATAAGGCCAATCCCATGTCCCACGATGTCCCACGAGAAAATTAACTATTCAACGCTAATGTTTCCATGTGAAGCGTAATACATTTAATAATGTGCACTTCATCTCTGACCCGTAAATTATATACCGCATATAAACAAACTTTGAAATCTGCTGTACAATCTCCAGAACATTTTTTTTTTTTTTTTTGTTGGTTGGATGGACATAATGATAAGGTTATATGCTAAATCTCATCATTTTCCTTCAGTTGGTTACTGAGATATGGAATTTTATATTTGGGCAGACAAAAGTAAACAGACTATAGCACTCGTCCCAGTCAGTCTCTTAAAGAAATCAGCATACAAGTCTGGCCTTTTAACATATGAATACCTTCGAAACAGAATCGCCATCTAACAGTTTTTGACGTATCCAAATTAATAATGTTGATAATAACTGTTCAACATCTTTAATTGTTTGCTATCTCCGTTTCGTTAGCACATTCACGCCTTCCGCTATATTAGCTTCCTTTACTGCTTCCTTTTTCGCCACAATTTAACTTATCGTGGATGGCGACTTCCATTACATGCGGCCGATGTCAGCAACCTTAATGCCGCTCTCGAATTTTTCAATGATTTCTTTCTTTCAACTTGATCGTGTTCCTGGCCTTCTTCTTCTTCGAAGGGCTGCTGGTTTTGGAAACTGTCTTTGGTTCCATGATTGAACTAACAGGAAAGGGTTAACTTATTAGCAAGTGATGCTCACACAACGAGAAACAACACCAAATTGAGCAGAAGAACGCGCGGGTCCCTTTGTTTTAGCAAAATTAGCTGCGGTACCCCGTGGGGACGCCGACGAAATCTGAGGCAACCGACGAAAACCGAGAAAAATGTTTTCGCGGAAAACATAGACGAAAATCGAAATTGACGAAAACCGAAGGCAACGAAAACCGAAGTTTTACTGTCTTTCTTTCCGAGCCAGTAAATACGTACGCAAATTGGATCGGAGATACGTATGTCATTAGGGCTTTACTAGAACACGCCTGCGGGTAGATTTTTCAGTCCGACCAGCATTACAGCCCGGTCATGGCGCCAAGCGATTACCATCTCCTTGCCAAGATGACCGTCTGGTTGGCTACTCTGCTCGTTCAAGGACTCGGAGTTCACGGATGAAGTTAATGAGTGGCTTTGTACCCAGGAGGCACAATTCCTTAACGAGATATTGGAAAATGCACTTGCACGTTTACAGCAACATCATCATCATCGTCATCATCACCACCAGCAGTATCATCACCATCTAGTATTTCAGTTTTTGAGCTTATTGTCCAGATTTGTGATAATTCATTTACGTAGTTGTCTGAGCAATCTTTAAATGACGGTAATGTTAAATAGTGGACATTAATTACATCATTTTTGAGAGATAATGAGGAGTTTCCGCTTTGACATCCACCTGGTTTTAGTTGCCCGCCACCTTTGGCAATGTTTTAGGTTGCTAGGAATGGTGAGTACCCTCCTTGTTGCATCCTGGCTAAATGTTCAGAATGCTCTAAGATATTCATTTATCCCACGAATGGTTGGTCGTTACCAGTAATGGGCAGTTATCAATAATAGGCCGTTACCAATCGTAGGTTTTTACCAATTATGCGTCGTTACCAGTCATGGGTCGTTACCAATCGCAGGTTGCTACCAATCGTGGGTCGCTGCAATCGTAGGTCGTTATCAAACATGGGTCGTTGCCAATCGTTGGTCGTAACCAATTATGGGTCGTTACCAATTGTAGGTCGTTACCAATCTTATGCCATTACCAATCATGGGTCGTTACGAATTATGGGTCGTTACCAATATGGGTTGTTGCCAAACGTGGGGCGTTACCAATCATGGGTGGTTACCAGTCATGGATCGTTACCAGTCATAGTTCGTTACCAATCATGAGTCGTTATCAATCATAGGTCGTTACCAATCATAGGTCGTTACCAATCATAGGTCGTTACCAATCATAGGTTGTTACCAATCATGGGTCGTTACCAATCATAGATAGTTACCAATCATAGGTAGTTACCAATCATAGGTCGTTACCCGCAGAAGTCGGATGTGTCGGCCTAACGGTGCAAGAACGCAGCACTGCTGTAAACAGGCACAACGCAATCACGTCCGAAAAAACAAAAAAAATCCGGATGAACGCAGAAGAAGAAGAAGATAGGTCGTTACCAATCATAGGTCGTTACCAATCATAGGTAGTTACCAATCATAGGTCGTTACCAATCATAGATAGTTACCAAACATGGGTCGTTACCAATCATAAATCGTTACAAACCATGAGTCGTTACCAATCAAAGGTAGTTACCAATCATAGGTCTTTACCAATCATAGGTCGTTACTAATCATAGGTCGTTACCAATCATAGGTAGTTACCAATCATAGGTCGTTACCAATCATAGATCGTTACAAATCATGAGTCGTTACCAATCATAGGTAGTTACCAATCATAGGTAGTTACCAATCATAGGTCGTTACCAATCATAGATCGTTACAAATCATGAGTCGTTACCAATCATAGGTAGTTACCAATCATAGGTCGTTACCAATCATAGGTCGTTACTAATCATTGGTCGTTACCAATCATAGATCGTTACAAATCATGAGTCGTTACCAATCATAGGTAGTTACCAATCATAGGTCGTTACCAATCATGGGTCGTTACCAAACGTAAGCAGTTACAATTCCATGACATTGTCCTCTAAACATAATGTATCAGAACATTACCCGTGCCTATCTCTGGTGTCATATGGGGCTATCACCATATACCCTGGAGACGTAAGATATCAATGGTGCCGGGATCGAACCCCTTACCTTCTGAGTCTTAGGTATAAACCGTAACATCTCAGCCAAAGATCCCACACACACACCCCTTCCCCTCCCCCAGTCCCGTACCGATGCGAATTCTATGTGTGTGCGTGCATGCGTGTGTGCGTGCGTGCGTGTGTGCGTGCGTGCGTGCGTGCGTGCGTGCGTGCGTGCGTGCGTGCGTGCGTGCGTGCGTGCGTGCGTGCGTGCGTGCGTGCGTGCGTGCGTGCGTGCGTGCGTGCGTGCGTGCGTGCGTGCGTGCGTGCGTGCGTGCGTGCGTGTGTGTGTGTGTGTGTGTGTGTGTGTGTGTGTGTGTGTGTGTGTGTGTGTGTGTGTGTGTGTGTGTGTGTGTGTGTGTGTGTGTGTGTGTGTGTGTGTGTGTGTGTGTGTGTGTGTGTGTGTGTGTGTGTGTGTGTGTGTGTGTGTGGAAAAGATAAGGAATTGAAAAAAAAAGAAAAATTAGTACGTGATTGCTGGTAGGTTAGACATTGAGCGCGTGAAACGTCAGATGGTGCGTAATTGAGGAAAAGACCATGTGACTCACATGTACCCATTGTGGGCGAACATTTACCGCGTGAATTCGTCTTTCAGTCACATCCGCTGCCGCCTTGGGTTGTAGTTATGTAGATACATCGCTGGCATTTGTTCATGGTGCCAAAGTGTACATGTTAGTTAGTTAGTTAGTTAGTCGACAGATCATCCTCATTGCACATCGAACCATTCAGTCCATAAGTGCTCGGATCCCCTCCTCATGTTCTTTGCAGGACGTTGCAATCACACCCAACACCTATCATGATGTACTAGGGCTTTGTTTACCTTCAGTAGCTTATCATAGCTTTCTGTTAGAGAAAATTAGCTGCATATCATTCACAGGACGTCGCAGTCAACCCCAGCATTTTTGGGGCTGTTTTTGATTCCTTGGCAAGTTTATGTTTAGTAGTTTGCCATTGTTTTCTGAACGAGACGTCAACATTTAAGTCCAACTGACCGGAGTTTGGAGCGACCCCCGTACGCAGCAGTCAGAACACAAAGTTTAAGTGTGTTAAGCCTACCAACCATGCCGATATCCATATATACAGTATAAGATATTACGATTTGGAGTTAATGGATACATTTTGTATAGAAGCCCAATTGTTTATTTAACCCTTTACGCAAGTAGTATATAAATGTGACTACACGTAGTGTCCTTCCTTCGTGCTGAAACGGTTAATAGTATACCACTGGCTTCGGTGTTTCAACTTAAGTTTCTACGTCTTCCGCCAAGCGATCGAGTCCCGGCGTTGGTTTATTGAGTCTGTACAATTACTAAGCTTGTGGTCGCTCTAATGTTTCACCAGGGAGTTTGCGAGTGATCATTAGTACACAGAGTCAATAGCTGTGTCAATTTATGTCGCAGACTAGATATTAGAGGTCCTTCGAGGTTCATTTTGGCAATGTTATAAATTTAATCTCATGGTATGAGATTATAAATTCACAGATATTTATTGGCGCTGATAGAAATAAAGGAAAGCTATAGGGAATATAGGAACCACTCATCATCATCATCATCATCATCATCATCATCATCATCATCATCATCATCATCATCATCATCATCATATGAATTCACAAATAACGTAACGACGTAGACGTCCTTGAATCTCCACAGATCTGTGTCCTTGGTGTTGTTGGTTAATTGTATGGAAGGCGTTATTCACAGCTGTGAATAATACTGAACGCTATTCACCGCACGAATGAAAGGTCTACTGAGACCTACTGAGGCCTTTTTTTTTTTTTTGCATATCCTTTACAGGACATCGCTGTCAATACCAGCATCTTTCAGCTGTATGTTGATTTCTTGGCAAGATTACGCTCAGTAGTTTTCCATTGCT
>OY992893.1:26086584-26099084 GCA_963921405.1 Cepaea hortensis
AAGTCAATTATATGAACAAATAAAGCTAAGAGTAAGACAAGGATGCGTTTTGCCACCGGATCTCTTCTGCCTCTATATCGCAGTAACAATGAGAGGGATCAAATAGAAGACAGGAATATGAATTGCAACTGATAACAAATACAATTCACTTTATGCAGATGACACAGTTCTAATTCCAATTCCATTTCCAGTTTTCGAAAAAAAAAATTCCAGATTCGGTCTCGTCTAACCTGCTTTCTCAGCGGTGGTTATTGTTGAGATCAGTGGTTGTGTGGATTGTTAGTCCTAATTCATACTGGTTTACACAGTGTTGATGGCTGAAAATATAAAAGATATGTAACAACGTTTAGAAATTGTAGTAGCAGCGTGTGCAAAATAGGAATTTCCTTGAATTTCAAGTAAACAGACACAGTGGTTACATAAAAGTAAAAGATGACACCTAAATGTGAGATAACAAAAGGGGGAAATGCTTAACCAAATTCATAAATTTAAATACTTATAGGCAATAATCACATCAGATGGAAGATGCACAACAGAGATTAAGAGCAGGATATGGCAAGCAAAGGCTGCATTTCAGAACATGAATAATATCTTATACTTTATGTTACTATCATTTAATGTAGAAAAGCAAGCACTCACATGTTATATAGAACCTGCTTTGCTGTATGGCAGTGAATCTTTTTACTGGACAAATTAGGAATCACTTAGAAGCAACGAAAATGTGGTTCTTGAGACAAATATTGAGAATACCTCGGACTACAAGTGTAACTAACAATTGTCCGGATGAAGCTAATGAAACTAAAACATTTATATAGTTATGAAATTAAAAAAGAAGAAGAGACAAACAGCTGTCTTTGGTCATGTAATGAGAATAGCGCATTGGAAAATATCGTGACAACTGGAAAGATCAATGGAAAGAAAGCTGAGTCAAATCAAGTGGAAGTCGGCATAAAGGAATATCATCAATAGAGTTGATCCAGAACACAACACACCGAGATCTGTGGAGAGCCATGAACGCCTACACCATGTGCCTGGGCAGATGAAGACCATGAGTATATACACTGGATGACGACTATTTAAGCAATCCTGCTGTAGTCCTTTAGTCCAAAAATAAAACATTTCCGGAATACCCCAGCGGTAGTATATACAAATTGATGTGATGATAGTTATATTTATTGCACTTCTGGGTATTCCTAAAGTGATCAGCGCCTTTCTTCAGTAGCCACCGAAAAGTTTGTATTATAATTGTACCATGGACAGCATGGTTGAAAATTCGCTTGCAATTTCCTCTACGGACTGAATGTCGACCAAACTCTCTCCTCAACACCACTGAAGCAGCTTCTCCAGGAGTGGGTCCTTTGTTTGTTTTGCTGGAATTTCCACTTAATTTAAGAGGACCTTTAGCATTTCAGTCTTGTCATAAACTACCCCCCCCCCCCACACACACACACACACGAAGAGGTAGCTGTGAGTCTATCAACCTGTTCATTTCCTCGCGCACAAGCATGTCCTGGAAAGAAAATCCGTGATATGCTCTTGGCTTTCGTCTTGTCGAGTGATGCAAACCACTTAGTGCAGTTTCTATTTTAAGTGGCTTGCTTTTTCTGATCCGGAAATATGGCATATAGATGATAAAATAAGGGAATATATGATAGACTACGGAAATAGATCACAGAATAATGGAATTGATGATAGGATAATGGAATATGTGATAGAATAGGGGAATAGGTGATAGAATAAGAGAATGGTGACGGAACAAGGAAGTGTATGATAGAATAAGGGAATATATGGTAGAATAAGGGAATTGGTGATATAATAAGGCAACAGATGATAGAATAAAAATAAATATAGGATATGACAAGGGAATAGATGGTAGAATAAAGTGATAGATGATAGACTAAGAGAAATGACGGTAGAATAAGGGAATAGATGGTTGAATAAGAGAATAAATAGATGGTAGAATAAAGGAATAGATGGTAGAGTAAGAGAATATATGTTAAAATAAGGGAATAGATGGCAGAATATGGGAATAATTGGTAAAATAAGAGAATAGATGGTAGAATAAGGAAATAGATGTTAGAATAAGAGAATAGATTGTAGAATAAGGAAACATTTTATAGAATACGGCTGCATATTTGAGTAATAACTACAAGCTTGAAAGCATCACATAGAGGAGCACAATCATTATTGCAGAACGATACAACGAACACCTTAATAGTAATAACAGTAGAAGCAGCAGAAATAACACGTTTAAAAGAGTTTAAAGGCCATAAAATCGATTTAATTGTATGTGGTTTCATCGTATTTGGATCGATTTCATTCTGCAGATCATCGCACATAGCATGAATTCCACAGTTTCAGGACGACCACTCGGTCCTCTCCGAAAATGCGTCTCGTGAACCGTATAACTGAACCAGGAAACGAACTCTGGATTTTCAGAAAGCGTAGCGGACGATTTGATCACTTGGTCATTTTTATCACATAAAGAAGAAGAATAAAAATGAGGAGGAGTGAGAATGAAAAGAAGAAGAAAAAACAGATGCTCATGATGATGATGAAGATGATGTTGAAAAAAGAAAAGTAAGCGGAGGAGGAGGAGGATTAGGAAGAGGATGAGTTCGCTAACCTTGTCCTAGTCTTAGCAAACTCGGTATGAACCGAGCACAGAAACCTCGCCAGTGTCCTCAACCATTGGCAACAACATCAGACTCAGGCAACCCTATGTCTCCTCCATCGAGGAACAAATCCCATAAACCGATTGCCAGAAACCAATATTTTATACCGAATATAAAGGGCTAATTCTGATTATCAGGTGCTCTGAATCTCAATTTGTAAAGAATCTGATGAAGCACTTGGGTTAATATTATGGAAACTGTACACACTTTTAGCGTGACTTTCACTCAGTTCAGAGATGTACCTTTTGCATGCGTTGAGTGCATTGGGTATTTGGTACTGTACTTATATTTGTATAAGTTTAGTTTATTGATTATGTGGTTGTTTCGGGATTTGAAATTTAAATATTGAGCACAACCCACTACTGGCAACGCCGATCGCATTCCGGTACGAACCTAAGGCCTATCCACGTCAATATGGAAGCACTATACTCGAGTTTCGCCCTTGTTTGAGCTCGTCAGTAGTGCATATCCCTGACCGGATCCGGAAACAGTCCCGGATCACGCGTGTGAAGCGGGTGTGTAACCACGCGGCACACACTGGACACACCAAATTATCACAACAGAACACCTCAACGCTACCCATCGTAGGCTACGCTCAAGATTGCCCAATCGCCGCGACCGACGTCCGTCAATCGATGGGACCCGAACGATCAGGACTTCTCACTGGCAAGGAACACCTGGCCTCCTAAATCCAGTGAGCAATAATAAATTGATTATGTGGTTGTTTCCGGATTTGAAATGTAAATATTGAGCACAACCCACTACTGGCAACGCCGATCGCATTCCGGTACGAACCTAAGGCCTATCCACGTCAATATGGAAGCACTATACTCGAGTTTCGCCCTTGTTTGAGCTCGTCAGTAGTGCATATCCCTGACCGGATCCGGAAACAGTCCTGGATCACGCGTGTGAAGCGGGTGTGTAACCACGCGGCACACACTGGACACACCAAATTATCACAACAGAACACCACAACGCTACCCATCGTAGGCTATGCTCAAGATTGCCCAATCGCCGCGACCGACGTCCGTCAATCGATGGGACCCGAACGATCATGACTTCTCACTGGCAAGGAACAACAGGCCTCCTAAATCCAGTGAGCAATAATAAATTGATTATGTGGTTGTTTCGGGATTTGAAATTTAAATATTGAGCACAACCCAATACTGGCAACGCCGATCGCATTCCGGTATGAACCTAAGGCCTATCCACGTCAATATGGAAGCACTATACTCGAGTTTCGCCCTTGTTTGAGCTCGTCAGTAGTGCATATCCCTGACCAGATCCGGAAACAGTCCCGGATCGTTCGGGTCCCATCGATTGACGGACGTCGGTCGCGGCGATTGGGCAATCTTGAGCATAGCCTACGATGAGTAGCGTTGTGGTGTTCTGTTGTGATAATTTGGTGTGTCCAGTGTGTGCCGCGTGGTTACACACCCGCTTCACACGCGTGATCCGGGACTGTTTCCGGATCCGGTCAGGGATATGCACTACTGACGAGCTCAAACAAGGGCGAAACTCGAG
Organism: Cepaea hortensis; assembly: GCA_963921405.1. Lineage (NCBI taxonomy): Eukaryota > Metazoa > Mollusca > Gastropoda > Stylommatophora > Helicidae > Cepaea > Cepaea hortensis. The sequence goes on from OY992893.1 coordinate 26,090,784, forward strand.
TATAGTGCTTCCATATTGACGTGGATAGGCCTTAGGTTCGTACCGGAATGCGATCGGCGTTGCCAGTAGTGGGTTGTGCTCAATATTTAAATAAGTTTAGTTTAGTTAAGTTTAGTCGACGGATCAACATCACGGCACACGGGTGTAACCCATAAATGCTTCGTTTTACTCCTAACTCAAGCCTGAGTCCGGAGAATCTCAACTTACTTCACGAACTCCGTAGCGCCGGTGAGGACCCTGAAATACTTTGGGTAGATTTTTAACTCGAAATTTTGCCCGGGCAGCACCGTTAGGCTACTCTTTTTCGATTTCCAACTGCCAAGGGATTTTATACGTGCGCAATAATACAAACGGGCATCCGATCTCATTACTCAGAGACCAGGAGAAATTTCGTTACCAGAAGTCCACGTGAGAAAAATTCCGGTCCTCAACGGGGCTTGAACCCGAGCCCCCCAGCACTCGAGGCGGACACCGTACCTCGAGACCACTCAGCCCCCTCATATTTTGTTATTTTTATAAATCTATCGGCACTTAATAGGAGTGTTGTCAATATCACATCACCGCCTTCACTTTCCCGAAACATTTCCAGGTGCCCATTTTAAGTTGGGTTGACCATGCAGCCGATGCTATTTTCATAAATACTCCTCCATGCGAGATATTTCTTCTCATAACGTTTCCAAGAAAATGTGCCTGTCTATGTCGAATTTCTCTAATCAGCTTATGGTTTTCATCTGCTTCTTCTAGGACTTTCTCATTGGATTTTCTGTCTGTCTATAATATTCTTTGCATTTTCATCAGAAACCACAATTCCGCTGCCATTAGAAGTTATTCACTTTGTTTGCTCATTGTCTTCGTTTTAAACCCATACAACAGAACAGGTTCTATGTAGCACTTTAACACTCTTTAATGCAGCTTTACAGAACACAGTTACTATTAGTTTGTTCTGTAAAGCTACATTACTTTCTGTTTTTTATACTGTTTACATGTCCACGGCTTTACCGCAGTTCCACTAATTTCATTAAACTCTAACAATAGAACAACTCATAAAGCGAAAAATCCCAGTACCACATACACAAAAACTTTAGCACCCTTTCAGAGTAAATTACATGAAAATGATGCTCTTGTTTGTTATTTACCTTTAGTCAACGCTTCGATTCTACTAGTAAACACACTGAAATGTTATGGTGTGCATTAGCGCCCCGCTAACATAGTCGTTGGTACAAAAAGTGGATGTTAATGGCCGAGAAGCTGATAAAATGGAATAAATAAGGCACACAGCGCAAAATGGTGACGGTCAGCTTGATAATTCCAGAAATGTCAACTGATGGGGATCCATTGATGTCATTGAAATAATATGAGAAATACATTCGCAGTATTGATAGACACTCATAGAAGTAAAGAGTGGTAAAGATCAAGGAAGACACTAGAATTTCTGGGGGTCTGCATGGCCGAATGGATAAGAGAGCTCGTTCTTAAACATCCAATGTGTTGATGCTGAGGTAGCAGGTTCAACCCCTACATCAGCCAGTCAGACTGAAATGTTGACTTCTCGTCCTTGACTCGGGGACGCAAATTACAAATACCTCTGAAATCGGGGTGGGTTCGCCTGAGGCGAGAGGCACTGGTAATAGGGAAAGCCTACCCCGACACACAAATCAGACCAGTGCATTAGAAGTAGATACACGTGTATGCACTACGCTTGAGTTAAAAGCGAGTGAACGCAAAAACAAAAACAAAAATTATTATTAAAAATAAAAACTATACGTTATAAAAACTATACGTTATAAAAACTAAAATGTGTTCATCGTCTATACCGGCCAATTAGGCTTAGATGTAGACTGCTCGTTCAGAAAGCGATGGCAAACTACTGAAAGTAAAATTTCCTGGACATTTAATATGGAGTTGAACTCACGGTCGCGAAAAGAACATGTAATTTATTTTAGGTCACAGCGGGAATTGTTCATCGTGTTCAGACTGTCACAGTTTGATCATCTTGTACAAACTGTCGTGATTTCTTCATCTTTTACCGACTGTCTTTGTTTGTTCATATTGTACGGTTTGTCACAATTTGTTCATCTGGTGCAGGCTGTTGCAGATAGTTTATTCTTTGAGGAGTCCCAAAGTCAAGCTGAAAAACATATGATGGCTGCAGAAATGTGGTTTCTGAGGAAAATGCAAAGAATACCATGGACAGACAGAAAAACCAATGACCAAGTACTACAGGAGACAAATGAAAATCGTAAATTGATTAGAGAAATTAGACATAAACAGTCAAAATTTTTTGGACATGTTATGAAAAGAAATGGATTCGAGAACTTAGTGACAACTGGCAAGATCGAAGGGAATAGACCAAGAGAAAGACCGAGAGGAAAATATCTGGATGGTTTGGCCACATGGCATGGACGAGACAGGAACACTGAGCTGATCCACGACTCTGGTGATCGAGTGAAATGGCGAGTCATGACCGCCCACGCTTTCCGGCATGGCACCTGATTGATTGAGTCCCAAACAGTCCGTCCTGTAGGGAGTGACTCAGACGTTCCGTCCTGTAGGGAGTGTCTCAGATGTTCCGTCCTGTAGGGAGTGTCTCAGATGTTCCGTACTGTAGGGAGTGTCTCAGATGTTCCGTCCTGTAGGGAGTGTCTCAGATGTTCCGTCCTGTATGGAGTGTCTCAGATGTTCCGTCCTGTAGGGAGTGTCTCAGATGTTCCGTACTGTAGGGAGTGTCTCAGATGTTTCGTCCTGTAGGGAGTATCTCAGATGTTCCGTCCTGTAGGGAGTGTCTCAGATGTTCCGTCCTGTAGGGAGTGTCTCAGATGTTCCGTAATGTAGGTAGTGTCTCAGATGTTCCGTCATGTAGGGAGTGTATAACAGTAAGGGATTTAGGTTAGTAGTTAGAGAGTTAATCAATGCTGCACATTCATTAACTAATGGGGAAATAAAGTTAGTGAACGTGTGAGCACGAATGGGTTTAGGTATCCAGGGGTTGCACACACGTCACTGGGAATTCGGCCATGAGAAGAACAACAAAGATGTCTGTATTTACATCGGCAGCATGAAAATGTAATTGATGACTCAAATAAACCTTATATACACTACAACGCGGAGTTTGTCATCTATATTGATGTCAGCCACTAACGATTCACAGCCAGGCCATGTTCACACTGTGATATGACCTGATTTGGCGCCGAGTATACCAAGATTTCGGAATCGTGCTGTCGCGGCCACCACTGATCACAGAGGTCCTCATAAAATAAATCAAATTGGAATATAGAAGTCAACAGAAGTCATGGAAGGTTGTGTTGAAGTACTGCACTCTGGAAGAACAACTTATGTCGTATTTTCAAGTCTTTGTGATGGGGTTGATGGTTGTTAAAACCGCCACACAACACATAATGTTCCGAGTGGTGAAACAGAGCAGCCATCGTCAATCTTGAATCCTGTGTTGACCTGCTCGTTTTTTTCGAAACGTATGGATGTTCCAGATATGCTGCCGTGAAATCTGGTCTTGCTGGAACTGTCGATTTAACCGTTATCGTCTGAAGTACATTGAAGGTGACCTTGGTAGTCTGAAGATAAGGTCCGGAGTTGTTGGTCAACGCTTATAGTGAGCCGGCTCAATCAATCAATCAATCAATCAATCAATCAATCAATTGAGTATTGTCTCGATCGTTGTCATTTCAAATCCAGACGAGCACAATCATCGGCATGAAGATGACTAGAAGGGCCATATTTCGGTGAAAGTAAGTCAGAAGGCACCGACTTCGATTGAAGTGAGGAATCCAGAGGCTCTTCTTTTTCTTTTCCTGCGAGAGAAGAAGACAACTGTCAAATTTTGTCGATTGGGCGTCATACTCCTTCAATTTTGTCGATTGGGCATTACACTCCTTCAATTTTGTCGATTGGGCATTACACTCCTTCAATTTTGTCGATTGGGCGTCATACTCCTTCAAGTTTGTCGATTGGGCATTACACTCCTTCAAGTTTGTCGATTGGGCATTACACTCCTTCAATTTTGTCGATTGGGCGTCATACTCCTTCAATTTTGTCGATTGGGCGTCATACTCCTGCAATTTTTTCGATTGGACGACAACCATACTCTGCGAGACGCTGGAATTGTTCTAAAATTTTTACAACGGTGGATCATCAGTTTTGAATAAGAAAAACGATTGGACAAACGACAGGACTATAAGTATAGCAGGTATTGTTAAATTTTAGATTAAGATGTCCAACTGCTTGATTTATGACATATTAATATATTAGATTGTTTGGTATTGCTGTATTTTCCATTTCAGATTTTTTTAGAATGGAAGCCCAAGATCTTTCACAAGTACTTGGTGGAGTTGGTAGGGCAATATCATAGTTGGACTTGGGAGTTCTAGACTTTGCAAGGTTTCTCAAACGGTAATTAGTTTATTAATTGGAAAACTGATTGATGTAATTTACAAATATTGCAGCATTGCAAAGGATGAGGCTTCGTTAACTCAGGTACTAAGAAGCATATAGAAGAAGATATTGTTTTTAGGCTGAGATAGCATAAAGAGTAAAAATGCACCTGAGCAGAGACTTAGGACGCGTGACTGCATGGTTAGGAGAGTTAAAGGTGGCAGTCAGCGAGGTAGAATGTTTCGTACACTGGTTACAGAGTAAAACAACTAATGTAGGAAATAATGAGATAAAAAGGAACAACAAGAATAGCCCAGGACAGCCACTAGTTAATGAAAATAGAGGGTAGTATAGAAGCACTTACGTTAATCCAAATATGACTAGGGTTAGGAGCTGGTATAATGATCAAGGATACAGAAATGGGCATGAGAGAAACCTTTTAAAGAAATCAAGGGGTTGGCCCTCCCACAGTGCAACCGCAAGAAAAAGACGTGACGACTGGTTTGAGCAAAGACAAAGACAATATTTGAAGTCAGGATCGAAGGACAGGGTAGAACACACAGATAATAATTCAACGACTCCTAAAGTACTTGCCAATATTAGGATGGGACAGGAAAAGAAGACGACGGTATTATTAAAGAAAATAAACCGAGAGACACAAACGCAGACATCTAGGACGATAGAGAATGCCACCCAGACACAGGTACAAGCGGCTAGCAAGATAGCAAGGGGAACACAAACTATTAAGACGGTAGAAGTTACAGAACCACCTCAGTTGAAATCAGAAAAGAGAGACACAGTTACAATTAAGGAAGATAGACAGACAAAGACTAAAGATACCAGAAGGCAGGTTAGAAAAAGTGCTGGGACTAGGACTGCTACCAGTCTATTAGTAAATGTAGGAGATGACACAACAGAGGCATCAGACTTGTCAGAGAGGGACGTTAAATGTATTCCCGACCGGAGGGGTGGTCCTAGAAGTAAGAAAATTGGCAGGGGTGATAGTTCCAACTATAAGGATGTCGCTTCCTCCTCTACAGCATATAGTAAACAAGCTGGGAGAACAACTATAGTTAGTGAATCTTCAGAGGACGAGATAGGAAGATATAAGACATATAAGACGTGTACTGAAAATAGCGAGCAGACTGGTGAAGTAAAGACACGAACAGCAAATAGAGGTAACAGAAAGAAAGCAATTAAGGAGAAAAGGCAGGAATTTCTATTAACCCGACTTATACAGAGGATGATGCACGGAAAATCAAAGAATATATGATGCTGCGACCACAATATTTTACAGTAAGCTCTAAGTATTAAGAGGAAGAAGCAGATCATTATTATAGGAGAAACTCTAAGTTTGATGCTCATTGGGTTCCGGGATATTATATTTTAGAAAAAAAGGCTCCAGTATCATATACTATAAAAAATCAAATTACAGGGCATGTTGCACGTTCACATGTAGAACATTTAAGACGGGATAATGAAGAAAAAGATGCCGAGGATAATAATAACAATTATTATTCAGAAGAATTATTTTCAGATGGACAGATTGTCAGACGAACTGAATATCCGATACCTATAGATAATGGGAGAGAATTGGTACAAAAACAAATAATAACAGCATCTAATGCTGGTGAATAAGAAGAAACAATACCAAAAACGATTGTGACAGAGGAAAATAACACGTATGACGGTTATAATAGTGAAGAATCGATCAAAGAAAAAACAGACGCTCCATTTATGAATACTAGACAGGCAGTAAAAAGAAAGTTAGATAGACAGAAAGAAAGAGAAATTAAGAGGCAAAGAAAATTTAGAGAAAATTCCTCAAGTGATGAAGATATGCCACTATTTGAAAGATCATTAAGACATCAAGGTAGAAAGATTAGATTAGATATAGAAAGGAAAAGATTAGCAGTTGCTAGTAATGGGTATACAGACGCGGAACAAGAGATGGATGAAGAGTCAGAAACTGATGAAGATGGTGTTATGAAAGAAGATATTTCTCCTCGGGAAGATGAGGACATTGATGTAGATATTGCACTTATAGAAAAAAAATTTGGAGTTATTAAGAAAATGGAGAAGTGATAAATAGCTTGGTAGAATATTATGCAGATTGCAGATAGAAGAAGAACTTGGACACGGTAATTGTGAATTTCAAATGAAGAAAGTTAGCAAATAACTTAATTAAGAGTTGTTGAGAGTTGTCATGATGAGTAGACATAATATTGTATTAGGTTAGGAGTGGTTGATATATGCTTTATTATCATTTTGATTTTTAAGTTTGAAGTGTTGAGTTTTTCTTAGACGGAAAATGATTGATTAGTAGTCATAATATATTATGGTGTATGTATATATATGATTTTTCATTTCATCACATATGTTTATTTTGAATAATGTGTGGGGAAAAAAATGTTGTCAAAGAATGAGGGGGGTGATATTGTTTGCTCTATTGTTTTGATTTCAATTGTTCTTTATAAAATGTGATGATATGTTACCTTAGCTGGTTATTTTGACAAAACTTTGATTTTGTTTCTTGAGTTACCCTGGGTGTGTTTAAAATAATTTCTAGGTTGACGTTCAGTTATGGGAAAAAATGAAGAGTTGTTTTTGGGAGCTTGCAGAAAATATGAAACATGGAGTAAGTACCATGCTTCGTTATATGAATATTGTGACTTGAATTTGAGTTGCTTAACGTGTATAACGTTCATAAATAGAAATTGAGGGTGAAACATTATTGAGTTAAGGGGGAAGTTTGTTGTGATTAGCGAAGTAACTCAGTATGTTTTAGAGAAAGTAATGGAGGAGTATATTTAAAAGTGGCTGGGGTTGTCAGCAACAATTGATAATTACATGGGGGTTGGAAAGAGTTAAAACGTTAAAAATGGTTTGGGGGATTGAATTAGGGACTACATTAGACGGTTCGTAATGTAAATACATGGATTGAAAGCCATGGATGAGGGGAATGACGGGCGATACTGGGTAGATGGGGGTTGAAATAGGAGCTGGCTTGAACAGCATTTAACGGGAGTAGATGGGGGGAATGCCAGGTTGAATTTTGGCATAAGTGGACTCTGGAAGAAGGAGACTGTGCTTAACAGTATATTAATAATTTGGAGGTTTTGAAAGAATGGTTGAACTTGACGATACAAAAGGTTGTAGTTTTGGATTAACATAACTTTTTGATAACAAAAATTATTATTGACGGGAATGAAGATAAATTTTGAAAACTTTATTTTATAAAGTTTTGAGAATGCATGGGAAGAGAAATGTGATTACTTCTTACTATTTTCTTACTTTCTAATTTTCTTCGGTGCGCACCAAACCAATCTAAACTAAACTTTTTTTCTGTCTATCCTGGAATAGTGAGAATGTGATTAAGTGAGAAAAAGATAAGGGAAATATCTTCAATTTTTGTCAATCATAATTTAGATGGACATTTTAAAAGCGGTTCGCTTATAGAGAGTTTTGTGGAGAATTTTGTAGAGAGTTTTGTAGAGAGTTTATAGTAGGGTTTTGTATTACTGACATTGTATAAAGTATATCTCTGGTTAGCGTTTGGCTATGATGAGATAGGAGGATGAGATTTGAATAATGAAATATATGTTGAGGGATTGTTGGGCAGATGTGGTATAGAAGAAGAAATATTTCAGTAGAGTTAAGTGTTTAAGGGTTGGGGTTGAGACTTTTCAAGAGAAAAAGTCTTCTTGAAGAAGGGGAGGTATATAACAGTAAGGGATTTAGGTTAGTAGTTAGAGAGTTAATGAATGCTGCGCATTCATTAACTAATGGGGAAATAAAGTTAGTGAACGTGTGAGCACGAATGGGTTTAGGTATCCAGGGGTTGCACACACGTCACTGGGAATTCGGCCATGAGAAGAACAACAAAGATGTCTGTATTTACATCGGCAGCATGAA
>OY992893.1:26104084-26414084 GCA_963921405.1 Cepaea hortensis
ACATGTAATCCATAAGTGCTCCGTTCTACTCCAAAATCAAGCCTGGGTCAGGAGAATCTCAGCTCAGTGCACGAACTCAGTAGCACCGGCGAGGATCCTGAAATACTTTGGGTAGATTTTGAACTCGAAATTTTGCCTACGCAGCGCCGTTAGACCACTCTTTTTTCGATTTCCAACTGCGAAGGGAATTTTTACGTGCGCAACATACACACGGGCTCCGATCTTACTACGCAGCGACCAGGGGAAATTTTGTTACAAGAAGTCCACGTGAAAAAATCCCAGCCCTCACCGGGAACCCGGGACCTCCAGCACTCGAGACGGACACCATACTTCGAGACCAGAACTGAATGTATAGGCGTGCTTGTATGAAAATGTTCAAGAGTGCAAAGCTCCCGACAGTTTTAATATACATATTCGTAAATAAAGGAAAGCAAAAACAGGTCTTTACGCGCATTGAGGCGTATGAGGCATATGGTGCTAGATCCACAGTTTTACAGACGTGAAGTGGTCAATATCGCACCACCCACTTCACTTCCCAAGACATTTCTTCGTAGTAATTCACACAATTCCCACAGATTCTCTGTCTTTTCACGCTAGAGAACCGACAATTGTGATATCATTGGAATTCCTACAGATTCCCTGTCTTTTCACGCTAGACAACCAAAAATTGTGATACTACTGGAATTTCCACAGATCTCCTGTATTTACACACAAGACAAACGATCCTTGTGATAATACTGGAATTCCCACAGAATTTCACGCTAGACAACCAATAAATGTAATAACACTGTTATTCCCACATATTCCCCGTTTTTTCACACTAGACAACTGACAATTGTGATACCATGGACTTCCCACACATTCCCTGTCTTTTCACGCTAGGCAACCGACAATTGGATACTACTGGAGTTCCCACAGATTTCATGTATTTATACACTAGACAACCGATAATTGTGATAACACTGGAATTCCCACAGAATCCCTGTGTTTTCACGCTAGACAACCAACAGCTGGAATAACATTGGAATTCCCACAGAATCCCTGTCTTTTCACGCTAGACAACCAACAGCTGGAATAACACTGGAATTCCCACAGAATCCCTGTCTTTTCACGCTAGACAACTGACAATTGTGATATCACTGGAATTCACACATATTCCCTGTCTTTTAACGCCAGACAACAGCTAATTGTGATAATACCAGAATTCACACAGCTTTGCAACCTCTGTACATTAGACAATCGATAATTATGATAACACTGGAATTCACACAGCTTCCCTGTCTTTTCACGCTGGACTGCTGACAACTGTGATCTGACTGGAATTCACACAGATTCTCTGACTTTTCATGCTAGGTTTTGATAACTCTGAATTCACGCAGAACCACTGGATTAACAGTAGATAACCGACAATTGTAATAACACTGAAATTTACACAGGTACAAATTAAACAACCAGCAATGGTTATAACCGTAGATTTCACATAGATTCCCTGTTTTTACACGCTAGATAAGCAGCAATTTGTTAACACTGGAACTCACCCAAATTCTCCGTCATTACTCGCTAGACTGTGATAATGCTGTATTCTACATATTCTCAGTATTGACACTCTAGACAACCAACATTTGTGATAACACTTGAATTCACACATATTTCACGTCTTTACATGCTACAAGAAAGAAGATCTTATACAAGAGCAAGATGACACTTAGAAGAAACCGAATTGACGACATTAAAAATATTGTACATTCACACGGAATGACACTATCTAGTGCCACCAATCAGACAATGGGACGTCAACTATTCATCCCCACGACGATTGGCGCAAAAGTGGAAGACAATGATGATGACAATGATGATGACACGCTAGACAAGCAGCAATTGTGATAACATTTGAATTCACATAGATTCCCTTTAGTTACACGCTAGCCGTTCGATAATTGTCGTAACATTGGAAGTCCCTCTTTTTCTTATAATACACAAATTCATTAAGACAGACAACCCATAGAAAGAAGATCATTAAATGTTAGCTTGCCTGCTCAGGTTTGGGGCAGTCGGTGAGGGATGGGGGTTGAATAGATCAGAAGTTACGTGTTACCCCTCTGGATCAAATAAACTACGTTTGTCTAACGGATTTGACTGTTCGAGTTTTCATAAAATAAGAAAACAGATTCCCCCACCCCACCCCAAATCCTAATCCTGGTGTGGTGGACTGAACCTCTAGCCTTCACCGATAAGGGCGAAAAATAATGAGGTCTCGCGTGCCCGATGTGGCAGCAGGACATCAAAAACACGAGGCCTAATAGGTCTCTACTAAGAACTTAGATGCAACAAAGATGTGGTTCCTGAGACGTACTTTGTAGTGTCGACTAGTGAAGCTAAGGACTTTGCAGAGTCGACCAGTGTAGCTACGGATTTGTAGAGTGAGAATAGTTAAGCTACGGCTTTTAGAGTCAACGATTTGACTGGTGAAGCTACTGACTCTCTAGAGTCAACTACTGAAGAAGCTGCGCACGTTTTAGAGTCGACTAGTGAAGCTACGGACTTTGTAGAGTCGATTAGTAAAGCTACTTTACTTACTGGCTGGTAAATTTGCCGTAATTTCTCTAACCACTTCATATGGCGCTAAGTATAATAAGAAGTAATCGGGCCATGTCTAATGCTCATTCTGCTTAGGAACCACCAAGTACTGTAAACTATACCGGAAACACGCGACAAACACAAACGTTATTTAGGCGCATTCGGTATATGATACTAGTCTTCACGTTTTGTCGACCATGCGACATTCTAGAGTTAGAGAGGGGTGGGAGAGGGGTGGGAGAGGGGGATGTAGTCAATATAACGCCAGCCATATCTGCTTTCTAATAAATTTATTTACACCCATATTAGGCTACATCGGACTAGGAAGCCGCGCTAGTGTAGTAGCTAGAGGCACACAAGCGCCCCCCCCCCCCCTATATTCATCCGTAAAGGGCGAATTTTTAAAGTGAACTTCGGCTCCAATTCTTTTACAAAGACACCAGGAGATGACATGAAGAGTAAATGTGGCCGTCGTCACTCAGATCACATCATTAATCTAGTATTGATTAGACTATAAATATATGGTTAATTCTATATCCATCCCAGTCCCCACCCCATAAGGTGTAAGGAGTGTAAAATGATCGTTTACATTACTTTTACCACATAAAAATCAGGGTGACTTAAAAATCTTCCTCCCAGCGAATTTAAACCCGTGCCCACGTGAGCAGGTAGCAAACGTGCTAGCCTCTGCGTTGCTGCGGCTCCCACAAACACGAGATAAATGCGCAATCCATCGCTTTGTGAGAAATCTTTATTAAAAGAACTAAAACATTCGAAGAAAAGCAACTAAATAAACAACAACGTTTGTCTAAAGCATATTTCAGAACACGACGGATAATCCAAATCTTGACTGTTTACGTAACTTACTTTTTGTTTTACAATTTCTCGCGTGATTAAAATGACAATTTCTATTGAAACATTGAATTGTTTAAGTGTGCCTTGTTTGTTAAGTTCCCTGGTAGCACTTCAGGTTAGGCTGTCTAATCTGTAGGCGAATGAATGAATCACACTCCCAAAACACAAACAAAAACAAAAACAAATGAATGAAAGCGGGAACTTCAGTGTAAAAGGAAAGATGTTAAATAATTGGCTACTTAAATTTGTAAATGTTGTTTTGATTGATTACTTTGTAGGGTCTATACTTTTGCACAGGGAAAATAATGTACCATTTTAGTAAGTTCGCCGACAGAACATCCTTATTACACATCAAACCATTCAGTCCTTAAGACAAACACATGAACATGTTATATTCCGTTTTTAAATGCGCGGGCAATGATTGGCACTCAAAGAAATACAGAGACGAAGTAGATATTAGAGGATATAATAACACAGTTAGCTGCATATTCTTTACAGAACGTCTCAACCAACTCCAACATTTATTGGCTGTTTGAGATATCTAGGCAATTTTACGTTCCGTAATTTGGCATTTCTTTCTTAACTGCCGACATTTATACCATTAGGGAAAAGTGATCTTTTCTCAAATCACCTTCGACTTACTTCGATCCAGGTATGTCCGGATCTGTGAAATTAAGTTCATTGTCCCCACGTTACAGACGCTGACATAGAGGACAAACTATACAATATAAAAATACACAGCAATAGTAATCACACAGGGGTTCGAACCTATCGCCACTTATGGTGACTGCGGCTCTCGGAATGAATCCACATACTTCGATTTAAGTAACCACCGTTTTGTCTCTTGCGAAATCTTCGTCTTTCTAACTAATTATTATTGTGTATATTTGCTCGTAATAAAAGTTTGCTGAGAACAGCCATCACTAAACTCAACGTTGATGACATTAACCAGTCTTTTAAACCACTTAGCAACACATACCGTATTTATTAACTATATTTCTAACGACATTACATACTGAGAAAGTAAAAGAATCAGAATCGTAGAACTTCTGCCAGCGTTCCAAACCACGGCATACCTCTCACTCTCTCACTGCCCTCTACACCTCGCTCGGATTACAATTCCCAACACGCGTGGATCCACATCCCGTGAAGTGCCCTACACATTAGCCATACGAGGTTGTTTCCCTTATGCCTCCTGCATCTAGTTATCCTTTAATATAGTTAACTCTGAGACGAGGTCTGAGCTCCTGTAACCTCTGACCGCGCCACTTTATGTGAGTGGAATAGCCCTTATGAAAAATATAATCGAAATAGTACTGTATGTATGTGGGTGTTTGTGTGTTTGTGCATGTCTGTCTGTCTGTCTGTCTGTCTGTCTGTCTGTCTGTCTGTCTGTCTGTCTGTCTGTCTGTCTGTCTGTCTGTCTGTCTGTCTGTCTGTCTGTCTGTCTGTCTGTCTGTCTGTCTGTCTGTCTGTCTGTCTGTCTGTCTGTCTGTCTGTCTGTCTGTCTGTCTGTCTGTCTGTCTGTCTGTCTGTCTGTCTGTCTGTCTGTCTGTCTGTCTGTCTGTCTGTCTGTCTGTCTGTCTGTCTGTCTGTCTGTCTGTCTGTCTGTCTGTCTGTCTGTCTGTCTGTCTGTCTGTCTGTCTGTCTGTCTGTCTGTCTGTCTGTCTGTCTGTCTGTCTGTCTGTCTGTCTGTCTGTCTGTCTGTCTGTCTGTCTGTCTGTCTGTCTGTCTGTCTGTCTGTCTGTCTGTCTGTCTGTCTGTCTGTCTGTCTGTCTGTCTGTCTGTCTGTCTGTCTGTCTGTCTGTCTGTCTGTCTGTCTGTCTGTCTGTCTGTCTGTCTGTCTGTCTGTCTGTCTGTCTGTCTGTCTGTCTGTCTGTCTGTCTGTCTGTCTGTCTGTCTGTCTGTCTGTCTGTCTGTCTGTCTGTCTGTCTGTCTGTCTGTCTGTCTGTCTGTCTGTCTGTCTGTCTGTCTGTCTGTCTGTCTGTCTGTCTGTCTGTCTGTCTGTCTGTCTGTCTGTCTGTCTGTCTGTCTGTCTGTCTGTCTGTCTGTCTGTCTGTCTGTCTGTCTGTCTGTCTGTCTGTCTGTCTGTCTGTCTGTCTGTCTGTCTGTCTGTCTGTCTGTCTGTCTGTCTGTCTGTCTGTCTGTCTGTCTGTCTGTCTGTCTGTCTGTCTGTCTGTCTGTCTGTCTGTCTGTCTGTCTGTCTGTCTGTGTATGGATGGATGGATGGATGGATGGATGGATGGATGGATGGATGTATGTATGTATGTATGTATGTATGTATGTATGTATGTATGTATGTATGTATGTATGTATGTATGTATGTATGTATGTAGGTAGGTAGGTAGGTAGGTAGGTAGGTACGTACGTACGTCGTACGTACGTATGTACGTATGTACGTATGTACGTATGTACGTATGTACGTATGTACGTATGTACGTATGTATGTATGTATGTATGTATGTATGTATGTATGTATGTATGTATGTATGTATGTATGTATGTATGTATGTATGTATGTATGTATGTATGTATGTATGTATGTATGTATGTATGTATGTATGTATGTATGTATGTATGTATGTATGTATGTATGTATGTATGTATGTATGTATGTATGTATGTATTATCACCCACCCTACAATGCAGATACAGCCAATCTGTCCTTTTCCAACACACCAGCCTGCCCTGGGGGTAAACATCCAATAGATGCTCCTTTTCCTTGTTAATATAATTGAAGCATGACACTCTTCACCATTTTCAGCAGGCTCTGTTAGTCTTTTGCAATAGCAAAATATTTGTACTGTTTCTCTTCCAGCCATCGAAAACGCCCCTCCACCTGCACTTTTAGACTAGATGTTATGTTATCATATGCCAGGTTCTCCTGCACTACATAACGTCCATTAGTCTTTGCTATGAACGAACAGGCACTTCTTTAGCACAGAATCGTCCGTATAGATGATTACATCACATGAGCGTATCGATTGTTGTACCTTCCTTTCAGTGCTGCCTGCTAGCCATTTCCTATGCTCCCGACACAGTGTAATGAAAATCCAGCACAAGTGTGAAATTTCCTCTGACATTCTGATCTATTCCTCTCCTCTCCACAATGCATTCTAGGATACAAACTTCTCTGATTGTGTCCTCTGCTTGAGCAATCTATGATTTTTCTCTGATCAGCCTGTAGCCCTTATCTATGCCCAGGACTTCATGCAGTGGGTGTTCCTCCGGTATCCACAGCCAGTCGGAGTTGGTAGTGATTATACGTAGCCAAATCATTGTCCTTGCTGTATTGCTGAAGTTGGAGGCGGAAATATGGTGTCGCATAGCTTGACGAGCTGAATTAACAGAGATACAACATCCTGAAACTAACAGAGACTAAAAGATATAAACAAAATAAAAAAAGAAACAGTGAAATGTTAAAATACCGGGAAATATCAAACAGACACAAAACATGAAAACTCCTGAAGACATCAAATAGGAAAACTTAACCAGAAAAGCCCGAAATCAAAAAGGTGTGACAGCTAGTAAAGCTAAATGCAAAGACATAATCATCTTTAAACTAATAGAAACTCAGTGGGGAAAATAATAGCAATGCTGTGACACGGAAATAAGCGAATTTCCACAATACACTAACAGGAAATAAGCGCAAAAATTTTTTTACGAAAACTGAAACAGAAAGGACTCGGGATATTTCTGGCATACCCCCACACAGAGGAGGCAGTTATCAGCAAGCAAGGTAATAATCAAGAAAATCAGACAAAGCAACATTTTAGAGACAGCACTAAATGAACCGTCCTACGCACAGAAAGCAGAAATCTCAAGAATCCCCAATTAACACAGAGCAAGTTCACATATCTGAAGAGAAAATATATACCAAAGTAGCTTCATTTTATAATAATACATCATTTGGCGCGCTAAAGTTCTCGCTTCTGAGACTGAAGCTTGCATGGTTAAAGGCTTATCTGGCGGAGGATTAT
The DNA here is from genome assembly GCA_963921405.1 of Cepaea hortensis. Classification (NCBI taxonomy): domain Eukaryota; kingdom Metazoa; phylum Mollusca; class Gastropoda; order Stylommatophora; family Helicidae; genus Cepaea; species Cepaea hortensis. The sequence continues at coordinate 26,111,497 of OY992893.1, forward strand.
GTTGTTACCTATAGAAATATACAAAAGGTTAGCCATGAATGCCCAATAAGCGGCTATGGACCAACAGGTGGTGGGCATATGTATTGGAGACGAATTAGTTTTGTGGATCAATTTTGTGTTTTTGTCTCGACATTGCCACATGACCAAGCCACCAAGATATTTACTCCTCTGCCGTCTCCTTTTCATTTCCCCTTCAATCTTGCCGATTGTCACCATGTTCTCTAGCCTTTTCTTCTCATAATGTACCAAAAATATGTTGACTGTCTACGTCTAATTCCTCTAAAGAGTTTGCGGTTTTCATTCGCTTCTTGGAGGACTTGCTCATTGGTTGTTCTGTCTGTGATTGTATTCTTTGCATTTCCCACTAAACCACATTTCCACTGTCATTAGATGTTAGATGTTTCCCAGCTTGTCTGCTTATTTTCCACGTTTCACATCCATTCAAAAGTACACTGTAGCACATCAACACTCCTCATCTAGTAGCAATTAACATCTTTTCATTGGGCAGTATATTTTCCATCTTGCAAAAGGCTACCTTCTGCGAGATGAAAAAGAAAGAAATGTTAAACCTTACACAAACGAGTGCACATCAAGGGGACCCGGCTTGTACACTCCTACTGTATTATGATTCGATGGCTCACGCAACATCCAACAAAGTGAGAAATAATTCCAAGAGTATTTATTTGCACTATATGTAGAAATTAGAGGGCATATACAATATGAAAATTGAAAACTACAATGATCAACTCACTGCCAACCAGAAACTCTATAAAATACTCCAGGCGTCTGTCAAGCTGGTCATAGCTCAAAAGAAAGAAGTATTCGTTCAGTGAGGTGCTGTCCAGATTTTCAAGCGAGATGTTCGAGTGTTGGGGTGGTCACCATATTTTCCAGTTTGTATTCTGTCTTGTGTGTCCTCTAATCTCTTCTTCTGGCCTCTACTTACACGAGTGCAAATTAATACCCGTGGATACATGTATTTCTAATGCCATTTCTGAAGTACTTATGTGGCCTCAAGGGTTTCCTAGCCATTACTTTCTCCGTGTATTACCAAATATGAAGAATTCAGCGTGGCCGAACCGTTTAGAACTCTCGCTATTAAACTTCCTGTTTGTTGACAGGGAGGTAGTGGGTTCATTTCCTACACCGGTCAGTTGGCCTTAAACGTTGACTTCTCGTTCAGAAATTAATAGCAGAATACAGATCATAAAATTGCTTTGAAAGTAAACCTGGGGATGATCACAACGTCTTGCAAATGATGTGCAACCTTGTTTATACACAATATGAAAGCAGCATTTGAGACTCGGGTGACCTTGTGAACTGGCAAACATGATCATCGACGCTTATCGGCGGCGGGACATGATGATGATGGTGATTTCTTTCTAAACGTAATTCCGCATTTGTTGACTGCCTCGGGTGTTTGACCCCAGTCACTACACTCCTGTCTACGGGGTTACAAAGAAGTACGCTACAGTTGTCTCGTCTATTGACTGCCGAAGGTTTTGTCGTTATCTCCCAGAATTCAGCAAGAGTTGCTCCTCGCCTTTGATTCATTGAGTAGGTTCTGAAGCCAATCTAACAGAGCCCTTCAACCGTGCGATTGTCAGTTAAACCGCTCGTCAAACTAGCTACGTGGTTTACTGGGATACCATTTGTGTGTACGTTAATTATATTTCCGTGTGAACTATAGGTCTTCGAACAAATTATCATCACCGCCAAGAAAATGAATAAGCATAGATGTCTCTTCTTTAAATCGTCCTTATTATTATATATAATGGACACAGTATTACGGTACGATGTGTTTGTGTGTTTGTTAATTTGACATATGCTGGGTTAATATAAAACTCTGAGACCTATGGTGCAATTTCAATGTTTAGATACGAATTTGTTCTCTCCATATTCCATAGTTGTGAACTGAGGTGGGCGATAGACCTGGCACTTTTTATAAAGGATGTCTAGTTAGTCGTGCGTCGAAGTACACGTGTTCCAGCTGCAAGGCGCAGTCGTCAACTAGAGGAAACAGGTTCGAATCCAGGTGTCGAACTATAGCTTTCAGTTGTTATGTTGTCTAGTGCGTCTTTTAATCTCTAATTCTTTTTTCTACTTCTGTGCGCGATAATCAAAACTGTGAATTTGCTCACGAACTGTCTTAGTGGCCCTGGGCGTTCGCCAATTGCTATGAACGTGTATGAAGTATGAGTAGAACTAATTTAGTTGCTACAGCTTCACTCGAAGACTCATTGAGACCAGGGTCTAGACGCGAGCAATATCTCGTTCCGGTTTTGTTCGGTTGCGTCGTTCCTTGTAGGACGAGGGTGTCACAGAAATGTCATTTACTAGGAAAACCCCACAGGTCATTGAAATATAATGTTAAATACTTTTGGAGTATTGATGTGCACTTACAGAATAAAATAGGACCGAAGAAACATTATAGGGAAACAGACAGGAAAATACGGTGAGCTATGATTGCACCTCAGTTAACGACACACTCATCTTATTATTGTGGTGGTGGTAGTGGTGGTTGTGGTGGTGGTGGTGGTGGTGATGGTGGTGGTGGTGATGATGGTGGTGGTGGTGGTGGTGATGGTGGTGGTGATGGTGGTGGTGGTGGTGATGGTGGAGGTGATGGTGATGGTGATGGTGGTGGTGATGGTGGTGGTGAAGGTGGTGGTGATGGTGGTGGTGGTGATGGTGGTGGTGGTGGTGATGGTGGTGGTGGTGGTGGTGATGGTGGTGGTGATGGTGGTGGTGATGGTGGTGGTGAAGGTGGTGGTGATGGTGGTGGTGATGATGATGGTGGTGGTGATGATGGTGGTGGTGGTGATGATGGCGGTGGTGGTGGTGGTGGTGGTGATGGTGGTGATGGTGGTGGTGGTAATGGTGGTGGTGGTGATGGTGGTGGTGGTGGTAATGGTGGTGATGGTGGTGGTGGTGATGGTGGTGGTGCTGGTGGTGGTGGTGATGGTGGTGGTGGTGGTGATGGTGGTGGTGGTGGTGGTGGTGATGGTGGTGGTGGTGGTGGTGATGGTGGTGATGATGGTGGTGGTGGTGATGGTGGTGGTGGTGATGGTGGTGATGGTGGTGGTGGTGATGGTGGTGTGATGGTGGTGGTGATGGTGGTGACGGTGGTGATGGTGGTGGTGATGGTGGTGGTGATGGTGGTGGTGATGGTGGTGGTGATGGTGGTGGTGATGGTGGTGGTGATAGTGGTGGTGGTGATGGTGGTGATGGTGGTGGTGATGGTGGTGGTGATGGTGGTGGTGGTGGTGGTGGTGGTGATGGTGGTGGTGGTGATGGTGGTGGTGGTGATGGTGGTTGTGGTGATGGTGGTGGTGGTGATGGTGGTGATGGTGGTGGTGATGGTGGTGGTGATTGTGGTGGTGATGGTGGTGACGATGGTTGTGACGATGGTGGTGGTGGTGGTGGTGATGGTGGTGGTGAAGATGATGATGGTGGTGGTGATGGTGGTGATGGTGATGGTGGTGATGGTGATGGTGGTGATGGTGGTGGTGGTGATGGTGGTAATAGTGGTGATGGTGATGATGGTGGTGGTGATGGGGTTGTGGTTGTGATGGTTGTGATGGTGGTGGTGGTGATGGTGGTGATGGTGGTGGTGATAGTGGTGATGGTGGTGATGATGGTGATTGTGGTGATGGCGGTGGTGGTGATGGTGGTGGTGATGGTGGTGGTGATAGTGGTGATGGTGGTGGTGGTGATGGTGGTGGTGGTGGTGGTGATGGTGGTTGTGATAGTGGTGGTGGTGGTGATGGTGATGTGGTGGTGGTGGTGGTTGTGATGGTGGTGGTGTGATGGTGGGGTGTGTGATGATGTTTGGTGGGGTGGTGGTGGTGGTGTGGTGGTGTGGTGGTGGTGGTGGTGTGGTGGGGTGTGTGGTGGTGGTGTGGGGTGGTGTGTGGGGGTGTGTGGTGGGGTGGTGTGGTGGGGTGGTGGGGGGTGGTGTGTGGTGGGTGTGGTGTGGTGGGTGGTGGTGGTGGGGTGGGTGGTTGGGGTGGGGTGGTGGTGGTGGGGTGGTGGTGGTTGGTGGTGGTGGTGGTGGTGGTGGTGATGGTGGTGGTGGTGTGGTGGTGGTGGTGGTGATGGTGGTGGGTGATGGTGATGTTGATGGTGGTGATGGCGGTGGTGGGTGGTGATGGTGATCGTGATGGTGGTGATGGCGGTGGTGGTGGTGGTGATGGTGGTGATGGTGGTGGTGGTAATGGTGGTGGTGGTGATGGTGGTGGTGGTGGTGGTAATGGTGGTGATGGTGGCGGTGATGGTGGCGGTGGTGGTGGTGATGGTGGTGATGGTGGTGGTGGTAATGGTGGTGGTGGTGATGGTAGTGATGATGGTGATGGTGGTGATGGTGGTGGTGGTGGAGGTGGTGGTGTAAATGGTGGTGATAGTGATGGTGGTGGTGATGGTGATGGTGGTGGTGATGGTGGTGGTGGTGGTGGTGATGGTGGTGGGGATGGTGGTGGTGGTGATGATGATGGTGGTGGTGATGATGGTGGTGGGGGTGATGATGGTGGTGATGGTGATCGTGATGGTGGTAATGGTGGTGGTGGTGGTGGTGGTGATGGTGGTGATGGTGGTGTTGGTAATGGTGGTAATGGTGGCGGTGGTGGTGGTGATGGTGGTGTTGGTAATGGTGGTAATGGTGGTGGTGGTGGTGGTGATGGTGGTGATGGTGGTGGTGGTAATGGTGGTGGTGGTGGTGGTAGTGATGATGGTGATGGTGGTGGTGGTGGTGGTGGAGGTGGTGGTGGTGGTGGTGGTGGTGGTGGTGGTGGTGGTGGTGGTGATGGTGGTGGTGGTGGTGATGTTGGTAGTGATGGTGATGGTGGTAGTGATGGTGATGGTGGTGATGATGGTGGTGGTGGTGGTGGTGGTGGTGGTGGTGGTGATGGTGGTGGTGGTGGTGATGTTGGTAGTGATGGTGATGGTGGTAGTGATGGTGATGGTGGTGATGATGGTGGTGGTGGTGGTGTAGGTCGTGGTGGTGATGGTGGTGGTGATGATGGTGGTGGTGGTGGTGATGGTGATGGTGGTGGTGGTGATGGTCGTGGTGATGGTGGTGGTGGTGATGTTGGTGGTGGTGGTGATGGTGGTGGTGGTGGTGGTGATGGTGGTGGTGATGGTAGTGGTGGTGGTGGTGATGTTCGTGGTGGTGATGGTGGTGGTGATGGTGGTGGTGGTGGTGATGTTGGTGGTGGTGGTGGTGATGGTGGCGGTGGTTGTGGTGATGGTTGTGATGGTGGTGGTGATAATGATGGTTGTGGTGATGGTGGTTATGATGATGGTGGTGGTGGTGATGGTGGTGGTGATAGTGGTGGTGGTGATGTTGATGGTGGTGGTGGTGGTGGTGTTGGTGATAGTGGTGGTGGTGGTGGTGGTGATAGTGGTGGTGGTGGTGATGGTGGTGATGGAGGTGGTGGTGGTGATGGTGGTGATGGTGATGATGGTGGTGGTGATAGTGGTGGTGGTGGTAGTGATGGTGGTGATGGAGGTGGTGGTGGTGGTGATGATGGTGGTAGTGATAGTGGTGGTGGTAGTGGTGATAGTGATGGTGGTGATGGTGGTGATGGTGGTGGTGATAGTGGTGGTGGTAGTGATGGTGGTGATGATGGTGGTGGTGGTGGTGATGGTGGTGATTATTGTGGTGGTGATGGTGGTGGTGATAGTGGTGATGGTGGTGATGGTGGTGGTGGTGATGGTGGTGATGGTGGTGGTGATGGTGTTGGTGATTGTGGTGTTGATGGTGGTGACGATGGTTGTGACGATGGTGGTGGTGGTGGTGGTGATGGTGGTGGTGATGATGATGATGGTGGTGGTGATGGTGGTGATGGTGATGGTGGTGATGGTGATGGTGGTGATGGTGGTGGTGGTGATGGTGGTAATAGTGGTGATGGTGATGATGGTGGTGGTGATGGGGTTGTGGTTGTGATGGTTGTGATGGTGGTGGTGGTGATGGTGGTGATGGTGGTGGTGATAGTGGTGATGGTGGTGATGGTGGTGATGGTGGTGATGGCGGTGGTGGTGATGGTGGTGGTGATGGTGGTGGTGATAGTGGTGATGGTGGTGGTGGTGATGGTGGTGGTGGTGGTGGTGATGGTGGTTGTGATAGTGGTGGTGGTGGTGATGGTGATGATGGTGGTGGTGGTGGTTGTGATGGTGGTGGTTGTGATGGTGGTGGTTGTGATGATGATTTTGGTGGTGGTGGTGATGGTGGTTGTGGTGGTTGTGGTGATGGTGGTGGTGATGGTGGTGGTGATGTTGGTGGTGATAGTGGTGGTGATAGTGGTGGTGATTGTGGTGGTGATGGTGATGATGGTGGTGGTAATGGTGGTGGTGATTGTGGTGATGGTGATGGTGATGATTGTGGTGGTGGTGGTGGTGATGGTGGTGGTGATGGTGGTGGTGATGGTGGTGGTGGTGATGGTGGTGGTGGTGGTGGTGGTGGTGGTGATGATGATGATGGTGGTGGTGATGATGGTGGTGGTGGTGATGATGGTGGTGATGGTGATCGTGATGGTGGTGATGGTGGTGGTGGTGGTGATGGTGGTGATGGTGGTGGTGGTAATGGTGGTGGTGGTGATGGTGGTGGTGGTGGTGGTAATGGTGGTGATGGTGGCGGTGATGGTGGCGGTGGTGGTGGTGATGGTGGTGATGGTGGTGGTGATAATGGTGGTGGTGGTGATGGTAGTGATGATGGTGATGGTGGTGATGGTGGTGGTGGTGGAGGTGGTGGTGTAAATGGTGGTGATAGTGATGGTGGTGGTGATGGTGATGGTGGTGGTGATGGTGGTGGTGGTGGTGGTGATGGTGGTGGTGATGGTGGTGGTGGTGATGGTGGTTGTGGTGATGGTGGTGGTGGTGATGGTGGTGATGGTGGTGGTGATGGTGGTGGTGATTGTGGTGGTGATGGTGGTGTTGGTGATAGTGGTGGTGGTGGTGGTGGTGATAGTGATGGTGGTGGTGATGGTGGTGGTGGTGGTGATGTTGGTGGTGGTGGTGGTGATGGTGGCGGTGGTTGTGGTGATGGTTGTGATGGTGGTGGTGATAATGATGGTTGTGGTGATGGTGGTTATGATGATGGTGGTGATAGTGGTGATGGTGGTGATGGTGGTGGTGGTGATGGTGGTGATGGTGGTGGTGATGGTGTTGGTGATTGTGGTGTTGATGGTGGTGACGATGGTTGTGACGATGGTGGTGGTGGTGGTGGTGATGGTGGTGGTGATGATGATGATGGTGGTGGTGATGGTGGTGATGGTGATGGTGGTGATGGTGATGGTGGTGATGGTGGTGGTGGTGATGGTGGTAATAGTGGTGATGGTGATGATGGTGGTGGTGATGGGGTTGTGGTTGTGATGGTTGTGATGGTGGTGGTGGTGATGGTGGTGATGGTGGTGGTGATAGTGGTGATGGTGGTGATGGTGGTGATGGTGGTGATGGCGGTGGTGGTGATGGTGGTGGTGATGGTGGTGGTGATAGTGGTGATGGTGGTGGTGGTGATGGTGGTGGTGGTGGTGGTGATGGTGGTTGTGATAGTGGTGGTGGTGGTGATGGTGATGATGGTGGTGGTGGTGGTTGTGATGGTGGTGGTTGTGATGGTGGTGGTTGTGATGATGATTTTGGTGGTGGTGGTGATGGTGGTTGTGGTGGTTGTGGTGATGGTGGTGGTGATGGTGGTGGTGATGTTGGTGGTGATAGTGGTGGTGATAGTGGTGGTGATTGTGGTGGTGATGGTGATGATGGTGGTGGTAATGGTGGTGGTGATTGTGGTGATGGTGATGGTGATGATTGTGGTGGTGGTGGTGGTGATGGTGGTGGTGATGGTGGTGGTGATGGTGGTGGTGGTGATGGTGGTGGTGGTGGTGGTGGTGGTGGTGATGATGATGATGGTGGTGGTGATGATGGTGGTGGTGGTGATGATGGTGGTGATGGTGATCGTGATGGTGGTGATGGTGGTGGTGGTGGTGATGGTGGTGATGGTGGTGGTGGTAATGGTGGTGGTGGTGATGGTGGTGGTGGTGGTGGTAATGGTGGTGATGGTGGCGGTGATGGTGGCGGTGGTGGTGGTGATGGTGGTGATGGTGGTGGTGATAATGGTGGTGGTGGTGATGGTAGTGATGATGGTGATGGTGGTGATGGTGGTGGTGGTGGAGGTGGTGGTGTAAATGGTGGTGATAGTGATGGTGGTGGTGATGGTGATGGTGGTGGTGATGGTGGTGGTGGTGGTGGTGATGGTGGTGGTGATGGTGGTGGTGGTGATGGTGGTTGTGGTGATGGTGGTGGTGGTGATGGTGGTGATGGTGGTGGTGATGGTGGTGGTGATTGTGGTGGTGATGGTGGTGACGATGGTTGTGACGATGGTGGTGGTGGTGGTGGTGGTAATGGTGGTGATGGTGGCGGTGATGGTGGCGGTGGTGATGGTGATGGTGGTGATGGTGGTGGTGGTAATGGTGGTGGTGGTGATGGTAGTGATGATGGTGATGGTGGTGATGGTGGTGGTGGTGGAGGTGGTGGTGTAAATGGTGGTGATAGTGATGGTGGTGGTGATGGTTATGGTGGTGGTGATGGTGGTGGTGGTGGTGGTGATGGTGGTGGTGATGGTGGTGGTGGTGATGATGATGGTGGTGGTGATGATGGTGGTGGGGGTGATGATGGTGGTGATGGTGATCGTGATGGTGGTAATGGTGGTGGTGGTGGTGGTGATGGTGGTGATGGTGGTGGTGGTAATAGTGGTGGTTGTGATGGTGGTGGTGGTGTTGGTAATGGTGGTAATGGTGGCGGTGGTGGTGGTGATGGTGGTGGTGGTAATGGTGGTGGTGGTGGTGGTAGTGATGATGGTGATGGTGGTGGTGGTGGTGGTGGAGGTGGTGGTGGTGGTGGTGGTGGTGGTGGTGGTGGTGGTGGTGATGGTGGTGGTGGTGGTGATGTTGGTAGTGATGGTGATGGTGGTAGTGATGGTGATGGTGGTGATGATGGTGGTGGTGGTGGTGGTGGTGGTGGTGATGGTGGTGGTGGTGGTGATGTTGGTAGTGATGGTGATGGTGGTAGTGATGGTGATGGTGGTGATGATGGTGGTGGTGGTGGTGTAGGTCGTGGTGGTGATGGTGGTGGTGATGATGGTGGTGGTGGTGGTGATGGTGATGGTGGTGGTGGTGATGGTCGTGGTGATGGTGGTGGTGGTGATGGTGGTGGTGTTGGTGGTGGTGGTGATGGTGGTGGTGGTGGTGGTGATGGTGGTGGTGATGGTAGTGGTGGTGGTGGTGATGTTCGTGGTGGTGATGGTGGTGGTGATGGTGGTGGTGGTGGTGATGTTGGTGGTGGTGGTGGTGATGGTGGCGGTGGTTGTGGTGATGGTTGTGATGGTGGTGGTTATAATGATGGTTGTGGTGATGGTGGTTATGATGATGGTGGTGGTGGTGATGGTGGTGGTGATAGTGGTGGTGGTGATGTTGATGGTGGTGGTGGTGGTGGTGGTGTTGGTGATAGTGGTGGTGGTGGTGGTGGTGATAGTGGTGGTGGTGGTGATGGTGGTGATGGAGGTGGTGGTGGTGATGGTGGTGATGGTGATGATGGTGGTGGTGATAGTGGTGGTGGTGGTAGTGATGGTGGTGATGGAGGTGGTGGTGGTGGTGATGATGGTGGTGGTGATAGTGGTGGTGGTAGTGGTGATAGTGATGGTGGTGATGGTGGTGGTGATAGTGGTGGTGATAGTGGTGGTGGTAGTGATGGTGGTGATGATGGTGGTGGTGGTGGTGATGGTGGTGATTATTGTGGTGGTGATGGTGGTGGTGATAGTGGTGATGGTGGTGATGGTGGTGGTGGTGGTGGTGGTAGTGATGGTGGTGATGATGGTGGTGGTGGTGGCGGTGGTGGTGATTATGGTGGTGGTGATGGTGGTGGTGATGGTGGTGGTGATGGTGGTGGTGATAATTGTGGTGGTGATGGTGGTGATGGTGGTGGTGGTGATGGTGGTGGTGATGGTGATGGTGGTGGTGGTGGTGATGGTGGTGGTGATGGTGGCTGTAGTGATGGTGGTGATGGTGGTGGTGGTGATGGTGGTGGTGGTGATGGTGGTGGTGATGGTGGTTGTGATTGTGGTGGTGATGGTGGTGATGGTGGTGATGATGGTGGTGGTGGTTGTGGTGGTGATGGTGGTGGTGGTTGTGATGATGATGGTGGTGGTGATGGTGGTGATGGTGATGGTGGTGATGGTGGTGATGGTGGTGGTGGTGATGGTGGTAATAGTGGTGATTATGATGATGGTGGTGGTGATGGGGTTGTGGTTGTGATGGTTGTGATGGTGGTGGTGGTGATGGTGGTGATGGTGGTGGTGATAGTGGTGATGGTGGTGATGGTGGTGATGGCGGTGGTGGTGATGGTGGTGGTGATGGTGGTGGTGATAGTGGTGATAGTGGTGGTGGTGATGGTGGTGGTGATGGTGGTGGTGATGGTGGTGATGGTGGTTGTGATAGTGGTGGTGGTGGTGATGGTGGTGATGGTTGTGGTGGTGGTGGTGATGGTGGTGGTTGTGATGATGATGATGGTGGTGGTTGTGATGGTGGTTGTGGTGGTTGTGGTGATGGTGGTGGTGATGGTGGTGGTGATGGTGGTGGTGATGGTGGTGGTGATGGTGGTGGTGATTGTGGTGGTGATGGTGGTTGTGATGGTGGTGGTGATGGTGGTGGTGATTGTGGTGATGGTGATGGTGATGGTGGTGATGATGGTGGTGGTGATGTTGGTGGTGATGGTGGTGGTGATGGTGATGGTGGTGGTGATGGTGGTGGTCATGGTGATGGTGGTGGTGATGGTGGTGGTGGTGGTGGTGATGGTGGTGGTGGTGGTGATGGTGGTGGTGATGGTGGTAGTGATGATGGTGGTGGTGGGTTATGGTGGTGGTGATTGTGGTGGTGATGATGGTGGTGGTGGGTTATGGTGGTGGTGGTGGTGATGGTGGTGATGGTGGTGGTGATCGTGGTGGTGGTGGTGGTGATGGTGGTGGTGATGGTGGTGGTGGTGGTGGTAGTGGTGGTGGTGGTGTGTGTGTGTGTGTGTGTGTGTGTGTGTGTGTGTGTGTGTGTGTGTGTGTGGGCTTGTATGTATTTTATGTGTATTTTATATATAGTATTGTCAAATTCTCTCTCGCTGTCTCCCTAAAGGCCTCAGAATTATAGTTAACAAGAAGAATTATGAACATTCCTTAGGCAGCCAAAAGGAGCACCTTTAATGTTTTGCAAGTAGCTAAGAGACGAAGACAACTGACAATAAACATCAGAATGAAACAGTCTCCATTGTTTGACTTTATTGTCAGAAGGGGAAACCTTGAACAATTTGTGATAGCAGGAAACATATGGGGTAAGAGAGAAAGAGGAAGAGAGTGAACGAAAATTCTAGACGGTGTTTGTGTGTCATGGAATGGAATGGAAGTGTGTCAGAGCACGAATTGATACATGTTGGAGTTGGTCAGATTTTGAGAAGCAGTATCGCCCATGCCAGTTGGTAGAGGATGTGTGTGTGTGTGTGTGTGTGTGTGTGTGTGTGTGTGTGTGTGTGTGTGTGTGTGTTGTTGTTGAGTGGATGAATGGATTAATGGATGGACGGATGGATGGATGGATTAATGGATCTTTATGACTAATGAAGACACAAACAATAGATTGCACGATTTATTGCATGATATATTTCGCTGCATCTCGGCAGATATATACTGCATAAATCACACAGCATAAAGTAAAGTAATTATATAAATCATTCATGCTGAAATATACGCATAATCACACAGTAATTTCAGTTGTCTATCACGGTAATTTTAAACTGACTTTCAAGTCCTTCTGTTTGCACCAAACTGGCCTATGCAGATTAATCGTGCAAACTATTGTTTTTGTCTTCGTTATTCAAATTCACTACGGGAAAACATTGTTTCAATGGATGTCTGTCTGTCTGTCTCTCTATGTGCATGCATGTCTGTATGTATTTATGTATGTCTACTTGTCTACATGCTCGTATGTGCTCATATGCACGCACGTGTGTGTGTGTGTGTGTGTGTGTGTGTGTGTGTGTGTGTGTGTGTGTGTGTGTGTGTGTGTGTGTGTGTGTGTGTGTGTGTGTGTGTGTGTGTGTGTGTGTGTAAGAAAGTCAAATATTCACCACTAAAAAACACAAAATTGTATCTACAGGCACTGAAGAGTGAGGAAATAAAAGATAAATTCAACGTAGAGGTAAAGAATATATTCGATGCATTGTCCGATATGAAAATACTATTTCAAGACGTCAGTGACCAATTGGAAAAATTGAAGAAATCAGTCAACCAAGCTGCAGAAACAACCATCCCAAAAATAACGATAATAGGACGCAAGAAATGGATGACGGAAGACATCTTAAAACTCATGGAAGTAAGAAGGAATAACAAAAATAACAAGGAAAAATATAAAGAGATTCACAGGAAAATTAGGAAGCTATGCAAAGAGGCAAAAGAAACATGGCTTGAGGAAGATTGCAAGGAAATTGAAAACCAACACAACACCCGGAATACCAAATTAACGCACAAAAGAATTAATGACATCACTAACAAAAGAACACACACACATCAACGGGTTGCCTAAAAATCAAAGATGGCAAAATCATAATAGAAAAAGATCAGATTATACATGCGTGGTCAGATTATGTGAAAGACCTTTATGATGATACAAGAGAAGAACATGATCTTAGGAATAATAATGAAGGACCATTAATTTTGAAGATGGAAGTTCAGAATGCTCTTAACCATATGAAAACTGGCAAGACCCAGGGTACAGATAACATCACAATAGAAATGATCAATGCCTTAGAAGAATATGGAATAGACCAAGTCACCAGACTGCTGAACGCAATATACTATACTGGAGATATACCGCCTGAATTATGTAATTCTATATTTCTTGCAATCCCGAAGAAATCAGGAGCCATGGAATGTGATCAACATAGAACAATAAGTATAATGAGCCACATCACGAAGATTCTGATGAGAATTATCATGCAAAGAGTTGGAGAAGAACAATGTAGGTTTGTAGAAGGCAAGGAGCATTGGAGGACGAAACATCAATAACATTAGATATGCAGATGATACAGTATTAATTGCAGACAATGCGCAGGACCTGCAGCAATTAGTAGATGCGGTTGTTGTACACAGTGAGCAACTGGGGTTAGAATTAAATTGTAAAAAGATTCAGGTTATGGTCGTCACTAGGAAGGAAGAAGTGCCAAAATGTAATATACAAGTAAATGGAAATATTCTTCAACAAGTGAATCGGTACAATTATCTTGGAACAGTTATAACATCTGATTGGAGATGCCTTGAAGAGATTAGAACAAGAATCGCCATGGCGAAAGTAGCCTTTAGCAAGATGAAAAACATTCTGACCAATAAAAAGATGTCAATTGAAACGAGAAAAAGAGTGTTCAGGGGATACATAGAGCCTGTTCTATTGTATGGATTGAAACTTGGACAATGAGCAGTCAAGCTGAAAAACATCTGACGGCTGCAGAAATGTGGTTTCTGAGGAAAATGCAAAGAATACCATGGACAGACAGAAAAACCAATGACCAAGTACTACAGGAGACAAATGAACATCGTAAACTGATTAGAGAAATTAGACGTAGACAGTCAAAATTTTTTAGACATGTTATGAGAAGAAATGGATTGGAGAACTTGGTGACAACTGGCAAGATCGAAGGGAACAGACCAAGAGGAAGACCGAGAGGAAAATAACTGGATGGCTTGGCCACATGGCATGGACGAGACAGGAACACTGAGCTGATCCCCGACACTGGTGATCGAGTGAAATGGCGAGTCATGACCGCCCACGCTTTCCGGCATGGCACATGATTGATTGATTGATTGAGAAGGCAAGGGCACAGTAAGTGCTGTGTATATACTGAGAACAGTAATTGAGCGTTCTGTAGAAGTAAATAAAGATCTATATCTTTGCTTTATTGACTACACAAAGGCTTTCGATAAAGTGAAACATGTCAATGTGATAAGGACGCTTGCAAATCTACAAACTGATGGAAAAGACCTTAGACTTGTAATAAACATATATTGGAAACAACAAGCTGCCATCAGAATTGTTAACAATGTAGGCCAATATCAGCCTATTAGAAGAGGTGTGAGACAGGGATGTGTAATGTCTCCAGATCTTTTTTTTTCCTGTACAGTGAAAATATATTCAGAAATATAGAAGATATGGAAGGAACCAACATTGGGAGACGATACATCAATAACATTAGATATACAGATGATACAGTTTTGATTGCAGACAATGAACAGGACCTGCAAAATTTAGTAGATGCGGTTGTTGCACACAGTGAAAATTAGGGTTAGATCTGAATATTAAGAAGACAGATTATGGTCGTCACTGGGAAGAAGGAAATACCACAATGTGATATACGAGTAAATGGGCATATTCTTAAGCAAGTGAATCGATACAGTTATCTCGGCACAGTCATAACATCTGATGGGAGATGCCTTGAAGAGATTAGAACAAGTATTGCCATTGCGAAGGTAGTCTTTTGCAAGATGAAAAACATACTGACCAATAAAAAGATATCAATTGAAACGAGAAAAAGAGTGTTGCAGTGCTACATAGAACCTATACTTTTGTATGGATGTGAAGCGTAGACAATAAGCAGTCAAGCTGAAAAACAGCTGATGGCTGTGGAAATGTGGTTTCTGAGGAAAATGCAAAGAATACCATGGACAGATAGAAAAACAAATGAACAAGTTCTTCAAGAAACAAATGAAGATCGTAAACTGATTATATTAGACGTAGACAGTCAAAATTTGTTGGGCATGTTCTGAGAAGAAATGAATTGGAGAACTTGGTGACAACTGGCAAGATCGAGGGGAACAGACCAAGGGGAAGACCGAGAAGTAAATACCTGGATGGCTTGGCCACGTGGCATGGTCGAGACAGGAACGCAGAGCTGATCCACGACTCTGGTGATCAGGTGAGATGGCAGAACATGACCCTCCCACGCTTATCGGCATGGCACATGATGGGTGGATATATGTGTTTGTGTGTGTGTGTGTGTGTGTGTGTGTGTGTGTGAGTGTGTGTGTGTGCACGCGCGTGTGTCTGTGTTAGCGAGTAGGCGAATGTATGAGTATGTATGCATGTAGTATGAAACAAACATAAACACACATATGTCACAGATACAATAACCCCCCCCCCCCACCACACACACACACACACACACACACACACACACACACACACACACACACACACACACACACACCTACCTTTTCCCCCATTTTTCTGTTTTGTCCTAACAAAATTCACATCTCTGTTGTCTCGAATCGTTCAACCATACGTAAGCCTCCCCATTTCCCTTGTATGAAGCGAACAGGCTCGTCGTCGTCCCCCTGGACACTCTCTCACATGCATATTGTGGCACCTAACCCAGTAATCCCACGTCTATATTCTTGGGTGACAAATGGTGGCACTTGCATGTGATCACATCTGGGGACAGGGGAATCTTGCATCATTGTTTGACCAGTTTAACCTCACACAGCAGGAACACGAAATCGATCAGTGCTATATCTAGGCACTTCTGTGCATCTGCTTCTGGGAATTCTCTGAACGGGGATACATTTTAGAGTAGTCTAGAAAACTCTGATTCAGACGAGTCTTTATTCAATTGTCTGATTTATTTTTTGTCGGTAATTTAAATGGTTTATATCCTAGGGTATGTGGTGAAGTGGTTACGCATTCCCCCATACCGTGTCCGAAACACAGCTTTGAGCTATTCGAAAGAGACCGCATTGTGCTGATTTTCATACAGTGGTATAAATGCCGGTCGTGCTGAAAGCAATAGCAAACTACTGAACGTATGTGTGAAAGAAAACACAAACAGCCCAAACATGCTGGGATTGAATACGACGTCCTCTAAAAGATATACAGCTAACTTTTAACTATCTAAGACTGTTGATTTTTCTTTTCAAGTAACTGTTACGAGGGCCTCCTTTAGGATACAGCGTTCGACAGCCAATCGATTGGTCGTGGATTTGAATCTTGAATGTCAGATCGAGCCAGCCTAAATTAGGTACCGCGAAATGTCTTGGGAACAAATGACCACATCAGCCACCGAATGGCGATTGGTCTGTAAAATACTGGTTTAGCATCATATACCCATTACACTGGATGACATATGAAACGGTGTTTTATTTACTACTTATTTATATGTAATATTGTAATTCATGGGACAGAACGAGTTACAATAAAATGTGAAGAGAATGAAATTGATTACCAGTTGTGTGAGATAGAATTACGGTATCCTCTTCTATTTTTCATCTCTCAACGAAGCATATGTCCTCAATTAAGTCATGACAAGCCCTATGTAGAACTGCTCGTGATTGCATTTTGCATCTAATGTTGTCTGCAGGTTGAGGTAGAAAACCCTCTGTCAGGTATCTAGACAGAGTTAATTATGAATGAAAGTCGAGCTAAATAAGTTAAAGCAGTTGCATAGCAATTCAACTGAAACAGGTGATAGACGTAAATACGTGACACATCCAGAAATCCAGTCGATCGACTAACCATTGTGCTCTCGTGACAAAACCTCATGTCAGCCTCGAGAAAGCTCACGACCAGAGTCTTTCCTCATTCAGGCACCTTAAAAAGGACGAACATCATATAGCACTAAATCAGCGATACTAATGCAACAACCTGCATTTTATTATAACTTGACGCTATCAACCAACATCCTACATCACCGGACCAACCGCAAGTGACATTCTGTTAATATTCTCAGGCTCTGGGTGTGTAGGGGAAAAATAGAATGAACATGGACAGTTTCAGTAGTTGATGACAGTGTTGACCGTCGATTGTAAGCGGCAGAAAGAAAGAATGAGTTCTAGTTCATTGTGAACGAGACAAAATAATAAGCTGATCTGTTGAGCTGTATCAAGTAGTGACAGAGCGAGAGTACAGTGTGATAAAGGTTGCTACGTTAGAACTGTGTTTACGTTATAGAGAACCATAATCTGTCATTGATCGAGAGGTACAGGAGTATGACTGACTGTCATAAACTGTCAAATATATCAACAAATCAATCATGTGCCATGCCGGAAAGCGTGGGCGGTCATGACTCGCCATTTCACTCGATCACCAGTGTCGTGGATCAGCTCAGTGTTCCTGTCTCGTCCATGCCATGTGGCCAAGCCATCCATGTAATTTCCTCTCGGTCTTCCTCTTGGTCTGTTCCCTTCGATCTTGCCAGTTGTCAATAAGCTCTCCAATCCATTTCTTCTCATAACATGTCCAAAAACTTTTGACTGTCTACGTCTAATTTCTCTAATCAATTTACGATTTTCATTTCTCTCCTGTAGTACTTGGTCATTGGTTTTTCTGTCTGTCCATGGTATTCTTTGCGTTTTCCTCAGAAACCACATTTCTGCAGCCATCAGATGTTTTTCAGCTTGACTGCACATTTTCCAAGTGTCACATCCATACAAAAGAACAGGCTCTATGTATCCCCTCAACACTCTTTTTCTCGTTTCAATTGACATCGTTTTATTGGTCAGAATGTTTTTCATCTTGCTAAAAGCTAATTTCGCCATGGCGATTCTTGTTCTAATCTCTTCAAGGCATCTCCCATCAGATGTTATGACTGCTCGGAGATAATTGTACCGATTCACTTGTTGAAGAATATTCCCATTTACTTGTATATTACATTGTGGTACTTCGTTCTTCCTAGTGACGACCATAACCTGTGTCTTCTTACAATTTAATTCCAACCCCAGCTGCTCACTGTGTACAACAACTGCGTCTACTAATTGTTGTAGATCTTGTGCATTGTCTGCAATCAATACTGTATAATCTGCATATCTAATGTTATTGATGTTTCGTCCTCTAATGCTGATTCCATTTATATCTTCTACATTCCTGAAAATATTTTCACTGTATGGGGAAAAAAGATCTGGAGACATTACACATCCCTGCCTAACACCTCTCTTAATACGCTGATATTGTCCCACTTCATTATCAATCCATATGGCAGCTTGTTGTTTCCAATATTTGTTTTTTTTATAAATCTAATGTCTTTCCCATCAATTTGTAGATCTGCAAGCATATCTATCATGTTGACATGTCTAACTCTATCAAAAGCCTTTGTGTAATCAATAAAGCAAAGGTGTATATCCTTGTTTACTTCTATAGCACGTTCAATAACTGTTCGCAGCATATACACAGCATTTACTGCACCATTTCCTTCTACAAACCCACATTGTTCTTACCCTATTTCAGGTTGTATTTTCTTCCTCACTCTTTGCATGATAATTCGTAGCAAAATCTTTGTGATGTGGCTCATTATACTAATTGTTCTATGTTGATCACATTCCAAGGTTCCTGATTTCTTTGGGATTGCAATAAATACAGAGTTACATAATTCAGAAGGTATATCTCCAGTATCAAATAATGTGTTCAGCAGTCTGGTGACTTGATCTAGTCCAAATTCTTCTAAAGCTTTAATCATTTCTGTTGTGATGTTATCTGCACCGGGGACCTTGCCAGCTTTCATATGCTTAAGAACATTTCGAACCTCCATCTTCAACATTGGCGTTCCTTCATTAAATCTAATATCATACTGTTCCCCTCTGTTATCATTATAAAGGTATTTTACATAATATGTTCATACACGTAGAATCTGATTTTTTTCTATTATGATTTTGCCATCTTTAGTTTTTAGACAGCCTGTTGATGTACTTGTTCTTTTATTGGTAAGCTCCTGAATTCTTTTGTGCACTAATTTGGTATTTTGACTGTTGTGTTGTTTTTCAATGACCAAGCACTTTTCCTCAAGCCATGCTTCTTTTGCCTCCTTACATAATATTCTGACTTGTATGTGAATTTCTTCATATTTGGCAGGATTATTTTTGTTGAGTCTTCTTGTTTCCATTAGGTGTAAAATTTCTTCTGTCATCCATTTCTTAAGGCCCACTTTTTTTAATTTTGGAATAGTTGTTTCTGCAGCCAAACTGATTGAATTCTTCAACATTTCCCATTGATCATCCACATCAGGGAATAATATCTCTAGATCAGACAATATATCAAATCTGTTCTGTACTTCTATGTTGAATTTGTTTTGTATTTCCTTGTCATTACTCAATGTACACAAATCATATTTAGTGTTTCCTGTTATATACTTGACTTTCTTCAACTTTATCCTCAGTGTTCCTGTAAGTAGTCTGAGGTCACTATAACAATCAGCACTGGGAACTGTTTTTGCTCTTGTTAGTGAGTTTCTAAATCTTCTGCTAATCAGAATGTAGTCAATCTGGTTTCTGATCCTGCTATCAGGATTCCTCCATGTCCATAATCTTCTAGGGTGTTGCTTAAACCAGATGTTTCCTATATCCATTTCCTGTTCTTTTGCCCACTCTACGTGTCTGTATCCTCTTTCATTTCTCTCACCTAAACCATAGTTTCCTACTGTGTATCTATCACCTCGATTTCCTACTTTTGCATTGAAGTCTCCTATTATGATGTTTATTTCTGAATTTTTACATTTCTTTAAGGCAGTCTCTATGTCATTATAAAATTTCTCTACACTATCTTCACTGGATTCTACTGTTGGGGCATATACTTGAATAATATTTATGCTAAAAGGTCTGCCACTTAATTTAACTAGCAAATTATCCCTAGATCAGGAAATCAACATCCGGATTGGTAAGGCAGCAACAACAATGAACAGGTTACGAAAAAGAGTCTGGAAGAACAGGAAGCTTACTGCCAAAACAAAAGTCCTTGTCTATCAAGCCTGTGTCCTTAGTACTCTTCTCTATGGCAGTGAAACCTGGACAACTTACTCACACCAAGAGAACAATTTAAACAGCTTTCATATGCGGTGTCTGCGAAGAATTCTTGGTATTAAGTGGCAAGACAAAATCACAAATACTGAAGTATTGGAAAGATCAGGTTGTGTGACAGTTTATTCCATGCTCAGTCTTCGTAGACTTAGATGGATAGGACATCTTAGGAGGATGGATGATGGTAGAATACCAAAGGATATCTTTTTTGGTGAATTACAGATGGGTAAGAGATCTCAGGGTCGGCCTCTACTACGATACAAAGATGTGTGTAAGCGGGACATGATTGATACAGGCATTGATAATGCACATTGGGAGCAAGTCGCCGCTGAACGTGTTGCATGGAGGGCAAATATCAGAAATGGAATAAAGTCAAAGGAGAAAATTATTGCAGAAAAGTCACACACCAAGCGTTTGAGACGTAAGATGGTGCATGATGGTGGAAATGACCATGTGTTCACATGCACCCACTGTGAACGGACATTTACAGCGCAAATTGGCCTTATCAGTCACACTCGCTACCGCCATAGTTAAAAGTTATTATGCCTTTTAAAGCACAAACTATCGTCTGTCAAGACGGCAAGGTGCCAATGATATGAGAACTCTGTCCGACACGGCCCAATATCCTTGAACAGATTTTGATGTTTTCCGGTCCAAAATAATAGCCACTCCCCTTTGTCGGTCTTCACCTCCAGAATAAATAATCTTGAAATCTTCATCTATTTTGATGCCTGCTCCTGTCCATCTTGTTTCGCACATCCCTAGAATATTAATTTTTTCTCTTTCAATTTCTTGTTTTATGTTCTCTAATTTTTCTCTACATTTTCGTCGTCGTTTAACGTCCCAACGTTCCATGTTGCTAATTTTAACGTCTCTGTCCTTGTCTTGCGATGATCAGTCTTTAGGCGAATCATAATGCTTATATAGTAACTTGCGGTGTATGACAGGTGGGCCTTGAGCCTGAGGAATTACGGCCGCCTGGCTATATAGTGCAGTCGCCGCGAACTGTGCGGGTTAGGGGTTTCCATTTGCCTCCGACAGAAAAACATCCACACCTTACCGAGGATTCGAACCCGGGTCTCCCGAAGGAGAATCCGGTATTCTAGCAACTCGACCAGCCAAATGACTATTGTGACTAAAAATGTCTCATCCTGTTGTGGGTGCATATGTGATGTATATCCTCTGGGAAGAAATAAAACTGCCGCCGTGAGTTTGTCTTCATCTTTTCGTCTGAACATCTGCCGGATTCGTGTGTGTGAAAGCCATTATTTCAGGTAATCATTGTCAGCAGTATTATCCGCAAGTCAACACCCCCCTCCTCCACCAGCATCACGGCACCCTGAGTCGCCTCTTACGGTATACATGGTTGGTTAAAGGGCTGTTGTTATGTTCATCTCTTATGGGTGCTGATAACACATTGGCGAGAATACAGAATCTCTGACTTCCGGTCCAACATTGCGGATAGACGGTTGAGCTGTTAAGGTCTCGGGAGTGCTTTTGCTTCCGGCTACGGCTTGCTTACGCATTTTCCTCAGTTGGACTGGTAGTACATTATTTTTCCTCGCCCAGCTACTGAGTTGAGTGCTTGGAGCGACACTGAGCTGTGGATTTCGTGTGGAGTGATTTTACATCTGTCCGAGGTTGTTTGTGTCGTAAACTGCATGTTCAGAAAATGGCGACGGTCTGTAGCTGAACTAGCTAGTTTTGCATTATGCAGTAATATGTGTGAAGCTGCTGTATTTCAAGTGGCTGCCACTTCCAGTAGAGTTGAGTTGAGTTAAGAACCGACATCACTGCACTCAGGACATTCCCATACGTGCTCCGTCCCCTCGTTCAACAGCCAGCGAAGAGTCATACAACTCATCGACGATTAACTGTTTATTTCGTGGCGGATTGTTGTGTTGGCATTCTGGCAGCGGCCTTACGCATGTACTTGTCTGTGCGTACTGTTGTGTTGTCTGCACTACTGTCTGTTCCCCTCTTCACATGGGGCAGTGAGAGGCATTTTTGTGATATTCACTGGCACCGGAACGGAGTATTACAAGGGTAACCTTTGTCGTGAAGTTGGAACTCTGACTAACTAACTAACTCTATAGATATGAGTATAATTGCCAGAGGGTAGAAACCAATTAAAGTGAAAACTGAGCAGGTTGGGGGTCAATTATCTGCTCTAAATTATCGATCTAGCAGGTATGACCAATGCCCCTGAAGGCGTGTAAAATCGTGCGTTAATTTATAACCTGCCCTTGATAGAAATAGATAACGTAATTAGTGGGTCATTGATAGAAAGAGATAAAGTAATTGGTGGGTGCTTGATAGAAAGAGATAAAGTAATTGGTAGGTCCTTGATAGACAGAGTTACAGTAATTGGTGGGTCCTTGATAGACAGAGTTACAGTAATCAGTGGGTCCTTGATAGACAGAGATAAATTAATAGATGGGTGCTTGATAGACAGAGTTACAGTAATTGGTGGGTCCTTGATAGACAGAGATAAAGTAATTGGTGGGTCCTTGATAGACAGAGTTACAGTAATTGGTGGGTCCTTGATAGACAGAGTTACAGTAATTGGTGGGTCCTTGATAGAAAGAGATAAATTAATTGATGGGTCCTTGATAGAAAGAGGTAAAGTAATTGGTGGGTCCTTGATAGAAAGAGGTAAAGTAATTGGTGGGTCCTTGATAGAAAGAGGTAAAGTAATTGGTGGGTCCTTGATAGAATTAAAGTATTTGGAGGGAGTGAATGTGGAACAACATCAGCTATCTTAGAAAATGTTAAAGATTTAAGCAGGAAAGCATGGGTTTCAGTATCATCTTTCTCAGATAGAAAGAGTTAAAGAAATAACCGGAGAAGAGTTAAAGTAATAACCGGAGAGAATGAGTTACTGCAGAAGCTGTCTTAGATAGATAGAGTCACAGTATTAAGTGGGATAATGTGGTTTAATATAACAAGCGTTTGGTAAAGAAGAAATTCGTCAAGCGATTGTGTTTGTGGACGTGCCAGGAAATTATTAAAACAGATTAACGAATTTCCAGGGTCACCGAAAAGAGAAAGAAACAACGAATGCCTTTGAAGACAGAACATTTACCCGACTTTTATCATCATCGGCATCTGGTTAGAAAGTCCGAAGACAGAAATAGTCGAGTCCTGTTATTTTCACACTAACCCACATGTGGGACAGTTCTCTTCATGTCTGTACCAGGGCTGTTTATATGGCTGTGTAATGTAGCTGTTTCTTGTACGCTTATTTGGTATATTTGTTTCGTGCATGCCTGTGCAGTGTATGTGTTTCTTGCATGCCTGTTTAATGTATTTGTTTATGTCTGATCCATGACAGTATGTGTGATGTAGTTATTTATCGCATGCCTGTTTGATGTATTCGTTTATGTCTGATCCAGGACAACCTGTATAATGTACTTGTATTGTGCGTGTTTGTTTGATGTATTGGTATCTTTCCAGCATATGTTATGTAGCTTGTAGCTCTTTGCATGTTGTGTGATGTGGCTGTTCATGCATGCGTTTCCTGTCTTTTTTTTTAAAATTCCGTTGCTTTGAAATCATGTGTAATCTACACACGCGCTCCTACTTCTAGTGCACTAGATTAATCTTTGAGTGTGGATTATCTTTCCATATTAACAGTGTCCCACACCTTCAAGAGACCCCACTCCGACTTCACACGTACATGTAATTTACTGGTTTGCCTTTTCAGTTCACAGGTGAATTTTACAGGAGACTCCCGGGGGTCGTCCCTGGAGCTACGGATTTCGTGCTTTGTGTCGAACTTTTGGTGGGTCGCTCTGCGGAAAGAGACCGAGCAATTTGGGATAAAACCCGGGTCAATATAGTATTTCTGGTGACTGCCGATTCCATCGACGATGAACTGTATTTTTCGTGGTGGACTTTTGTGTTGGCATTCTGGCGGCGGCATTATGCACGGTGTACCTGTGCGGGCTGTTGGCTTGCCGAGACTCCTGTCTGTTCCACTTTTCACATTGGGGAGTATTTTGTGATATTCACTGGCACATGAATGGAGCATAATGGGGACGACTCGCTGCCGTGAATTTGGAACCGCAACTAACTAACTAACTAACTAACTAACTGACTGACTGACTGACTGACTGACTGACTGACTGACTGACTGACTAACTAACTAATGTAATTTATGCTCCCACGTCAAGGACGAAAAGTCAATATTTTAGTCCTACTGACCGGTGTCGAAGTTAATCCCGCTACCTCGGCATCAGCACACCGGATGTTTAACATCGAGCGCGCGTATCCATTCCGCCAAACTGACCTCCATGCATGCATTTGGTGTATTTCTTTCTGGAATGCCTGTGTGATGTAGTTGTTTCTTGCCAACTTCAATGATGTAGTCATTTCTTGTATGTTTGAACGAAGCAGCAATTTCTCGGTTGTCTGTGTGATGTTATTGTTTCTTGCATTCCTGTGCGATGTTATTTCTTGAATGCCTGTATAGTATAGTTGTTTCTTGCATGCCTGTGTGGTATAGTTGTTTCTTGCATGCCTGTGTGGTATAGTTGTTTCTTGCATGCCCGTGTAGTATAGTTCTTTCTTGAATGCCTGTATGATATAGTTGTTTCTTGCGTGTCTGTACCTTATAGGTGTTTCTTGCATGCCTGTATGGTATAGTTGTATTTATGCATGCCTGTATGGTATAGTTGTTTTTATGCATGCCTGTAGAGTATAGATGTTTCTTGCATGCCTGTATGATATAGTTGTTTTATGCATGCATGTATGGTATAGTTGTTTCTTGCATGCCTCTATGTTATAATTGTTTCTTCCATGCCTGTATGGTGTACTTGTTTTATGCATGCCTGTATGGTATAGTTGTTTCTTGTATCCCTGTGTGGAATAATTTCTTTAATGGGCATTAGTTAACATATGCCACAAAGACATGAGGTTGATTTTAACTCATAATGCAGACATCAACAAGTGGTAAAAAAATACAGCTGAGAAGTTTATGAGCTCGCAGAAATCACAAATTACTTAACTGCTCCGTTAAACATGGCCAATGGTCATATTTTGAGACACGATACTGGTCTTGAGTTAAATTTCTGCTATGTTAAGTTCTTGTACAATATCACCATGTTTCGTCTTTAATGTTATTATTGTTCCGTTCGCTCACTTTAAACTCAAGCTTTGTCTATTCCCGTGTTGCTGCTACTTCTAGTGCGTTGGACTGATTTTTGCGTGTGGATTAGCTTTCCTATTACCAATGCCCCTCGACACCAGGCAAACTCACTCCGACTTCTGGGGTACTTGTAATTTCCCTAAAATCAAGGACGAGAAGTCAACATTTTAGTCCAACTGACTGGTGTATTGGGTTGAATCCGCTAACCCGGTATCACCACACCGGAAGTTTAAGAGCGAAAAACATTCGGCCATGATGACCCCCTTTCGTCTTTTTGATCCATTTTCCCTAAGAATATTTCTGTGACGTTTCTGTTCAAAATCCTCAACTTTCTTCTTCGGTGTTTGTGAAATGATCCAAGATTTTCTTGCGTATGTTTCAACAGAACAGATGCATTTTTTTTTTTATTTCAATGCTTAGGACAGACTCCAAACCATTACCAGGTTAAGCAAACGAGTCATCTGGTAGATTGTTATAAAGCTTTCCTATTGACAACAATAATATCGCTGAAACCCATCCACACCTACATTTCTGTCCAATCTCTTTTAAATCAGCCTTCTTGTTCCTCACAAAATTGCATTTATTTATGCGGAAAACTTCGTTCCTCGTCTTGTAGTTTTCGTTACATAAATAGGTTATCGATTTTAAAAAAAAAAATTAAAATTAATATAGCACGTCACCCCGGCATATTTTAGCCTTTTGTGATTTTTGTTGTTGTTGCAACTTTACGTTCAGTTTGCCATTACTTTCTGAACGACCGGCACTCATAACATGTTTTTTAAAAATCAAATCAAGGCGGTCTGCTGCCAAATCGCCTGCATCTGTTAGCAACTGTTATTTGTCAGTAAATAAGTAAAGTACCCTTTCACACACTTTAATGCGCATTGAACATATAGTGTTGAACCCATAATTTTATAAACCATTCGGCGCTCGACTGGTCACGTGGTCAGTATCTCTCCGCCGGTACTTTACTTCTGAAGACATTTGCTTGGAACCGTTCTTAGGCTGGGTTCACCTAGAACAGTGGTTCTCAACCTTTTTTTGGCCCTTTCCCCACTTCACCATATTTTAAGAACGTCATCCCCCCCCCCCCCTTTCATATTTCCTACCTAAAAATTTGGCCGTGCCCCCCTTCACCATATTTTCAGAACCTCATCCCCCCCCCCCACCTTTCGTATTTCCTACCTAAAAATCCCCCCTCCCGCCCCTACACAGTATACATAATAATGGAAGCACATACTAAAACAAGTCTAGACGTCCACATAAAACGTGATTTGTGAGTCTACTTCTTCTTCTTCTTCAGCGTTCCGAGCCATTGAGGTTCTTTGCTGCAGATACAATCCGTCTCCATTCGTCTCTCTGATTGACCTTCTCTTGCCAGTCGTTGATTCCATGTGCTTGTAGGTCTGTATATATATATTGTCTCTCCACCGTCTTCTTGGTCTACCTCGAGGTCTACGGTCATGTATTTCCTGAGTGTAAGCGAGTTTTGTTTCCCTATTATCTTCAATTCTTCCTATATGCCACTGCCATTGTAGTCTATTAGCCTTCATGATACCAGTGATTAGCGCGGACAACAGATCATAGATGTCTTTGTTACTTCTTCTTTTCCACTCTCCACTTTGTGTATCCCTAATGGGTCCATAGATGCGTCTTAAAACTTTGTTCTCAAAGGTTTGTAACAAGGCTTCGTCTCCTTTCGTTGTACTCCAGGTTTCAGAGCCATACAGCACAACTGGTCTGATCAGTGTTTTGTATATTGTGATTTTGGTGTTACGAGATAGCGCATTTGATTTTAGTGGATGTTGTAGTGCATAGTATATCTTATTTCCAGAATTTATTCTAGTTTGTATTTCTTCCCTTATGATGTTGGAGCAGTTGAAGATTGTAACCAGGTATTTGTATGTTTCCGTTCTTTTAATGGTCATATTATCTATTTGTATGTGGGTCTACTTACTTTATAAAATGAATTTTAGAAGGGTGAGACGTACAAAACCGTAAAGTATGAAGGGAAAAGCAAGATCAAGTAATCGGTTCTTGTATTAACGCGATCTTGAAATAATCTTAATCCCCCCCCCCCCCCTGGAAACCCCAAAACCGGTTGAGAACCACCGACCTAGAAGCTCGGGTCAATTAAAACAAATTTGAATCTGCTTCTATCAACTTCGAAACCATGACCACGGGGCCACGGTTTGTAGAAATGATTATTTTCTATATATGATTATGATTATTAATGATTTGTTTATAGCCACACACGAGTATGTAGTCAACGCTGGTTCTTTGTCACGATCATATTTCGCTAGAAGCTTCTAGTCGGATCTGTGTCCATCATCCCTAAATGGAGAGAGTCACGAACTCGTTGACGGCTTTTCGTGACTCGACGACGAAACAGACAATGACAGATTTAACTCAGTAACCTGATATCAGCAAGCACAGATACAGAAGAAGCTGACGGGTGATTTATTAGTCCCACAAAGAGTTTAAAATGCAATGGGATCTACTTCATTGCACTGCGTTTTATTCCATATGGCTCAGTCTCTTTCCTACATGGCGGCATGTCGAAAGCGACGCACAGAGCATGAATTCCGTAGCTCCGGCGTCATTCCTCGGGAATCTCAGAGTAAATAACGCTCGTGATGTAGCCCGAAATCAAACCAATAACCTTCGTAACGCGAGACAGGCGGTGTTATAATGTCACAACCCAGACTCCTTAGATGAGACATGGACAGGTCTAGAGACACACAGACGTGGATCACATCATATGAGATGAGATGAGATGAGATAATATGTGATGAGATGAGATATGAGATGAGATATGAGATGAGATATGAGATGAGATATGAGATATGAGATGAGATATGAGATGAGATAATATGAGATAATATTAGATGACATGAGATGATATGAGATGAGATAATATAAGGTGAGATGACATGAGATGAGATGAGATAATATGAGATAAGATGAGATGAGATGAGGCGAGATGAGATGATATGAGATGATATTATATGAGATGATGTGAGACGAAATGAGATGAGATGAAATGAGATGAGATGAGATAATATGCGATGAGGTAATATCAGATGATATGATATGATATGATATGATATATGATGATATGATATGATATGATATGTGATATTATGTGATGTGCTATATGACATGATATGATATGATATGATTTGATGTGATATGATATGATATGATATGATATCAGATGAGATCAGATGAGGTCAGGTAAGATGCGATGCGTTAGAAATGCTTCTGGGACAAAAATAAGATGAGATAAAGAACAAAAACCGGTTTAATAGACAGTAGGATCGACTTCATTGCACCGCGTTTTATTCCACATGGCTCGGTCTCTTTCCGCATGGCGGCCCATCGAAAGCATCGCACAGAGCACGAACTCCGTAGCTCCAGCAACATTCTTAAGGAGTCTCAGAGAAAGTTACACTCGTGATGTAGCCGGAAATCAAGTCCGCAACCTTCGGAGGGCGAGACAGACGGTGTTATCACATCACCACAGAGACTTCTTAGATGAGACAAATAAGAAACTAAGAACATGAGTAAGGATAACAGCGATTACTGACTTTATAGAACACCAGAGAATTAAATAGATCTGACATTCGGCAAGAATGGAATAAGTTCAACCAGTAGATTAAACATTTTAACAAATCGATAATAGACGTTTCTCCGTGGCGAAGTTGTCAAGCCGTCTGACTCGGGCTTCGAAGGTTGTGGGTTCGATTCCGGGTCGCGTCCTTCGGGTCACGAGTAATTTTTTTTTCGGAGACTCCTGTGGGGTTCGTCGCTATAGCTACGGAGTTCGTGCTTTGTGCGACGCTCTCGGTAGTTCGCTGCGGAAAGAGACTGGGTCATATGGGATAAAAACGCGGTGCAATTAAGTCGACCTTGTCGACTTTTAAGCGATTTTTTTAAAGCGATATTTACACCTGAGGACATTGGGATACAAGGCAAGAGGATGCACAGAAAGAGTTGACCAGATGGAATTAAACAGAAATTGAAGAAATCAAACATGACGTTAGTACAGACAACAAGAAAAGTGAAACACCGAAAATGACATTTATCTCCTCCCTGCAGCGCCTCGAGGCAAAAGCAACAGGACAAAACAGAAGATGAAGACTCGAGAAAAAATGTGGGTTGGCCCATGTTGTATTTTACACCATGCAGCTAATTTTAACAGACAACTATCTTCTTGCTTACAACCAAGTCAACAAGTGTTATGTATTCGCGTCATGATACTCGTATAGGCAGAGGTCGGCAGCCTTTGTGTAGAGCTGCGCCGAATTAATATTGTTAGGTCAGTCAGCGTGCCAACCTTAATTTTTGCAAAGTCACTCAGTGTGCCAACCTCTGTCCTTGAAAAGTCACTCAGTGTGCCAACCTAACTCCTTGCAAAGTCACACAGTGTGCCAACCTCTGTCCTTGCAAAGTCACTCAGTGTGCCAACCTAACTCCTTGCAAAGTCACTCAGTGTGCCAACCTCTGTCCTTGCAAAGTCACTCAGTGTGCCAACCTAACTCCTTGCAAAGTCACTCAGTGTGCCAACCTCTGTCCTTGCAAAGTCACTCAGTGTGCCAACCTAACTCCTTGCAAAGTCGCTCAGTGTGCCAACCTAACTCCTTGCAAAGTCACTCAGTGTGCCAACCTCTGTCCTTGCAAAGTCACTCAGTGTGCCAACCTAACTCCTTGCAAAGTCGCTCAGTGTGCCAACTTATTTCCTTACCACATCACTCAGTGTGCCAACGTATGTTCTTACAACATCACTCAGTGTGCCAACCTATGTATAAGATAGTTACAACATCACTCAGTGTGCCAACCTATGTATAAGATAGTTACAACATCACTCAGTGTGCCAACCTAAGTCCTTGTAAAGTCACACAATGTGCAAACCTAAGTCCTTGTAAAGTCACTCAGTGTGCCAACCTATGTATAAGATAGTTACAACATCATTCAGTGTGCCAACCTAGGTTCTTACAACATCACTCAGTATGCCAACCTATGTATAAGATAGTTACAACATCACTCAGTGTGCCAACCTTTGTATAAGATAGTTACAACATCACTCAGTGTGCAAACCTATGTTCTTGCAAAGTCACCCAACGTGCCAACGTAAGTCCACCATATCGTGTATATATGTTATGTACGATAAATAATTATTCTATTATTGTTAGATTATTGAATATTTTAATATAAATAGGGGCAAATACAAATATTATGCTTAGAAAACTTTACATTCTGAACACAATATTTTGAAATGTAATTGTAACATTGTCATATGTACATTTTATTAAGATACATTATCAACTAGTTTGAATACCAAAACATGTTAACGGAACAGTATTAGTTAATACATAACAACAACACCATTTATGCTTTAGTAGTGGTGGCTTAACACTACCATGAATATGCGACAACCGATAGAACTATAGAGTTGGTGGTGGGGCTGTCGGGAGAGAAGGGAAGGAAAGAAGGGGACACAAAAGTTCGTTAAGGTCAGCCCTTGTTGCTCTATACTCACGTGGTAAGTTTATAACATATCGTACATACTTACTTTAAATATAAACCAACTGTAGATTTGAGAGGATCTGGAATCAAGAATATAAGACGAGATAGAGAAATAAAAATAGGTCAAGAAAACAATAGGATCACTTCATTGCACCACGTTTTTTTTTTTTTTCATTTGGCTCGGTCTCTTTACTACAAGGAGCCCTGTCGAAAGCGTCGCACAGAGCACGACCTCCATAGTTTCAACGATGTTCCTCAGTATTCTCAGAGTAAATTACACTCGTGACGTAGCTCGAAATCGAACCCACAACCTTCGTAACGCGAGACAGGGGTATTATAATGTCACCACCGAGACTCCTTAGATGAGACAAATAAGAAACTAAGAACATGTGTAGGAATAACACCGATTACTGACTTTATAGATTCACAAGTATTCAAAGAATTATGTGCCTCAATGTTTTTAATTTGTCGATCTGTATGAGATTATATATTGTATTTCAATTCACTCAGCGTGCCGTTGAAAAATGTTTAGCGTGCCAATCTTGTTATTTGGCATTCTATATTATTAGACGGAGCCGCGTTTCACAGTGGCCATACCGCTAACCTGCTCGAAAGGTTATCGTGTGTTCGAATCCCCATGGAGACGAATTTTTTTTTTCTAATTAATAAAAACACCCAGATCAACCGAACCTAACATGATCACCAAGAAAAGTCCTGGAAAATAAATGCGGCCGGCGTGATACTGACCCTATTTCGCATCGAATACCTATTGCTCTATAAAATATTCAGCTCGCACCATATACTTAACACATATCGAGGTGTATAGAAGGGTCATTTACTTGTACTTAATTGTACCACACACCCTATCCGTTTCAGTGGGTGGACAAGAGCCCTTATTTTCCATTGCCAATACCATTGCCAAATGTTGAAATCATTGCCATAGTAACTAAGTAACTGGCAGCCTTTCAATGTCACGTAATTGGATGCCAGACTTAATCTGGCGGTTTTCATACCAGCTAGGTTTTGTGGCGTAATTAAAATCTGTTGCTGGCAACAGAAACTTGGCTTCACTTTCAGGGAAATTGCTGAGACTGGAGCTGTTGTTGTTATTATTGTTGTTATTGTTTTATACAGTCTGTACCTAGAAACGTAACATTTGTAAAACAATTACCACGATTCAATAGTTTATTATTGTGTGTACAGTGTGGATGAACAGATAAATTATTACAGCCTGGAGAGAGTGGAGCGGTAAGGAGTGACCTAGGGGATATGGCCGACACTCAGTACTCTGAGGAGAAGCCAGACAGACTCATCAGACTTGGTGCCGTTAGTATTGGGACTCTTCGCTGGCTGTTGTAGATGAGGACGGTGCACGGATGGGAATATCCTGAGAGCACTGATGTCTTCTCTTGACTTAACTCGGTTCAACTCAAAAGATGACAGATGGATGGATAGATCGAACAGCTGGAGAGATAGACATATAGATGGACAGACCAAACAGCCAGAGAGATGGACCTATAAATGGACAGACCAAACATCCAGAGAGATAGACATATAGATGGACAGACCAAACAGCCAGAGAGATATACATATAGATAGACAGACTAAACAGCCAGAGAGATGGACCTATAAATGGACAGACCAAACATCCAGAGAGATAGACATATAGATGGACAGACCAAACAGCCAGAGAGATATACATATATATGTACAGACCAAATATCTGGAGAGATAGACATATAGAAAGACAGACCAAAGTAATGACGTTATTTATACGCATTTGTGTATGTGTCCCCTCTCCTGTAAGCCGCGAGAATTTCAGAAAGCGGATCAAACTATTGAATCCCTATCGAAGAATGTCCTCCTCCTATCCTCGCCCAAAGTTTCACAGCCAGATGTCCGACATTTCTGTCATTCTGACATCGATGAAGACATTCGCAAAGTGGTGGGTTTTCTGCCAGCCTATTTTCTTACTCTCATTTAAGGGAAATATAGAAATCTTCAAATGCTGGCGTCCCTCCTTATGTTTCATTACGCGTGAATTTGGATTACGTGTTATGAATCATATGTGTTATACTATTGACCAATCAATTTTTGTTGTATTTTGTTTGATAAATGTTTAAAATACCTATTTTTCTTCTTTATCCTTTCTTTCTCGTCTCCCTCTTCTTCCTTCTCCTCCTTCTCATTCTCCTTCTCCTTCTTCTTCTTCTTCTTCTTCTTCTTCTTCCTCTTCTTCTTCTTCTTCTTCTTCTTCTTCTTCTTCTTCTTCTTCTTCTTCTTCTTCTTCTTCTTCTTCTTCTTCTTCTTCTTCTTCTTCGTCTTCTTCTTCTTCTTCCCCTTCTTCTTCTTCCCCTTCTTCTTCTTTCTTCTTCTCCTCATGCTCATCCTCTTCTTCTTCCTCCTCATCCTCCTCTTCCTCCTCCTCCTCCGTCTTCTTCTATTTCATACCATTACAGTTAACATAACCAAGCAGAGATATTTTGTGCTAATACATTAATAGTTACTGTTTTCAGTCATATAGTTGGTTAAGCCATTGTGCCATAGGAGACCAGTGTCCCTTTATCCCAACTTCATCTCTAGATTTTCTCCTCCCTTGTCCGCACTCACATATCCATGTTAGTGACCCCAGTGTGAGGAATAATTTGTTTCAGGTACCAGACATCAATGTACATATTTGTGTGGAAGTAAAGTGCTTGATACCATATGTGTTTACGTCCATTACTGCAATATGGACACAGCTGTGGAAGGTAGCCCACTGTTGTGGACTTGATACCGCGCAGTCTACCAGTTTTGTTCATGATATTTTAGTCTGTTTTGTCCTGTTCAACCAGCTCTGTGGTGAAGAGGTTCAGGACACGATTCACAATCCCGAAAACCGCGTTCGAAACAAGGTGATGGCAATTCGGAAGCAGACAGCCTTGCGCTGGTTTCATACAGGTATGAGTGCCGGTCGTTCAGAAAGCACTGGCAAACTACTGAACGTAAACTTGCCCAGAAATCACAAATAGCCAAATCATGTTGGGGTTGACTGCGGCGTCCTGTAAAGGATATGCAGCTAACTTAACTTTTCCTGTTCGCAATCGGAACATGATGATCTCATCTTGCCCTTAAGGTTACAAGATAAAGATACATTGCACATACAGTATTGAGTACGGACAAACATGAAAATTACTCCAGATTGAACATAGAAAATCGGCCAGCTCGTCAAGTTTGAAATTAATACTTGAAACCTAGATGCCACATAAACAATTAAACGAATATTTTATTGTCGGGCAGGATAATAAAAATAAAAAAAAGAATAGGAACGGGCATAAGTTGGAGTCAAGGTATTGTCTGTTGTAAGATGTTTCTGTATATAACAAGATCTGCCTGATCGATACTACTCTGTTTCTTCATCCATACTTTGTTAACAAGGAATAATCATGTCCGGATATTTCAACAAATCGGAAGCTGTTCTCGTCCAAGCATCAAACTGTTTGCCTGGAATATGTATTATTCTCATATTCGATTCCTGTGTCCTCGCTTTACTGGTAAACTAGATTGTCATTTAATGTAGTGTCCTTTCATTATAGGGCTTCCACAAGGACGTGCAATTTCACGGGTGCCTTTTATACAAAAGTACGTAGTGACTATTGATTTATAGGCATAACGGGATTTCCAACAGTTGTGAATTCTTGTTTTTAAAGTCTTGATCACATGTCCAATATGAACGCATTGGGTACTTGGAACTCGGCCACAAATTATTGCACCGGGCTACCAGCAAGATGTGCAACGCCTATCAAGTAAGATAGCGGCAATAGAAGCACCTGTTATTGGAAGAATATTGATATTAGCTGATGACATTATAGTGTATACACAGAGGAGAGACAAGGCAGAAATATCTGGAGAATTGCAGGCTGCTGTTACCAAATGTATGAGTGGTGCACGGGGGGAGATGGGGGGGGGGGCACTGTAATCAACCAGTCAAAGCATCTACACTATGTTGTTACATGAACAGGAGCATTTTCGACGGAGGTATCACCACAATCGAAAATGGAATCAACAGAGAGAACACACTCAAGTACTGGGAATAAACCCTTGACAGAAGCTGGTCCTCCATGGATCGTGTGCGGGAGGTGGTGGAAGGAACCAAGAAAAGACTCTACTCTGAAAATGCCGGCGGCGGCGGACATGGAGCAAAGATTAGTGTTCACACTTTTCCAGCATCTGCCCGTTTCGGTGATTGAGTATAGTCGGGGAATGGTGACAATATCTCAAAGCCGGCTGGTGAAGCTTGAACGCGTATACAAAAGGGTTACACATATTACATGTTTTCAGCATTTATATATGACAGTCATTTATATATGACAGCCATTTTTATATGACAGCTGTTTATATATGGCAGGTATTTGATGTTTCAGACAAAGATGTACATCAGGATTGCAGCAGACAAGTACATCTCCTGTACGAGACTTTAAATGACACCACGGGACATCAGTTGAACAGAGGCGCAGGTCTTGGATGGCACAGGCTGACAACACAGTAAAGTGTGCGAATGTTTCCAATGCTGCGATCACGATTCTCCAGTTAAATATTCGGGTGTGTAATCCAAACTCAGATGTAGGTCTTATCTCCTGAAACCTGAATCTTCCTTCCCGGAATTCTTAGATTTGTAGCAAACTTTATTTAAATTTTCTTTTTCCAATTACTGTTCATTGTTCTCATTTTCCCATCTTTCCATTCTTCCCACCCAGTTCTTTTACCTTAAAGTAGTCACTTAGTTTCTTCCCTGTGTTTATATATCTTGTTTTGTGTATTTGTTTGCTAATGAAGGGTAGTCGCCGCAACG
This sequence comes from Cepaea hortensis, assembly GCA_963921405.1. Classification (NCBI taxonomy): domain Eukaryota; kingdom Metazoa; phylum Mollusca; class Gastropoda; order Stylommatophora; family Helicidae; genus Cepaea; species Cepaea hortensis. The sequence goes on from OY992893.1 coordinate 26,146,858, forward strand.
TCCTATGTTTTCCGTAATTCTGTTCTGTAAAGCTGCATTACTTTGTGTTAATTTATATTTTTTACATTAGCACAGCTTTACGGCAGTTCTACTAATTGTATTCATACTTTATCTGAAGTAATACATCACACCTAACTATGTAAAATCTCACCTGCAGACCCGATGATCAAGGATTCGATCCGCAATAGAGTTGATTCGAAGTTTTAAAGCTGGGCTAGGATTCCCGGTTGACCCAGTTTAAAATGTGTACCAGGAAATGTCTCGGAAGTAAAAGTGCCGGTGTGGTACTGACCACATCACCCATTATTGCTGACTGGTTTATTCAAATATGTGACCGGCAACACAGGACTAATGAGCCTTAAGACGTATACAGGAGACCTGTACGTTTTTCGCTAACATAGAGTTGGTAAACAGATTATGTTGATCATTATTTGGGATCCTTTTTTAGCATTCAGGGAAGTTTGCACACCAACAACAAAAATCTTAGCAAACACGCATCTCTGAAGTGACTTAAATTATTCACATTGCTACCTCTGCGAACATGTGAATAATAACGTCAGAAAACATGCATCTCTGAAGTGACTTAAATTATTTCCATTGCTACCTCTGCGAAATGTAAGTAACAACTTCAGAAAACATGCGTCTCTGAAGAGACTTAAATTATTCCCATTGCTACCTCTGCGAACATATAAGTAAAAGCGTCAGAAAATACGCATCTTTGAAGTGACTTAACTTAAATTATTCCCATTGCAAACACTACGAACATGTAAGTAACAACGTCAGAAAACACGCATCTCTGAAGTGACTTCAATTATTCCCATTGCTAACTGTGCGTACATGTAAGTAACAATGTGAGAAAACACGCATCTCTGAAGTGACTTAAATTATTCACATTGCTAACTCTGCGAACATATTAGTATCAATATCAGAAAACATGCATCTCAGAAGTGACTTCAATTGTTCACATTGCTAACTTTGCGAACATATTAGTATCAACGTCGGAAAACATGCATCTCTGAAGTGACTTAAATAATTCACACTGTTAACTCTGCGAGCATATAGTAACAACGTCAGTAAACAAACCCTTTCTATGCCTTTAATCGTACTGTGTATATGGTGCCAGCTACTTACACATAATATCGATGTGTGGTGCGGTCAATGTCAAGCCGGTCTCTTTTGCTTCCCCGAATATTTCGAGGTGATCAAATACCCTGGATGGGCCTGGAAGCTGAGGTCAATGATCGTGAAATCCCCGCCTTAAAGGAGATTCAAACACATACCACACGCCTGGAGATAAGCACTCTCGCCACTGCGCAACATCGGTTCTCCGCGACTTTGTACATGTGTACAAATCCTAGCGCGACGTTTTGGAGTCAGATTTTGACCAAACATACAAATCATGAGAGTACTAAAGCGAATTGCATTTCCCCACGAACGATGGCATTTCTATCCCGCCCGTACAAAATCGGATTTATTTCGCCGTATCTCTATTCTACAATTCAGGAAAATAAATTGATTCACAAGAATATTGATTCACACATGTCACCACTGTTTCCATTTATTTCTATTCTTTGTGGTGTCTGTGTATTTTCTAGAAATTTCACACCACTCATTCCAATTCTCTAATGTTTTTGGATTTTTACAAAATAAAGAACCAGGAATGGCGAGGTATCTTGTGGTGTAGTGGTGACATAAAATGTATCGGGACGTTTGACATACGGCACCTCGATGACAGCAAATACTGGAAGTGAGTAAGTGATGCTATTCAAAATGGTGTTATATTTGTGAATATGATGTTTGCTGTATTTGAGTTGAGTTGAGCTAAGAACTTACATCACTGCACTCAGGACATTGCCATACGTACTCCATCCCTCCGTTCAATAGCCAGCGAAGGGCCACACGACTAATCGTTCCTACAGCTATCTGATTGAAAGTTTTCCTGGTCTTCCCTCTCAGATTTGAGATTCTACCAGAACCCTTGCCAATCCCCAGCAATCTCAACCTTTCCACACACGGGTTCTCAATCTGTACCCCCACCTTCTCCACCTGGTCCCACAGGCGCACGACAACCCTGTCTTTATCCATAAGTAATCTACCACCAAGAATTGCATGCCCTGTCAGCCTATCAGCCTGTTCATTCCCCCGCACTCCCGCATTGTCCCGGAGGGAGGGGGAGGGAATCCATACAGTTCTCACAATCTGTGACCTCTGAAGCAAGCTGAGCCATTCTAACATAGGTTTGGCATGTGAAGCCAATGTGTGTAATCATTTCAAATTGAATGCATGAGTTTTAGCGTATATGATAGGGTATTGAGCCAATAATGTCATGAGGGTTTCATCTCTAGGCTCGTCGCCTGCGAAGTGAGGGAAAGATTGGTTATCTATTCCGTCCTGCATTCAGGGCTACAGAATATGATAGCCATATCACATCAAAGCAGGAAAGTGCTTACGGTTTTTTTTTTGATTTCAGTATCAAATAGATGACCTCCAGCAGAAAAAGAAACTATACTTAGGGTATTTTGAACCTTTGATGGTGTCTTGGAGGACAGGTTTTTCAATCCCAGGCTTCATGTAAAATCATCATGTACAATCATCATGTACAATCATCATGTACAATCATCATGTACAATCATCATGTAAAATCATCATGTACAATCATCATGTACAGTCATCATGTACAATCATCATGTACAATCATCATGTACAATCATCATGTACAATCATCATGTACAATCATCATGTACAGTCATCATATACAATCATCATGTACAGTCAGCATGTACAATCATCATGTACAATCATCATGTACAATCATCATGTACAATCATCATGTACAGCCAGCATGTACAGTCATGTACAATCATCATATACAGTCAGCATTACAATCATCATGTACAATCATCATGTACAATCATCATGTAGAGTCATCATGTACAATCATGTACAATCATCATGTACAATCATCATGTACAATCATCATGTACAATCATCATGTACAATCATCATGAACAATCATCTTGTAGAGTCATCATGTACAATCATGTACAATCATCATGTACAATCATCATGAAGAGTCATCATGTACAATCATCATGTACAATCATCATGTACAATCATCATGTACAATCATCATGTACAATCATCATGTACAATCATATACAATCATCATGCACAATCATCATGCACAATCATCACGTAGGCCATTCTTTTGAGTACGTCGCCCTCAACAGACCAACAGAGAACATGCTCGATCCTTCACCAGCTCTCTGTCTCATGTATTCCCCACCGTCTTATTGGTCAGTTCTTGTTTCATCTTCCTGGAACCTTGTCTTCCATTAATTTTCTACATAAACCATTATGACGTTTAATATGCAGAAAGCAGTTCAACTACCGGGATGTGATGCTTTCTACCAGCTAGTTTTGCTCGAAATTCAGATCACACACAATGATTTTCGTCAGCTTGATTTACGACAGTATAAGATATGTTCTGCAACATTTACATTTAAAGCCCCCTGTATTTTCTGTTTTTAACAATTGTCAAATGCATAACAGCAATGAAAAGATCACTGGTTCAGAGAAGACATCACTCACCTTGTTTATATATCAAAGTGCAGCAATGAATCTTTGGGAGCCAGCTTGCTCGCGCAGTTTCCAGAATAAACATAGGCTCAGTTTTTATTTCTCCTCCGACAGATAAAATATATGTTTGTCTAACTGAAGATTTGAACCTAGCTGTCACGATGAGCCGGCGTGCTAACCCCTTGCCACTAGTTGCAGTAAAAACTGTAAACCCGTAAACTGTTTAGAGAAATTAGACGTTGACATATTTTTTGGTCACGTTATGAGAAGAAATACATTGGAGAACTTGGTGACAACTGGCAAGATCGATGGGAAGAGAACAAGGGAGGGTAGCGACGTAAATACCTGGATGGCTCGGGCATGTTGTATGGTCGAGACAAGAACACTGGGCTGATCCACAACTCTGGTGATTGAGTGACATGGCGAAACATGACAGCCCGCGCTTACCGGCATGGCACATGATGATGATGAGTTGCAGTACCTCAACGGCCTAGGATTGTTGTTGTTGTTGTTGTTGTTGTTGTTGTTGTTGTTGTTGTTGTTGTTGTTGTTGTTGTTGTTGTTGTTGTTGAACTCTATCGATTTGAATATGTCACTCTTGTACAACTTAATTTCACTTAATGAACTGAGTATTGCTAAAGGCATAGTCCGATCGCTGTAGGTATCAATTAACACACCACTCCAAGGATTCTTGTGAGCTCTTCAGCGGGAATTCCCGAGTGCTTGGGTGCTGATTGTCTGTCCCATCATCGGGCAATTGCTGTGACTTTGCAGCGTGCAAAACTTGAAGTTCATGGTAAATGTGTTCACTACTGAGACCATAGGCGATCCACTCTTCGCTAGTCAGACTAATGAATGCCTGAGTCGCTCGAAGAGACAAGTCTTAGTCAGCATGAACTCCGACTCTGGCACACGAGCATCCATCCATCTCCGCGTGTGCAGTATATATTATCAATAACAAAACTACATGTCAAACAAAAATTATAATCAACCATGAAGAGTTGAATTGAGTCAAGAACTGATATCACAGCACTCGGGATATTCCCATACGTGCTCCGTCCTCATCTTCAACAGCCATCGAAAAGTCCCAATTCTAATGGTACCAGTAGCATTCTGATTGCGTGTCCGTCTGGCCTTTCCTCGGAGTCCTGAGTGTCAGCCAGATCCTCTGATTACTACCTGCAACGCCATTCTCTCCAAGCCGCGATGATCTAACTCTTCTTTTGCACTAAACACACAATTCCAAACAGCCCCGACCACATCTGCCTCATCAAAGAAGAATTTGTAATATCCCAAAATTGGATTATCTTGACTCCACCCAGAAGGTTACTGGCCATAGAAGTGCCAAAATCAAATACAATTACGAGTTTATAAGACAACACCAGCAAACACATTAAAGTGAACTGCTTTTGAACATGCATCTTTTCTTTGGCAACAAACGGGTGTGAGTCATGGACCATTTATAAGCCAATGAGCAAAATCAGTGCATTTGAACTTAGCTGCTACAGACAAATTCTTAGAATACCGTAGACAAAGAAGATGAAAAACACGGACATCCTACCAGTTCTGAAACTTGAAGAAAGGTGACTCATAAACATCGTCATATCTCAGAAATTGAAATAATTTGGGTATATTTAAGGCCAAAGTAATTTCTAAAGAACAATGATGGAAAGCAATGACAATTCCAATTTTCGAAAATAATATTCCAAATTCGGTCTCGTCTAACCTGCTTCCTCAGCGGTGGTTATTGTTGAGAGCCGCGGTTTTTGTGGGTGTTTAGCCTTGTTTCTTGTCTTCTGCGCTCTTATGAGTGAGTCCTCCCTCGGGTCGATTACATAAGCGTTTGTGTCTGTGACGTCAGCTGGAGGGGGGGGGGGGGGGGGGGGGGGTCGGCGGCTATCCTTTGTGCCCGTCTCCTCTTGTGGTTTTATTTGTTGGTGCAGGCTCCTGGCTCGTCTGGCTTGACTGGGTGCAGTCCTTATAAGAACTTTTTATTTGGTCTTTTTGCCTCCTTTTTTGTGTATTGATGGAAATCAATCCTCCAGAGGGAAGATGTAGGGATCTACCAGTACGAAGCAGAACGCAGGACATTGATGGCGTCTTGGCCATGAACATGGATGAGGTAATGGAACTGACAAAGGACTGGGTGGCTTCTCGGCTAGAAATGATGAAAATGAATGAATATATGATAGTGCCGGTCTCGTCTCTTTGGTATAATCATGCACCCGGATTCCATAACAGACTTGTCCAGTCCACAACAAGGAAACAGAGAAGTAAATTTTACATATGTGTGTGTGTGTGTGTGTGTGTGTGTGTGTGTGTGTGTGTTTATGTTGTGTTTTTCATGTAGTTGTGTCGGTGTATTTTTTGTTTCTGTGCTGATGAAGGCATTGGCCGAGCTTCCATTGTAATACTTGTGATCATGTTATAGTGAAGCTTATCGTCTATTTCTCTCTTTTTTTCCTTTTTTTTTTTAGGGCGGGGGGTATTAATTCATGATGAGAGAGCGGCATTCTTTAAATGACCTGCTGCATACTGATGCTGATGCTGATGATGATTATGATGATTAAGATGATGATGAGGATTATTTTGATGATGATTATAATTATGATTTTGGTGAATATGACGATAATGATGATGGTGATGATGATTATGAAGATAATGATGATTGTGATGACGATGAGGATGATGATAAAGATTGTGATTATTATTATTATTATTATGATGATGATGATGATGATGATGATGATGATGATGATGATGATGATGATGATGATGATGATGATGATGATGATGATGATGATGATGATGATGATGATGATGATGATGATGATGACGATATTGTCCGTTATGTTTTTGCCTCTTTTATATTGCCAATGGCCGGTCTCTCTGGCTGTGGGGTTACAACACTTTCTCTCTGTAATCCCGTTTATCACGCAGAGTCTCGTAGCGGAGCGAGAGCTGAGGCGGTTCGACCCCGCTCGTGACTTGCGGGATACTGAGCCGGCCGCTCAGAAAGCAATGGCAAACTACTGAGCGTAATCTTGCCAAGAGATCAACATACAGCTGAAAGATGCTGGTGTTGACAGCTAAGTCCTGTAAAGGATATGCTAAAAAGAAAAAAAATATTGCCAATGACCCGAGAGTAAAAAGAAATCGCCGAATGAATAGAGAAAATATCACAGGTTAACCAGAGTTCCCAAACTGGAAGCAAGACAACAACCCCCACGCAATGATATTTCGCCAGTTGCCAACGAACCACAATTGGTTTTGCCGCTGGAGTGTCGTCGACCATCAAGACGAGACTGTACACACAAACAAGTGTTTTTGTCTGAGAATTTTCCCCGCACCCTGTAACCAGTTGAGTACTTCGAAGATGGAAACTTTCAGGATTCAAGAAACGAGGCGTAAATTTGCTTGTGTCTCGGAAATTGAGAGTGTTAGCATGTTTATAGATGGTCGTCTGGGATGATGCAATGACTGCAGGAAATGAAAAAAAAAATATATACACAAAGCTGGGAAATATCCGCTTTGTGTATATACTATATCAAGCGTTAGTTCGGTAAAGACGTGGTTTACGTATGGAAATTGCTATACGTCATTTGCAAGATGGAAAATAAATAGCTTACTTATCAATAAAATGTTGTCAGAGTAATGAATGATTGCACTTGTTCAATATAGCACGGAAGGAAAAGAGTTCTAACATGCTATATTGAACAAATTCTGGTGTGTGCATATGAAATATGGAAAATAAACCGAAATGTGTAATATTTAATAGCAGTGAAAACTTGGTTTCCGTGAGAAATGCAAGGAAGCCCATGAACGGACAGAAAAAGGATAAGACAGTAATTCACAAAAAACAAAACAAAACTTAAATTGATTGCCAAAATTAGACTTAGTCAAAATTTTCAAACAAATCTCATTGGCTGTGTCCAATACACGCATTAGGACGCAGTCTGCCCTAATAAGTTTAACTAACTGTTAACAACCTATTTTAGAACTTCATGTCTTCATGACCTAATAAGTTGAAATGAAATAAACTAAATGTTAACAACCTGGCCTAGAACTTTCTGTCCTTCGGGCCTAATAAGTTGAAATGAAATGAACTAACTGTTAACAAACTTTCATGGACCTTTCTAATTCCTGACCTGAAAGTATGTTTAAATCAAACTTATCGGGTACCTCCTGGGAAAGGTTCTTTGGAGAACTGTATGTATATGGGCATGGAGCGTCCAAGCCAACAAACTACTTTGTCAGGTGTAAACAATATAATGACACAAAGTAGTGCAGCTTTACATAACAGAGTTACGACACATACAGAACGTTGCGGCGGTTAGCCTTCATCAGCAAACAAACACATTCACAAACACAACATACAGTCAAGGAGAACTCCTGTGACTACATTAGAAGGTGATGACAGGACGAGAGGAACAAATGCATGGAAAAATAGAAGCAATGAAGAGAAAATGAGAATTGAAAAAAAAATGTTAATTGAAAAGAATGTTAGTCGAAGGAATGTTCAATAGAAAAACTGTTTATAGAGAAAAAATACTGTATGCTCACCTCACGTACGGATCTGTAAATGACTACGGAAATCTCGGGTGTAGTTATATACGGTGCTGGATGTTACGGTTCAGTGAGCACATAGAAAGAAGGGGGCGGGGTAGGAGGCGTTTAAAATTGAACGTAGTATTGACCACGACCCCATTGTGTTATTTAATGTCTGGGTGGACTGGTGTGCATGAACACGCGTACATACAAAGACACACTTCAACAGACAAAATGCTAGTGTATGTGGACATATGTACAGTATCTGCCAGAAGAGAGAGAGAGAGAGAGAGAGAGAGAGAGAGAGAGAGAGAGAGAGAGAGAGAGAGAGAGCGAGAGAGAGACAGACAGAGAGAGAGACAGAGAGAGACAGAGAGAGGAAAAGTGCCCGCGACCTACCACATGGGGCATATTGTAGCCTACGAAATAGTCAGTATGGTTGCTAGTCATACAACGCGCTTCCCTCGCCCAGTGCTCGAGTTGTTGGGGCTGTGTAAGATCCAACCACTGGCAATGCACGTGAAGAAGGTATGCACAGAGAAGCCAGATGTAAGGGGAGAGAGAGAGGGAGAGAGAGTGAGATAGAGAGCGAAAAGGAGGGAGAAAGGGGGAGAGAGAGGAAGAGAGAGGGAGAGAGATATAGAGAGAGAGGGAGAGAGAGAGAGGGGGAGAGAGAGGGAGAGGAAGGGAGAGCGAGAGAGAGAAGGAGAGAGAGAGGGAGAGAGATAGAGAGAAAGGGAGAGAGGGGCAGAGGAAGAGAGAGAGGGAGAGAGAGAGGGAGAGAGAGAGGGAGAGAGAGGGGGGAGAGAGAGGGAGAGAGGGAGAGAGTGAGAGAGGGTGAGAGCGAGAGAGGGGGAGGGCACGAGAGAGATCAAGAGAGGGAGAGAGAGAGGGAGAGAGAGCGCGAGAGGGAGTGAGAGAGGGAGAGAGAGCGAGAGAGAGGGAGTGAGAGAGGAGGAGAGAGAGCGAGAGAGGGGAGAGCAAGAGAGAGAGGGAGAGAGCGAGAGGGTGAAAGAGAGAGAGGGCGAGAGAGAGGGAGAGAGCTAGAGAGAGAGAGAAAGAGAGAGAGAGGGGAAAAGTGCCTGTGATATACCACATGAGGCATGTTGGGCGCGTCAGTCTATGCGTACGACGTTTCCCTCGTACTGTACCCTATGAAATAGTCAGTATGGTTGATTGTTACACAGCACACTTCAGGAGCCCCTCGCCCAGTGTTTGAGTTGTTAGGGCTGTGTGAGATACAACCACTGGTAATACAAGTGAAGTAGGTGGGCACAGAGAAGAAAGATGTAAGGAGAGAGAGAGAGAGAGAGAGAGAGAGAGAGAGAGAGAGAAAGAGAGAGAGAGAGAGAGAGAGAGAGAGAGAGAGGAAAAGTGCCTGTGATATACCACATGAGGCATGTGGGGCGTGTCAGTCTACACGTACGACGTTTCCCTCGTACTGTACCCTATGAAATAGTCAGTATGGTTGATTGTTACACAGCACACTTCAGGAGCCACTCGCCCAGTGTACGAGTTGTTGGGGCTGTGTGAGATCCAACCACTGGTAATACAGGTGAAGTAGGTAGGCACAGAGAAGCAAGATGTAAGGAGAGAGAGAGAGAGAGAGAGAGAGAGAGAGAGAGAGAGGGGGGGGGGGGAAACTGCATGCGATATACCGCATGAGGAATGGGGAGTGGGTAGGTCTACAAATGCGAGGCTCCACTCATACTGTTCTCTATGGAATAGAGGCAGTAAGGTTAATTGCTATACAACGAATTTGAGGATCAAATCACCCAGTGGTTGTGTTAAAATCAGACCACCGGCAATATAGTTGGACTATGTGGGTACAGATAAGCCTGATGGAGAGAGAGAGAGAGAGAGAGAGAGAGAGAGAGAGAGAGAGGAAAGTGCCTACGACACGCCCCTGATGTATGCGGGGTCGGTCGGTCTACAAATACGAGGCTTCACTCATACTGTTCCCTATGAATTCGGGGCAGTAAGGTTGATTGTTATACAACGTATTTGAGGATCAAATCACCCAGTGGTTGTGTTAAAATCAGACCACTGGCAATATAGTTGGAACATGTAGGCACAGAGAAGTGAGATGGAAGAGAGAGAGAGAGATAGAGAGAGAGAGAGAGAGAGAGAGAGAGAGAGAGAGAGAGGAAAAGAGATAGAGATTGGAGAAGTGCCTACGGCACGCCACCGGATGTATATGGGGTCGATCGGTCTACATATACGAGGCTTCACTCATACTGTACCCTATGAAATAGAGCCAGCAAGGTTGATTTTTATACAACGTATATGAGGATCAACCCCCCAGTGGTTGTGTTATTGAGGCTGTGTAACATCAGACCACCAGCAATATAGTTGGAATAGGTAGACACCGAGAAGCAAGATGGAAGAGAGAGAGAGAGAAAGAAAGAGAGAGAGAGAGTTTGGAAAAGAGCCTACGACACGCCACACATGGCATAGGTAGGCACAGAGAAGCACGATTGTTGAGAGAGAATGAGAGAGAGATTGAGAGAGAGAACGAGAGAGAGAGGGGGGAGAGAGAGATTGGAAAAGAGCCTACACATGGCATAGGTAGGCACAGAGGAGCCCGATTGTTGAGAGAGAATGAGAGAGAGAGAGAGAAAGATTGAGACCGAGAAAGAGAGAAAGAGAGAGAGAAGATTGGAAAAGAGCCTACGACCCGTCACACATGGCATAGGTAGGCACAGAGAAGCACGATTGTTGAGAGAGAATGAGAGAGAGAGAGAGAGAGAGAGAGAGAGAGAGAGAGAGAGAGATTGGAAAACAGCCTACGACACTCCACCCATGGCATAGGTAGGCACAGAGAAGCACGATTGTTGAGGGAGAATGAGAGAGAGAGATAGAGAGAGAGACAGAGAGAGAGAGAGATTGGAAAAGAGCCTACGACACGCCACACATGGCATAGGGGACAGGGTAGAGGATAAGTTGGAGGCCGGACAAGGGTGATATCAGGAGGGTGTGGAAGCAACCGAGTGGGGAGGGGAAATGACTACGATTAGATGAAACTATATTGGGTGTTGAGGCCGTGTGGTGTTAGGCACCCCATAGTGAATATGAGCAGGTTTTCTGTATTCTTGCGATGTTGCGGACCAGAGGAGCAGGACTGGATGACAGTGACCAGGACATCGGAAGCACCTTGATGGTTGGCGCTATTGAAGTGGGTGGATACAGGCTTGCGCTCGTTGGTGTTGATGTCCATCAGATGTTGGCGGAATCTGTCGGCTAGCATGAGGCCCGTCTCCCCAATGTACTTCATATCACACCTTTTGCATATTATCGCGTAAATGATTTTGCTACTGGTGCAGGAAAATTCTTCTGTGATGCGTAAATTGCCTTTGGGGAATCGCACTACTGGAGTGTGGATCACATATGGGCAGGTCTTGCACCGAGATCTCAGGCAAGCCTTAGTTCCTAATTGTGATGGTGGAGGTGGAAATCCCTGTACTCTATTGTGGACGAGTACATCTCTGAGGTTTCGGTCACGTCTGTAGGCCACTAGTGGTTTCTCTGAAAATATCGCGCTGGTAGTAGTGTCAGCTTGAAGGATAGATAGATGTCGAAAGAGGATATTCTTGACTGAAATATTATGCGGATGGTAGGTAAGAGAAAGTACCGGTCGAAGGTTTTTTGGTCTAGGTGCAGAGGTGAGAGCCTCTGCGCGGCTTATGGGTAGAACCCGGCGGAAGGCTGATGATAGGACATGATCAGGATAGCCACGAAGCCTGAAGAAGTCCAACATTTCCTGAGCACTGGTGCGGTAGTTTAATAGCTAGATACTCGTCACCTGGCCCGGTAGTTATGGGTATGTATCCCAATCGGAACCAAAATTTTAAACTGGACTAGGCTCAGTGGTTGACCCTGCTAAAATGAGTACCAAGGTTTGTCTTGGAAAGTTGAAAAATACTTAGTTACTTGCTTACTTATTTATTTACTTAATTACTTATTTATTTACTCAATTGCATGTTTATTTACTCACTTATTTATTTACTTTCTTCAATTACTTATTTATTTATTTACTTACTTATTATTTACTTAATTATTTACTTACTCACTCGCTTGTTGGTTGATTGGTTACTTGCTTACTTACTCACTCGCTTGCTTGCTTGATTGCTTACTTACTTAATCACTCACTTACTTATTTATTTACTTCTCACTTATATTTTTACTCACTCACTCACTCACTCACTCACTCACTTACTCACTCACTCACTCACTCACTCAATCACTCACTCACTCACTTACTCACACACTCACTCATATACTTACTGACTGACTTACTTACCATAGTCCTGGTGGCAGCAAATGGTCCGGTTTCAATTCTCAGCGGAGGCACGTTTATTTGTTCACACATAGATGCAGCAACAACGATGAATTACTGTAGAAAATCGATAGCATGTGCAATTATATGTATAATAATGACTGTCTTTGTAAATTTTTATGATGTGATTTATATATCCTAACTACCATATTATTTTTCCCCCTTCGATGCAGCAACAATGATAGATTAGTGTAGAAAAGCGACGGCATGCAAAATGATATTATAATATTGTTGAGACGATGGCATAGAGGAATATCATCAGCAGAGTTGATCCAGAACACCAAAGACAGAGATCTGTGGAGAGCCATGAACGCCTACGCCAGCTGGCAGGCCACTTGATGATGATGAACTACCACATTATTTCCAGATATCCCGTGGGCCAGAGGATCGATTTCATTGTAACGGGTTTTATCCCATTTGGCTCGAACTCTTTCCTCAGAGTGACCTGCGGAAATCATCGCACAGTGCACGAACTCCACAGTTTCATTACCACCAGTCTGAACGCGCAGCAGACGGTTTGATCACTTTGCCACGTTGACCACACAAAGAAGAATAATAAACAGGAGAATAAATGACAATGACAAGAAGAAGAAGAAGAAGAAGAAGAAGAAGAAGAAGAAGAAGAAGAAGAAGAAGAAGAAGAAGAAGAAGAAGAAGAAGAAGAAGAAGAAGAAGAAGAAGAAGAAGAAGAAGAAGAAGAAGGAGGAGGAGGAGGAGGAGGAGGAGGAGGAGGAGGAGGAGGAGGCGGGAGGAGGAAGGGGAGGAGGGAGGATTAGGAAGAAGATGAAGACAATTAAGATGAGAAGTTGGATGAGCCGCAGCAGCAGAAACAAGAAGAAGACAAACCACTGTGTTTGGTAATATTCCACACTAATTACTTTTGCTGTCCGGATCTTAGTACACTAATAATCCACACGATTAACTGAAGGCAATGACATAATTATACGTCCTTGCGAGAAAACAAAATAAACACGGTGAATATTACATTTCATTGTGTACCTCAATCCGGTCGTCTCCCTGAACTCGCAGTCCTCCATTTCAGAAGGTCTAATCAGGATTATCCATAGTTACTGATGGTTTTTAGTTACTAATGCCTAACCCGAATCCCCAGTTGCCACTGGCCATATGCTATATTTAGTAATACTAATAAGAAAGCCACTGGTGATTTCCGGGGAGGGGGCATCTGTCTAGCACATGTTTCCATCTTGGAATTAACTCATTACCTGTCCTAAGCTTTCTGGGCATGGTCGTATCTTGAAATGTAAATTTAGCAAGCAGATTAAATGTGCGTTACCCTGGAGAGATTGGATCAAAACGCAAGTCATTCAACGTGAAAGAAAAGAACAATAAATCAAAAATAATATAGACATTGTCAAAGTGCTCAGAGATTGAAGGGCAAGACCAAAATTAGGAGGGTACTGATAAGAGAGTTGCTGTTTGCAGATGATGCTGCAATTACGACCCACTCTGAGGAAGAATTACAACGTCTACTATCTGTATTCTCCAATGCTTGTTCTGAATTGGGTATAACAATTAGCAAAAAGAAGACACAGATTATTGCACAAGGTGCACATGGGGGACTATCAATCTATATTCAAGACGCCGAAGTGGAGTTAGTAGATCACTTTACACATTTTTAGTATCAGAGGCAAATAGCAAATTATCCCTAGATAAGGAAATCAACATCAGAATTGGTAAGGTAGCAACAACGATGAACAGGTTAAAAAAAAATTAGTCTGGGAGAACAGGATGCTTGTTGCAAACAGAAAGATCCTTGTCAGTCAAGCCTGTGTCCTTAGTACTCTTCTATATGACAGTGAAGCCTAGTCAGCTTACTCACACCAAGAGAAACATTTAAACAGCTTTCATATGCGGTGTCAGCGAAAAATACTTGATATTAAGTTTCAGACAAAAACATACGGACCAATTAAATAGATGTCAATATATTGACGTGGATAGGCCTTAGGTTCATACCAGAATGCGATCGGCGTTGCCAGTGGTGGGTTGTGCTCAATATTTAAATTTCAAATCCCGAAACAACCACATAATCAATTGACTATTGCTCACTGGATTTAGGAGACCTGGTGTTCCTTGCCAGTGAGAAGTCCTGATCGTTCGGGTCCCATCGATTGACGGACGTCGGTCGCGGCGATTGGGCAATCTTGAGCATAGCCTACGATGGGTGGCGTTGTGATGTTCTGTTGTGATAATTTGGTGTGTCCAGTGTGTGCCGCGTGGTTACACACCCGCTTCACACGCGTGATCCGGGACTGTTTCCGGATCCGGTCAGGGATATACACTACTGACGAGCTCAAATGAGGGCGAAACTCGAGTATAGTGCTTCCATATTGACGTGGATAGGCCTTAGGTTCATACCAGAATGCGATCGGCGTTGCCAGTAGTGGGTTGTGCTCAATATTTAAATTGCTATGAGAAAAAAAAAAGTGTTGAGGTGCTACATAGAGCCTGAACTTTTTGTATGGATGTGAAGCGTGGACAATGAGCAGTCAAGCTGAAAAACATCCAATGACTGTGGAAATGTGGTTTCTGACGAGAATGCAAAGAATACCATGGACAGACAGAAAAAAAAACAAAATAATGACCAAATCCTACAAACAACAAAATCGAAAATCGTAAACTGATTTGAGAGATTAGACGTAGACAGTCAACATTTGTGTTCGTGTTATGAGAAGAAATAAACTGGAGAACTTTGTGACGACTAGCAAGATCGAGGGGAAGATAACTTGGGGAAGACAGAGAAGTAAATGGCATTTAACGCCACAGTGGTTCGGAAAGAATAGTGATGGCTGACACGGTTCTTGAAAAACAATGCGAGAGTCGACCTGGACGAAGATGCACACAAGACAATACGGAGCATGAAAATGTACTAGACAGGGGAACTAGCAAATGAATCTTTTCGACCTTCCGTAGTAAAAGCGACTTCCAGCAAGATACCTGCTACATCATCATCATCATCATCATCATCATCATCATCATCATCATCATCATCATCATCATCATCATCCATCATCATCACCATCATCATCATCCATCATCATCATCATCATCATCATCATCATCATGTTCTATGCCAGTAATCCTGGGCGGTCATTGTTCGTCATCACAGGAGATAACAAGTCTCGGATCAGTTCTCTGTTCTGGTCCCTATTGGGATATGTGGTCAAGTCATCCATGAATTTATCTGTATGCCTTCCCCTTGCTCTTACACGCTAAGTTTGCCAGTTGCCACTAAACTTTCCCGTTTATTTATCCTCATTACGTGCCCACAAATTTTAACGGT
The DNA here is from genome assembly GCA_963921405.1 of Cepaea hortensis. Lineage (NCBI taxonomy): Eukaryota > Metazoa > Mollusca > Gastropoda > Stylommatophora > Helicidae > Cepaea > Cepaea hortensis. The sequence continues at coordinate 26,162,622 of OY992893.1, forward strand.
CTACATCTGATTTTCTAATCAGATTACAGTTTTCATTTCTTTCTTGTAGTACTTTCTCATTCGATTTTCTCTCGGCGAGTGGCACTCTTTGCATTTTCCTAAGGGACATTTCCCCTGATATTTGATTTTTCTTAGCTTGTCTGCTGGTTATCCTTGCATAGAAGAGTATGCGTCTTATGACACTTCAACACTATTTTTTTTCAATTCAATTTGTAGCTTTTAAATGGTGAGTATGTTATCAATCTTGCAAAACCGGGAAGGTTGACCCAATCCACAAGTGCCTGAAGAAGTCAGATGTACCGGCCGAAAGTTGCAAATATCGCAGCTCTGCTGAAAACAGGCACGCCGTAATTACGCCTTAAACAACATTCCGGACGATGTTCTCTCTTCTCTTCTTGTGACCAAAGAAAGCTTGTTGTCTCCTTCTTATTGTTGTGTATAATGTTCTAGTTTCATTAGCCTCTTTCAGACAATCGTCGTTAGTTACTATGGAAGTCCAAGGAATTCGCTACACTTGTCTCAAAAACCACATCTCTGTTGCCTCCAAGTTCTTCCTAATTTGTTCATTCACATTCCAAGATTCACTGCCATACAGCATAACAGGTTCTATAGAGCATTTCAGCACTCTCTTTCTTATTTGCTTCCATCCCGTATTATGATAACACATCACAATTGAAATGATCAATGCCTTAAAAGAATATGGAATAGACCAAGTCACCAGACTGTTGAATGCACAATACGATACTGGAGATATACCTCCTGAATTATGTAATTCTATATTTATTGCAATCCCGAAGAAATCAGGAACCTTGGAATAAGAGCAACATCGAACAGTTAGTATAATGAGCCACATCACGAAAATTTTGCTTCTTCTTCTTCTTCTTCTTCTTCTTCTTCTTCTTCTTCTTCTTCTTCTTCTTCTTCTTCTTCTTCTTCTTCTTCTTCTTCTTCTTCTTCTTCTTCTTCTTCTTCTTCTTCTCCTTCTTCTTCTTCTCCTTCTTCTTCTTCTTCTTCTTCTTATTTCGTTCGCCTGAAATATGTTTATAACTGCAATGTTGTCTCTTTTATGAATCTAACAGTCTTTTTCAGTTCACTCAGAGGTCCATAGAGTTTATCTTCCACTGTTGTCTCTCTAGGCCAGAATTATCATGCAAAGAGATAGGACGAAAATACAATCTCAAATAGGAGAAGAACAACGTGGATTTATAGAAGGCAAGGGTACAGAAAATGGTGTGTATATACTGAGAACAGTAATTGAACGTTCTATAGAAGTAAACAAAGATCTATATCTTTGCTTTATTGACTACACAAAGGCTTTCGATAAAGTGAGACATGTCGACATGATACGGATTCTTGAAGATCTATAAATTGATGGAAAAGACATTAGACTTGTAAAAAAAAAACATATATTGGAATCAACAAGCTGCCATCAGAATTGATAATGAAGTAGGTCAATATCAGCCTTTTAACAGAGGCGTGAAACAGGGATGTGTAATGTCTCCAGATCTTTTCTTCCCCTTTATAGTGAAAATATTTTCAGAAACATGGAAGATATGGAAGGAATCAACATTGGGGGAAGATACATCAATAACAATAGATACGCAGATGATACAGTCTTGATTGCAGACAATGAACAGGACCTGTAAAATTTAGTAGATGCGGTTGTTGCACACAGTGAACAACTAGGGTTAGAACTGAATATTAAGAAGTCACAGATTATGGTCGTCACTGGGAAGAAGGAAATACCACAGTGTGATATACGAGTAAATGGGAATATTCTTAAATAAGTGAATCGGTACAGTTATCTCAGAACAGTCATAACATCTGATGGGAGATGCGTTGAAGAAATTAGAACAAGAATTGCCATTGCAAAGGTAGCCTTTTGCAAGATGAAAAACATACTGACCAATAGAAGATATCAATTGACACGAGGAAAAGAGTGTTGAAGTGCACATTAAACCTGTACTTTTGTATAGATGTGAAGCGTGGACAATGGGCAGTCAAGCTGAAAAACATCTGATGGCTGTGGAAATGTGGTTTCTGGGGGAAATGCAAAGAATACCATGGACAGACAGAAAAACCAATGAACAAGTCCCTGAAGAAATAAATGACGATCGTAAACTGATTAGAGTCATTAGACGTAGACAGTCAAAATTTTTTGGGCATGTTATGAGAAGAAATGAATTAGAGAACTTGATGACAACAGGCAAGATCGAAAAGAAGAGGCCAAGGGGAAGACTTAGAAGTAAATACCTGGATGGCTTGGCCACGTGGCATGGTCGAGACAGGAACACGGAGCTGATCCACGACTCTGGCGATCGAGTGAGATGGCAAAACATGACAGCCCACGCTTACCGGCATGGCACATGATGGATGGATGGATGTATTTATTATGTTTTAACACGATCAAAAGAAAAAATATCAAACGTAACTACAGTCCCTAAACTCAAGGTATTCATCCAGCTAACCATTCGAGGGAATGACGTAATGCAACGACTACAAGACCGGCTGACTACAGCAGTAGGCTGAACATTCTGTGCAGCAACTCCAGTCATTAGGTATGGAACAACACCGATTCGCACACCAGCAGTCAAAGAGCCTGTTCCTCTGTACGCCAAAAAAAATTGTACTTACCAATTCGCATGTAGATGCCAGGCCTTCTACATCGGTAGAACAGAGAGACAGCTGAACAAAAGTATGAAATATTTGCCAAGCAAGGGGTTGGGGGAGGGGCGAATTAAACTAGACAACATAATAAAAGTACTAAAGTCTAGATGGCCAACTTCATTGCACCGGATTTCCTTATATGGCTCGAACTCTATCCTCAGAATGGCCAGCCGCTTCTCCAGAGCATCTCACAAAACGCGAACTCCGTAGCTCCAGGGATGATCACCTGGCATCTTTGGAAACAAACTGGACTTGTGGACTGAACGACGAAGTCCGGGGAATGAATCGACGATCTCCAGAGCGCGTGGCAGACAGCTGAACCACTTCGCCGAGTAGACAACATACGATGACTAGATCGTTAAGGCATCCTCATAGCAGATGCTGTTGTTACAGTGTGAAGTTTTACACCTTCACATATGCTAATCTACGATAAAAAGAGGGAGTGGAAAGAATCAGTTCCCATGGTCTTCGCCTTTCCTCCCCATTCAATTTCCAGAACATTCTGAAGACTGTCTTCCTGCTGACCCGATTGTCATGGATTCATTCTTCTTCGTCTTCGTCTTCTGCGTTCATCCGGAGTTTTTTTTCCAGATGTGAGTGCGTTGTACCTCTTTAATTGCGCCTTTAGTCCCACACATCCGACTTCTGTGGGTGTTTGTAGACCGTGTTAACCTTCCCAGGGGTCATGGATTAGATCCGCATAGGGAAAAATTCGGATTTTTAAAATTGGCTATGGTTTCCAGGTGGACCCATGCTCAAATGAGTACCAGAAAATGTCTGGGAAATAAATGCAGCTAACGTGACATGGAATACATTACCCACCGTGTGCCGATTGGTCTGTACACATACGGTTCTAGCACCTTATGACCATTGTGAACATTTTTTTTTTTGCATATCCTCTTTACACTGTCAACACCAGCATTTTACTGCTGTTGTTGATGTCTTGGCAAGTTTACATTCAGTAAGTTGCTATTGTTTTCTGAACGACCGGTTTCCATTCCAACACATTAAGATCCAGCGCGAAGCGGTCTGCTGCCAAATCGGTCGCAGCTGTGTTTCGAAGGCAGGTAAGCGAGCTCACAAATCGCGTTCGCAAACCCTTAGCCACATAGACCGGCTTGTGAACATTAAGTTGTTTACAATTGTTTGCATATCCTTTACAGAAAATTGATGTCAACATCAGCACCTTTCAGCTGATTGTTGATTTCTTGGCAAGATTACGCTCAGTAGTTTGAAGTCGTTTACAGGTGTCCTTAAATTAATACATTTTTAATCATATTTCTATGCGGATGCGTCGACTCAGGAACCGTAATAACTGTGTGAAGAAAGGGAGGGGGGGGGGGGGGGATTACTTCTGCCTCTTCTAGTGATTAAACCTGGGTACAACTCTAATAGCACGCGCTTCATTTTCGTTAATAAGTACAAGAAATATGTACCAGGCAAACGGGGATGTCAACAGAACAGAAGCGGAGAAGCCTTGGCTATTAACAAGCCTATTAAGATGTCTCCGGTCGAAGTGGTCTTTTTGGCTGCTGGCAAAGTCTACGGTTCCGTGAGGATCGTAATTAAGCAGTCGTGTTCGCTTGACCAGGTCCTTCTGTTAAGAAATATCAGAAGTACTTATGTGCTATGAAATGATGGATAATGTTTTGTCACGCGGGAACAATATGAACAGTATACCTTTTGTAAAAACCGAAATCACTCCCAAAGAGAGATATACATATGCGCGGGCACGCAGGCGAACTAATGCATACTGAGGTTTAAATATTCTTGTCACGGATGACGCATTTGCTATTTCTGTTGTCAACTTTCGTGTTATTTAGACTCATTTTGATAAAAGCACTCTCTTTCAAGCCGATGTTTGTTGCTGAGCAGTAGCGAAAGTATTTCGCAATGATGCATACCGAAATTAGCTGCAGGCGATATAGAAGCGTCGTTCGTTCAAAAAAAAACATTAACAAACTACTGAATGTACAATTGTCTAGTAAATCTCACACACAGCCACAAAATGCTGGAGCTGACTGCGACAACATGTAAAGAACATGTCACATTTTATGAAGTCATGGTAGGGTAGTGGGTGGCTGACCTTCGCCTGTCGGCCCGGTGATCTGGGTTTAAACTCGTATCGGGGCGGATCTTTCACACTGACCTTCTTCTTCTTCTTTCGTTCGCTTGAAATATGTCTATATCTGCAATGTCGTCTCTTGCATGAATTGAACTGTTTTTGTCAGTTCACACAGTGGTCCATAGAGTTTATCTTCCACTGTCGTCTCTCTAGGCCAGAAGGTTTGCCTAGATATGTTATATTTTGGGCAGTCTTGGAGTATGTGCTCTGCTGTCTGCGACGCCAATCCACATGTGCACATGGCTGTTTCACCAATCTTGAATTTTGTATACATGTGGTTGCGTAATCTATTGTGTCCTGTTCTGAGGCGCAGAATAATGACTTGTTCTGGTCTGTCCATAATGTGGTAGTCATCTTGAGCAGGTTTTGGTGGCTTTCTGACTGATTTGATCATTCTTTTCTTTTGGTGGTATGTAACGGGCACATCAGGCTGTTCCTCTTTGGCTCCTTCCTTAGCCAATTGATCAGCTCTGTCGTTTCCGGGTACTCCACAGTGGGATGGTATCCACTGTATGGTGACTTTATGCTGACTGCTAAGTTCAGAAAGTAGTGTCCTTAGTACTGGCAATTTCCCAGAGAGGGGCGCCTCGAGTACTTATTTTGCATCTGTTAGTAGCACCACAGGTTGTGTACCATTGCTGTTTTTTAGTAATTTCTCTGTTGCTATCTTGATTGCCTCAATTTCGGCATCATAGTTATGGCAGTACTTTCCTGTCTGTACTCTGGCTGTGTCCCTAGTATTATTTGGGTATTCTATGTACACTCCCGCTCCTCCATTTCGAACAGCATTTTGTGCTGACCCATCTGTGTAGACTCGGATCCAGAGGTCCTGTGGGTATTCTTCATCAAGGAAGCTGAGATGGCTGTTCTGCGCTGCACACTGTTCTGTTCTTCCTTGTCAAATATTCCTCTCACTTTTGTCTGGATTTGTAATGATAGTCTATGCTCATCTTTCCATGGAGTTCGCTCTGGAATAGTTGTTAGGGGGATACCAACTGTGGGCAGATCAGTGGTTTCTCTGCAGAGTCGTTTGGCCTGGTGGATAAAACTACTTCTTTTCAACCGCCCCATAGCTAGGTTTTCAAATCTGTTCTTCATAGGGTGGCCTGGCAAGCTGAGGAACTTTTCTGCTTGTATTAGCGTTTTCGTATCTCTGCGCTCACTCAGTGCCTGTGTCCTCCCCATCTTCTCCATTTCCACTATAGGGGTTGATCTCATCCCTCCTGTGGTGACTCTAAGTGCTTGATTTTGCACCTTGTCCAGCTCTTGTAGTGTGGTATTTGATGCTGAACACCACGCAGTTGACCCATATTCCAGGTGTGGTCGTATGCTCTGTTGGTAAACTTTGCTAAGTATTTTCGTACTGGCTCCCCATGTGGTTCCACTTAGCTTTCTCAGGATGGCTATTTTCCTTCTGGCTTTTGCTACTGCTTTGTTGATGTGCTTTCTCCATGTCAGCTTGCCATCAAATGTTACTCCAAGGTATGTTGGTTCTTTATCTTCTCTTAGGGGTGTTCCATTTATCTGGATGATCCCTGCCTTTTGTTTTGGAGAGAGGGTAAATAGGGTGGTGCTGCACTTGTCAGTGTTTATGCTGACACACCATCTATTTGCCCATGCAGCAAATGTATCTACAGCTCTTTGTAGCAATCTGGTGGCCACTGATGCATATTCATTTGTGCTCCATAGAACCAGGTCATCGGCGTACATTGCCGCTTTAATTCCATGCGGTAGGTGAGCAACAAGATCATTGATGAAGATTAGAAAAAGTGTGGGGGACAAGACTCCGCCCTGGGGGACACCGTGACGCAGTAGTACTTTCTTGCTCTTGAGTCCGTCTATCTGTACTCGGGCTCTTCTGTTGTGCAAGTATGCTTTCACCCATTTGTACATTCTTCCATTGACTTTGCAGTTTCTCAGTTTCTTCATCAGACCTTCTTTCCAGACTTTGTCAAAGGCTTTCTTCAGATCTATCCATGCCGCAAGCACCAGCTTCTTCTCTTGGAATGCATCCTCAATTTCTTGAGAGAGGTAGGTTGTCTGATCTTCCGTAGAGTAGCACTGCCTAAAGCCAGCCTGCTGTGGCACAAGGATGTTTTTACTTTCAATGTACCACTGCAGTCTGTGATTGATGATGCGCTCCAGTGTTTTGCAGAGACAGCTGGTGAGGCTAATTGGTCTGTAGCTAGAGGCAATGGAACCATCTTTCCCTGATTTTAGGAGGGGTATCATGATTGCTTCTCTCCAGGCTTGTGGAACACTGCCTAAGGTCCAGCTGTTATTGAAGATCTGCAACAGCTTTGTTTTGGCCTCTGTTACTAGGTTCCTGATCATTTCATTGGAGATACCATCAGCTCCTGGTGACTTTCTCATTTTCAGTTTTGATATGGCTAGCTCCAGTTCGCTGATTGTGATGGGTGCCTCCAGAACCTCATGTACTATTTCCTTCTGTCCTGTATGTTGTCGTTTCTCTCGAATCTCTTGTTGTTTCTCTGGACTAATTTTGATATTGCTATCTTGTGCGAACGAGTCCGCAAAATGGTCAGCTGCTTGCTTTCTTGTTAAGATTTTTCCATCTTTATGTAGTGCAATTTTTGAGTTTCTCCCTGTGCCCTCGTCATTAAGCTGTTTTATTAGCTTCCACAATTTCCTTGTGTCTCTTTCAAAGTTCAGAGACTCCGTTTTCTCCTGCCAGCTTTTCCGTCTAGCCTGCAGCTTGGCCCTTTGAAATTTGGCTTTTGCATGCTGGAATTTATTGTGGTGCTCTTGGCTGGGTGTGGCCTCTGCTTGCTTTCTACACACTTCAACATCATTATGCAACTGTTCCAGTTCACTACTCCAGTAGGGTTTATATTGTTTACGGGCTCCTCTTGGTACTGTTTCTCGCGCTGCCTGTAGAATGCATTTCCCAAACTCTTCAACTGCTTTATTTATGTCTTTCTCAGTGTTCAGGTTTCTAACCAGTATGCTGGTGCGATGCTTGTACATTGCCCAGTCTGCTTTCTTGTAGTTCCACCTCGAGAGGGTGCTGCTTTCACTTACAAGCTCATTTTCTACGGTTAGAAAGACTGGCCGATGGTCACTGCCACCAAGTTGTTTCCCAACAGTTCGTGTAATGTTCCACTCCAGGTCTGGTGAATGAAAAGCCAGGTCAGGTGTAGTTGTAGAGTGCCATGATCTCGAGTAGAAAGTATGTGGGTCGGACGGCTTGTTAATCAACATGAATCTATTCTCATCTTGCCAGTCTTCCAGTCTCTCTCCTCTCTGGTCCATGTGATCATAGCCCCAGCTCTGCGAGTGGCTGTTGAAATCGCCACACACAATCATTTTTTCTTTTAGTGGTAGAGTGTCCAGTGCCTGTGGGCGGTCACTTGGACAGTAGTAATTGATCAGATGTAGATCTGTATTACCTGTCTTAAGTTTAAGTGTCTGATACTCAGCCCCTTCCATGTAGACTTTGATTTGGGAAGCCATGATGTTATTTCTTACAAGGGTCAGTATCCCACCTTTTCGTCTGTTCTTTCGGTCAGATCGGTAACACTGGTAGCCTCTGATTTTGAAGGCTATATTTTCATTGAGGTGAGTTTCTTGCAAGCAACATATGCTTACTTTTTCTTGGTCCAAGATTTTTTCTAATTCTATTTTTTTGTTGCTGACTCCCTCCGCATTCCAGTGCATTATTTTAAGTCTTCGTTTAGTATGGCCAGTCGTCCTATTCTCATGTCCCCTGGCTCCACAGGACATCTGAGAAAGACCTCCAGTAGTTGGGGTTGGACCCTTTCGAGACATAGGGCCCGGCACTGCACCTGCCTGGGGGTCCAAAGCAGGGCGAGCACCATAACGATTAGCAGTAGTCGACATATTCCATTTTGCGTGATTGCGTGGCATCCTGATTTCTGTGGTGCGCCTCTTGGCTGGTTGCCTCCGTCTTCATCACCTTTCTTTGCTAGGGCAGACTGTGGTCTCACTCGAGTGTAGATGTGTACGCGCGCACACACCTGTCTGCGCATGCATGTACGTGCATACACATCTAGAGCATACTGGTTATTTTCCGGCGCCAGAGACTCGCCGTCGCCCCTTCTCCTGTTAGTTTAAACAGGTCCGCCACGTGAAGGCCAGGAGTTGGACTTTTGCTGCATAGGTTATGTATTCACGAGCCATTGAGGTATTTGAGCAATGTTGGGCGCTCACCCCAACACCGCGCCTCGGCTACATACAGCAACATTTGGAACCCTCACACTGACCTAACATTGCACCCAGAAAGTTTGTTAGTTAGTCAGTCGTGGTTCCAACTTCACGGCAACGGGTCGTCCCCATATTTCTCCGTTCCTGTGCCAGTGAATATCACACAAAATGCTCCTCACTGCCCAATGTGAACAAAGGAATAGACAGGAGTATCGGCAAGCAAACAGCCCGCACAGGTACACTGTGCATAATTCCGCCGCCAGAATGCCAACACAAAAGTTCTCCATGAAAAATACAGTTCATCGTCGATGGAAACGGCAGTCACCAGAAAGACTTCATTGACCCCGGTTTTATCCCATTTGGCTCGGTCTCTTTCTGCAGGACGACCCGCCGAAAGCGCCGCACACAGCACGAACTCCGTAGCTCCAGCGGCGACTCCCTGGAGTCACCTGAAAAATGCACTCGTGAGCCGAAAAGGCAAACCAGTCAATCCAGCAACAGCCGGCCGCCATCGTTCCGAACATGCAGTTCACGCTACAAACAACCGCGGACAGATGTAAAAGCATTCCACGCGAAACTCACAGCTCACAGTGTCGCGCCACGCACTCACTCAGTAGCAGGGCGACGGAACCTATATGGCGCACAGAAATATCTTGGAAAGTAAAGACGGAAGGTGTACTGCCAAAAAATGGATACCATTAAATTTATTTGGGAGGTAAACGCAGCTGTCGTGATAATGACGGCATCACTCTTCCAGTGAATATTGGTTTATAAACTATCGGTCTAGCACCATATACACAAAACTTGGCAAGGTCTATAAAAATGTATCATTACTATTTCTTTAAATACACACAAGGGAGACTGTCCTTCTACCCGCCCACGTATTTACCTGTCTGTCTACATGCGTGTCTGTCGGCCTACCTGCCTACCTAATTATCTATCTATCTATCTATCTGGCTACCTTTATAGAAATCCCAGTGCTGGACACGTCTGGTACAAAAACTTCACTACCATTGTGGATGTGGTTTTCGCTTCTGGGAAGGAAATTATACTACTCGGAGACTTTAACATTGACACCAACAAATCCAACATAATATAGGGAAATATAATTGCATCATACAATTTCCAACAAATAGTACAACAAGCTACTAGAGTAACAAAGTCATCTTCAACACTCATAGATCACATTTATGTAACTTGCTCAGACAACATCATAGAATGCACCGTACCAAATTGTGCAATGAGCGATCACTACCCAATATGCTGCACATGGTCTAAAAAAGGAATTAAAACTCCTAAAAATAAACACATAAGTGTAAAATATAGAAGTTACAAAAATTTCAACCAAAACGCATTTTTACAGGACTTGCTCAGTTCACCTCTAGACAATGTTTATCAGCTTCCTGACCAGGATGATGCTCTGGAATTCTGGATGAAAACCTTTATTGATGTTTTTGATAGACATGTGCCAGTCAAGGAAGTTCGAGTAAAACACCACGTCAAGCCACCTTGGATCACCCAGGAAATACTTGAAATTATGAGAGACTGAGATAAAGCACATAAAAAGCGGTATCTCAGTGCATACCGTACTCTTAGAAACAAAGTTCAATATAGCATACGAGGGGAAAAGAAAAATTACTTTAAGAACTTAGTAATGGATAAAACAAATAGTAAGGATATATGGAAGGCAATTAACACCTTGACAAACAAGTATAACTTCCGAAATTCTTTACCATCAAATCATATTACATGCGACCAATTCAGTAAATTTTTTCAAACTGACATAGACCAGTTGAAGGCTTCAATACCTAATTCTCCTTGAAACTTATCTTTATTGTCATCGTTTTGCGAGAATAGATGCTCCCGCGATATTCTTTCCGACATACCGCTAATGACAATTACTGAAGTATTCACTTACCCCAGTAACCTAAAAAAACACAACCTCATCTGGGTTAGATGGAATCAGCAACCGGATTCTCCGTTGTGCTGCGCCAGTGATTTGTACATCACTAACCTATGTATATAATCAGTGTCTAACCAAAGGCCACTTTCCATCAGCTCTCAAAATCGATAAAGTGTACCCTCTTCTTAAATCTGGTTCATTGGACAATGGTCTCCCGAACAATTACAGACCCATTTCCTTACTATCATCACTATCTAAGCCACTAGAAAAACACATCCACAAAGTAACATTACAGTATCTAGTTCGCAACAAGCTTATTGTTGACAGCCAATCAGGATTTCGACCAAAATATTCTTGCCATACGGCCCTAACAAACATGATTGAAAATTGGCACCAGAATATAAACAACAACAGTCTATGTGGAACTGTGTTTATTGATTTCAAGAAAGCATTTGATATGATAGACCATGTTATTTTAATAAAACAACTCGAGACAATGAAAATTGGCCTTAATGTAGTCACTCTAATATCATCTTTTCTATCAAGCTATGTGGAGGGTCCCAAATAACTATGTCTCAATTTTCTCATGTATATTTCATAGCCCTGGCTTTAAATAGGTCTTTCCCTGCCAACCCTCCTCCGTTTCCCCCGGACTCACTGTCACTCTCTATTCGACCTAAGGACCTATTTCCTGCAGGGTCGTTCTGGCTGACACGCATACAACATGACGTTCTTCAACATATTTGTAATTGTAAATTTAATAACTCAATACATAACAGCACAGAGAAAAAACAATATCTGACAATTAACTCATAAACATCTACACACAATCTAGAGAGAAAACTAGTCCATACAATATCAACACAAATATAAATCTCCTAGCTCATCGTTTTCCATATTGTCCCATGAATTCACAACCACCTCATGGCAAGTTCACTGGTCTTTATTTCCCGCGTAGGTTGTTCGAACAACAGGGTTCCATAAATCCAGGATTCCAAGTTTCCGTGTCCTACACGAATGTAGTGTGTCCAATGGTTAGGGAAAGTGCCCTGGGATCACGTGGCACAATTTTGGTGGGGAAATACTCAAGGAGAATAAATAGGATATATGTACGGGTGTGTCAGTGACTTAGGCGGGATCTAGCCCAAAATGAAAACATACTCGATCCCAGCTCAACGAAACGCCTGCCGAGGTGTCTGAAAGTATTCGTTCGGGCCCGCCGTGGTTCTATCTGGTATAGCCCAACAGCAGCAGGGACCTCATAGTAAACATAAAGTTCTATGTCGATGCTCTGTCGAAACCTCCGGCTATATTCGCCGTCAAAAGAAGGATCCTGTAAAGTTAAAACAATTTTGAGAGCCTCTGGTGTAAACTTCAGATACAGCCGGCATGGAGATTCCAATGGTCTCAGCATGTCGGTTGCCATACATAAAATCCATACAATTACCTAGTATTCAATTATCTTCATACCACACTCCTCTCCACACTCATACCATGCCTTTATTAATATTGGGCACATACCTTCTCAAGCTTCCCTCTCACTTGCAAACCTTGCCTTTCTCACGACAAAGCTATTGTGGAGTAGTGTGCGTAATTATGTATGTTTCCTACTCTTAACTAATATAATAATGGGTCTGTATGGACCGCAGTGAATCTCCCTCCCCCATCCCTAGCAAGAACAGGAAAGAGGAAACTACCCTGTCCGGCCGCCGCTCTTGTCTGAGCTGTCACCGCAATGTATCGGCCGTGTCTCACATAACCCATATATTCAGATGAGTTCAGGTTCTCTCAGGGAAACAGGGAAGTCCATTTATACTCCCAACATCCTCCTATCGACAAGGAACCACCCGGTCCACCTGCCCCCCCCCCCCATCAGCCGAAAGACGAAAGAGATAGCACAGTGGATCGCCTCTTCTGGCTCAAGAAGATATAACTCAGATGGGTGGAACCGGTCCCCACGGAGCCCTTCCCCTCGACATGCCATAGCTATAGAATGTTTATATTCAAATGAAAGATGACACTAAACAGAGGTAAAGCCAAAGGAAGAAAGATAGCCCCGATTTGTTTCCCCGCCATGCCCAGATCTAGACGCTTAGCCATATTGGCAAGACTGCCGTTTCACCAATTCGTCTCATTATTTGAGACGACCAAGCTTAATATGCTCAAGACTGGCAGGACCAATTAATCTAAAATTACCTTTTATACCCCAGCCTTAGGATGCGGCACTTTATCTGTAAAATTCTTTAAAACTTTAATACATTGTGCCGACCACAACCGACAAGGTTGACAACGGACTTTTCACGCCCAAACCATTACCCTAGGTCATATTCGGTGCAAGGCGCGCCATTGGGTTTTCCCGAAGAACAGATAGATTTCAAAGTATTCGTGTCAAATGCTCGGGTTATGAAAGTACTCCAGAGAATCCCACTCCGAAGGAATTGAGCGGATAGGTATGAGGACATGGGCCACTGGGGTTTCGCTACATAGGCCCCCTCTTAAGAAAGTCGAACCCTACGAACTTTCAACTGCCAGAGGTTCTGTTCGAATTACCTCCCCCTCACCTTCGACCATAGGATGCCGTGACATAAAATCCGCTCCCACATTATCCCTTCCGGGGATGTATTCGACCGTGAACTGATACGGTTGTAAGAGCAATGACCATCTCATTAACCTTGCGTTCAGTTTCTTAGAAGTTGCCAAAAACGTCAGAGGTTGATGGTCGGACTGCACTTTGAACGGTACTCCATACAGATAAGGTTGAAATTTCTGTACCGCCCACACTAGAGCCAGACATTCCCGTTCGACGGTGGAGTAATTCCGTTCCGCGGGTAACAGTTTTCTACTGGCATATGCCACCGGACATAGCACAGTAGGATCATCTCGCCCTTCCTGCAACAGAGTTGCTCCAATCCCTATGTTACTCGCGTCGGTTCTTAGAACAAACGTTTTCTCCAAATTTGGGAGTTGCAGGACTGGCCTATCCACCAAAGCCTGTTTCAGCTTCCCATAAGCCTCTTCACAGCTCGGGGTCCAGACTATAGGATCTGGCGATCCTTTCTTCAGGGTTTCGGTTAACGGTGCCCCAATTTCGTTGAACTTCGGAATAAATTTCTGGTAAAACCCACACAGAGACAAGAAAGACCTAACATCCTTTTTGGATTTAGGACGGGTTGCGAGTCTGACCTTCTCTACATTCTTTTCTTCCGGTACCAAACCCCCCGGGGTAATAGTATGTCCCAGAAATTCTAAGGAGTGATAGCCAATCATGCATTTGGCTGGACGGGCAGTTAACCCCTCCTCTTTCAATCTTATGAAGATCTGTTCCAAGGATTTCAGGTGATCTTTCAGATTGCCAGAAGCGATGAGAATATCATCCATAAACGAGACGACAGAGGGATCCCTTAAAGGGTCTAATAACTTTCTCATCATGCGTGTGAACACACTGGGCGCATTGCTCAGCCCAAAAGGCATCACCTTAAATTCGTAATGGCCGCTCGGAGTACTGAAAGCGAGCAAGGGCCGAACCTCAGGCTTCACAGGGATCTGATAATATCCCCGGCTTAAATCGATTTTTGAAAAGTACTTTGCCCTATTTAATCTGGCAAACAGTTGATTTGTGTTTGGTAACGGCTCAACTTGGAATGTCGTACAACTGTTTAAATGCCTGTAATCAATACACAAGCGGTGCTCCCCGCTTGGCTTTCTCAACAAGACAACCCCGGCATTATAAGGAGAAGTCGAAGGAGTTATGATGTCATCATCCAGAAGCTTCTGGATTTCGGCTTCCAGGGCCTTCTCTTTCGCAAAGGGCACTGGATATATTTTTTGGCGAATGGGGTCTTGGGTAGTCAGAGTCATATCAAACTCAACCAACCCTGTCCGCCCTGGACGATCGGTAAGAATCTGTTGATGGGACTCCAACAAATGGATGACTAGTTCTGTTTCTTCAGCCGACAGATCAGGATTTATATGTACATCCTCATAGGTTTCCCCAGGGTGTAAAGGATACTCCCTATCCGCGTCTTCGCCCGATTCAGTTTCCATCGCGACCGCCATAGTCATGAGTGGGAGAGAAGTACCATCGGATCGTTCCTCATATTTTTTGAGGAGGTTAATGTGGAAGATTTTAGATTTCCCCCTGATCCGGATAGCATAATTGGTACGGGACACAACCCTTTCCACCGGGAAAGGCCCCTGCCAACCAATCTCGAGTTTATTGGAACCTACTGGAAGTAACAACAGAACCCGATCCCCCACCTTCAGAGACCTATCTTTCGTCCTTCTATTGTAGTAGGCCGCGTGTCTCTTTCTGGCCGCTCTCAGATTCTGAGCCGCCAAAGCCCAACCTGTCTGGAGTTTCTTCTTTAACTCCTCGACGTATTTGTAGGAAGATACCACCTCTTCGGAAGTCTCCTCCTCTGTCCAACATCTCAATAAGGCTTCTAAGGGACCCTTGATTGGCCTCCCGAATAATAGAGTGGCTGGTGGCAACCCGGTTGACCCATGGGGAACCTCCCGATAGGCGAACAAGGCGGCTGGGATATATTCATCCCATCTGTCTGGTTTCTCTTGAGCCAGCTTCCTAAGCATGGTCATCAAGGTACCATTAAACCTCTCTACTTGCCCATTAGACTGAGGGTGGTATGGGCTTGTGTGAATGTGGTTAGTCTGGAAGATACGAAAGACTTCCTCCATCAGCTTACCACAAAACTGAGACCCATTGTCCGTTAGGATCTGGTTTGGAAATCCCAACCGAGTAAAAGTCTCCATCAGTGCATCAGCCACTCGCTTAGAGTCGATGGTGGCCAACGGTATCGCCTCGCCCCACATGGAACAGCAATCAACCATCGTCAGAATATACATATTCCTCTTCCTAGTCCGAGGAAGAGGACCAACCAGATCGATGGCAACTCTCTCGAAAGGAGAGTTCATAATGGGCATATCACCCAAGACTACCGGAGCCGTCCAGTGTTTTGGTGCCACACGCTGGCACTCTGGGCACGACTTGACGTACCTACGCACATCTCCAGTCATCCCTGGCCAGTAGTAATGGCAGGAAATGCGCTGAAGTGTTGCCCCGACACCCATATGTCCACTGAAAGAAATGGTGTGTCCCATATGAAGAAGCTGTTCCCGATAAGCCTTAGGAACTACCAGCTGTCCATGCTGGCGTTCCTCCACTCCGGCTCTCCGGTACAGTAACCGATTCTTCATATAATACTGACCCCGTCTTGGTGGGTCAGCACTTTTTGGCAACTGGTTGAAGCAAGGTTGCAACGTAGCATCCTGGCTTTGAGCAGCTCGTAACTCCCCCGGCAAGGGATTCACGATCAAGGCCGGCGTCTGCTCCTCCTCCGATTGAGATCTGGTTTGCATCGCCCCTACGTACATGGGTTCGTTTGGGATCCCTAGGAAGACGTAGCGGCAACCCAAGATCATCGGGAAGATAGGATCGATCAGAACGGCTGCCTGAATAGTGCCGGTAACATATTTTGATTTGATGTCCACCTTCGCAATTGGAAGAGACATCGCTACCGCACTCTTTGTCGCCGTTTGAATCTCAATGGATTCCCCGGTTAGCTGCTCTGGGCTCACTAAGTGTGATGAAATTACGGCCTCAAACTGAAGACCTGTGTCATAGAGACACTCGACTGGTTGTCCGTTCACAAGAACCGTCTCTACTACTGGTGGTTTTTCTGAATCTTTGTTCCCAGGATCCCTCCCTTCTACCTCCTTGTTAGACCCCTCCCCGGTTTCTACAAGACAGGCAGCATAGTGAGAGTCTTTCTGTTTGCGCCTGCAATCGGCCGTATTGTGTGTGGGAGATTTGCAGAAGGCGCACCACTTTTCACTCCACTTTCTTTTGGGAGATCCAGGTGGACTCTTACCAGAGGGTTTCTTAATGGGAACTTTTTCGAAAGGATCCTCCTTTTTGGTGTGAGTGGGTTTGGGGTTCTTCTTCTTTCCAGACCCAGTGTCTGGTGATCGGAGATTGGGTTGTGCCAGTTCCCCATTATCCCCATGAGCTAGCACATACCTTTCCGCCAATGTGTTGACTACGTCTAACCTTTCTGTCCCATTTTCAACCAAGAAGGTTTGCAATAGCTTAGGCATCATCCTCTTCATTTGGTCCACGACCACTAATTCTTCTAAACTTTCATAGTCGTTGGCAAATCCTGCTAATGACATCCATTTCAAAAGGTAAGACTTAAGTCTAACACTGTATGCTGAGAACATCTCTCCTGGCTCTCTCCTCGACTTTCTGAACTGTTGTCGGTAAGTATGGGCTGTCATCTGGAACCTTTTCAATAATGCCTTTTCCAGGGCCTCATAGTCATTCTCCATACCAGGTGGCAACCTTGAATAGACCTCATATGCGGTCCCCCTCAGGCCCTGTGAGAGTTTCAAGTTCCATTTCCCACTTTCCAATCCCATAGCCAAAGCCATCGACTGAAATCTGTGAAGATACTGGTCGATCTTATCTTTGTGTTCATCGAACGGGAGTAATGGGAACTTCATTGCCTGGTATGGACCGCCACTAGAAGTTGTTGAGTCAGGGAGAACTGCGCCTCCAACTGCACCCTCGCCTCCCTTGGCAGTTTGAGCTTTCAGCTCCAACTCCCTCATACGGAACTCATGGTCTCTGGCTGCCTGCTCGGCCACCATCTTCCTAGCCTCAGCCTCAATTTTCTTTGCTTCGCGCTCTGCCTCGATTTTCTTAGCCTCGCGCTCTGCCTCGAATTTCTTAGCTTCGCGCTCTGCCTCAATTTTCTTAGCTTCGCGCTCAGCTTGTCGAAAATCTCTCTCCACTTCTTGAACATATTTCTGTAACTCAGCCCCTTCATAGCCTATCTCACGCCCTGTAGCCTGCACTTCAGCCACATTAAATTTCGCGGATGCCATCTTAACTCAGAGGGTAAGTGAATAGGTAATGGACAAATGGATATAATACACGACCACAACACTTCGTATGTCGTCAGTCTGTGTCAGGAAGAGTATAGACAATAGCCAGGTACGGTAAGCAGAACCTATTGATATTAGACCAGAATATCTGTCCCCTATCCCTATATCAGCCAGAGCTCCACCAGGATTTAAAATATCCCGCGACGTGCCCCCAGAAATTGTAACAAGCTATGTGGAGGGTCCCAAATAACTATGTCTCAATTTTCTCATGTATATTTCATAGCCCTGGCTTTAAATAGGTCTTTCCCTGCCAACCCTCCTCCGTTTCCCCCGGACTCACTGTCACTCTCTATTCGACCTAAGGACCTATTTCCTGCAGGGTCGTTCTGGCTGACACGCATACAACATGACGTTCTTCAACATATTTGTAATTGTAAATTTAATAACTCAATACATAACAGCACAGAGAAAAAACAATATCTGACAATTAACTCATAAACATCTACACACAATCTAGAGAGAAAACTAGTCCATACAATATCAACACAAATATAAATCTCCTAGCTCATCGTTTTCCATATTGTCCCATGAATTCACAACCACCTCATGGCAAGTTCACTGGTCTTTATTTCCCGCGTAGGTTGTTCGAACAACAGGGTTCCATAAATCCAGGATTCCAAGTTTCCGTGTCCTACACGAATGTAGTGTGTCCAATGGTTAGGGAAAGTGCCCTGGGATCACGTGGCACAATTTTGGTGGGGAAATACTCAAGGAGAATAAATAGGATATATGTACGGGTGTGTCAGTGACTTAGGCGGGATCTAGCCCAAAATGAAAACATACTCGATCCCAGCTCAACGAAACGCCTGCCGAGGTGTCTGAAAGTATTCGTTCGGGCCCGCCGTGGTTCTATCTGGTATAGCCCAACAGCAGCAGGGACCTCATAGTAAACATAAAGTTCTATGTCGATGCTCTGTCGAAACCTCCGGCTATATTCGCCGTCAAAAGAAGGATCCTGTAAAGTTAAAACAATTTTGAGAGCCTCTGGTGTAAACTTCAGATACAGCCGGCATGGAGATTCCAATGGTCTCAGCATGTCGGTTGCCATACATAAAATCCATACAATTACCTAGTATTCAATTATCTTCATACCACACTCCTCTCCACACTCATACCATGCCTTTATTAATATTGGGCACATACCTTCTCAAGCTTCCCTCTCACTTGCAAACCTTGCCTTTCTCACGACAAAGCTATTGTGGAGTAGTGTGCGTAATTATGTATGTTTCCTACTCTTAACTAATATAATAATGGGTCTGTATGGACCGCAGTGAATCTCCCTCCCCCATCCCTAGCAAGAACAGGAAAGAGGAAACTACCCTGTCCGGCCGCCGCTCTTGTCTGAGCTGTCACCGCAATGTATCGGCCGTGTCTCACATAACCCATATATTCAGATGAGTTCAGGTTCTCTCAGGGAGACAGGGAAGTCCATTTATACTCCCAACATCCTCCTATCGACAAGGAACCACCCGGTCCACCTGCCCCCCCCCCCCCCCCCCATCAGCCGAAAGACGAAAGAGATAGCACAGTGGATCGCCTCTTCTGGCTCAAGAAGATATAACTCAGATGGGTGGAACCGGTCCCCACGGAGCCCTTCCCCTCGACATGCCATAGCTATAGAATGTTTATATTCAAATGAAAGATGACACTAAACAGAGGTAAAGCCAAAGGAAGAAAGATAGCCCCGATTTGTTTCCCCGCCATGCCCAGATCTAGACGCTTAGCCATATTGGCAAGACTGCCGTTTCACCAATTCGTCTCATTATTTGAGACGACCAAGCTTAATATGCTCAAGACTGGCAGGACCAATTAATCTAAAATTACCTTTTATACCCCAGCCTTAGGATGCGGCACTTTATCTGTAAAATTCTTTAAAACTTTAATACATTGTGCCGACCACAACCGACAAGGTTGACAACGGACTTTTCACGCCCAAACCATTACCCTAGGTCATATTCGGTGCAAGGCGCGCCATTGGGTTTTCCCGAAGAACAGATAGATTTCAAAGTATTCGTGTCAAATGCTCGGGTTATGAAAGTACTCCAGAGAATCCCACTCCGAAGGAATTGAGCGGATAGGTATGAGGACATGGGCCACTGGGGTTTCGCTACAATGTAGTCACTCTAATATCATCTTTTCTATCAAGCAGAAAGCAAGTAGTATCACACAATAAATCTCTGTCTCAAACCACTACCTTCAATATTGGAGTACCGCAAGGCTCTATTCTTGGCCCTCTATTATTTGCCATATATATTAACGATCTACCTTTGCATCTTTCGTCGCCCTGCGATCTATTTGCAGATGACTGTACGGTGTACACAAACGCTGAAAACTGTATTTTACTGGAGTTGTCTTTACAACAAGAATTAAATAATGTAGTTAAGTGGAGCTATTCAAACCGTATGCAAATTAACATCACTAAAACAAAAGCAATGTTATTAACAACCAGACAAAGACTTCAAACTCTAAGCCCACACACATCACTTCAACTTCACATCGATAACATGCCAGTAGAAAGTGTAATTGAGCACAAAACATTAGGCCTAATCATTGATAGAAACCTAACCTTTAATTCCCATGTTCAAGCGCTCATTAAACAAACAGCGAAAAAAGTCTATCAACTCGCCAAGATTAAAAACTTCCTTGATGAGGACACAAGGAAACTATTCTATACTTCTCATATACAGACACACTTTGACTACTGCTCTACAATCTGGGACGGTTGTTCTAATTCAAACACTAAGCGACTTTACTTACTCCAGAAACGGGCCATGAGTCTAATTTATAGCAAACATTTATCTGACAATCCTAGCCTGTATAAACGCCTTCAGTTACTACCATTCCGCAAACGCCTGCTTTTCAATAAAGCTAAACTAATTCACAAAATCCTGCATCGGAATGCCCCAAATTACCTTTGGCCTTTGTTTAAATATAATGCTAGACACAGTAAACGTTTAAATATACTAAACATTCCGAAGCCTAGGATTGACTTATACAAAACAAGCTTAACGTACTCTGCATCTCAGCTGTGGAACAATCTTCCACAAGAAATCAAAGACATCACCAATCTCTATTCATATAATCGCAAAATATTCGAACACTATCTCAATACGGATTACCTTCCCCCTTAATAATTGAGATAATAATAATAATAACAAAACCCTAGTATAACAGCCAATCACCTTTTTGTAGGCCAGTATATTCCACATGGCTAATAACAAGTGTCAGACCATTATCTAATATTACTGTGTCGTGTAGTTTTGATGTTTGCATTTTGCCCATGCCTTTATAATGCATATCTTTTATATTGTTACTGTTCTTTGTTAGCCTTGAATGATGTGTGAATGAAATAATGTATGAAAGAGAGTGATAGAAGGGCAGAATGTTAGACGGGCCTGCGTGCCCAATTCTTAACCCTTTGAAAATAAAGTTTGTTCGTTCGTTCGTTCTATCTATCTATCTATCTATCTATCTATCTATCTATCTATCTATCTATCTATCTATCTATCTATCTATCTATCTATCTATCTATCTATCTATCTATCTGTCTGTCTGTCTGTCTGTCTGCCTGCCTGCCTGCCTGCCTGCCTGTCTGTCTGTCTGTCTGTCTGTCTGTCTGTCTGTCTTTGTCTCTGTCTTTGTCCGTCATGTATCTCTATCTATCCATCCATCCATCCATCCGTCCGCTCACCTGTCTCTCTGTCTTTCTATCTGCTTGTTGATATGTCTGCCAGTCTATATCCATCCGCCTGCCTGTCTGTATATCTGTCTATCGACGAATCCATTCAATTATACGTCACGTCCTTTGCAACTTTGTCGTATTTTCTGCAACCTTCGTATGTCTGCCAGTATGTCTGTCTGATACACTGAAGTCTGTCTCGCAGTATCCTAAAACCACTTTGCTATCCCCACTACAAAATCCCCAATCCTACATCCCCACTCCACATAGTGGAACCTAGAAGCGAAATGAGAGCAGAATATTCTTACATTAAGCGTAAAACATGCAGCCAGCCACATTAGCCATCTTAATGGGGGTGGGGAGAGCGGGTAGAGTTGAAAACCCCGAGGCCAGATACAAGATGTAGGGGAATTTAATGGTCTGTTTCCGAAACCCTTCATACGAAGAATGGAAAATTACATTTCTTGTGACCTCGCAATTTTTCTTGTTGTATTTCTTTCCAATGTTATGTAGAATGTCATACCGGCACTCTTCCGATTGACGGGTCTAAATAGTTCCGCAGTGAATAAGTTAAGGTTAAGGGTTAGGGTCAGTGTTAGTTTAACACTAACCCTAACCCTTAACCCCTGACTTATTCACTGCGGAACTATTTAGACCCGTCAATCGGAAGAGTGCCCGTCATACCAATTTCTCGATGATAATCGTTAGTTTACTTCTCCAGTTAATTAAATTTACTTCTTTCTATCCTCTTGTGTGGTAGAAGTGTAGTTGTGGTTGAATATACGCGGAAGAAAACATATATTGGAATAGTTTACGGCCGGAAGCGAGTGCGTTAGTGCAATCGAAAGAGGTTTATACTGACAATTTCATGAGCGCGGTCGGGTGGGTGTTCGTCGTCTGCTAAAGTGAGGAAAAGACTGGCAACCTATTCTTCCGTGCATTCAGGCCTACAACATGAGAGCATCCCATTAAATCACAGAAGCTTATAGGTTTCTACATCGGGGGATTTTTTTTAACTTCTGGAATTCCTTATTTTTTATTTATTTATTTATTTATTTATTTATTTATTTTTTTTTTTTGGTATTCGTTGGCTTGAACTCTAGCGTGGTCCATAAAAGTGCTACTACTTTTAGTGCACTGGACTGATTTTTGCGTATGGATTAGCTTTTCCTATCAGTGTTTCTCGCTGTCAGGCGAACCCACTCCAACTTTTGAGGTACTTGTAATTTATGTTCCGTTCCCCCCCCCCCTCCTCAACAAGGACGAGAAGTCAACATTTTAGTCCAACTGACTCGTGTAGGGTTAAATCCGCTACCGTGCCATCAACACAGCGGAAGTTTAAAAGCAAACGCTCGTATCTATTTAGCCATGCTGACTTCCGTTTCGCTTTTTCAATTGCGGTCTCTTTCGCGTCAACCGCAATGTCTAAGACAGATTCATTTAGCCAAAGTTTTAAATCTCACGTCCCCTTCCCCAGCCGTCTGTAATTCCTACGTTTCCATGGGTACTCGCTTGTTTCTTTCCTCTCTGCCCATCCCACTCGCATCTTCCCTATGAGGATTGATCTTCACCCACCCCCACACAATTTCATCTTAGCCTACATGATCCGTTACGTCACTTCCTGTGGCTGACCTACGAAGCTCGTGGCACACAGTGATATGTGCGCTCTATGATTTACACGTCTACATGAACTCAACTAACTGCGGTAAGAGACCGAGCCATGTGAGAAAACCCGGGTCAATGAAGTCTTTCTGGTGACTGCCGAGTCCATCGACGATGAACTGTGGTATTCGTAGATGAATTTTGTGTTGGCATTCTGACGGCGGCATTATGCACAGTGTACCTGTGCGGGCTGTTGGATTGCCGAGACTCCTGTCTATTCCACTTTTCACATTGGACAGTGGGGAGCATTTTGTGTGATATTCGCTGGCACAGGAATGGAGCATAACGGGGACGACCCGTTGCCGTGAAGTTGGAACCTCGACTAACTAACTAACTAACTAACTAACTAACTAACTAACTAACTAACTAACTAACTAACTAGCTAACTGACTAACTGACTGACTGACTGGCTGGCTGGCTGGCTGGCTAACTAACTAACTAACTAAGTGACTTTGCTATAGTTGGATACGCATGTATCAGTGTCATTTCTTCTCTGTGTCTGTGCTGACGAAAGCTTTCTAGCCGCAAGACTCAGTGGTCACATGTACACAAACTCTGCTGGCCAAGTGCTCAAGTATTCAACTTCCCATAGACGCGGGGATTTTTCTTTTAATTGTACGACGCTCCTAGGTATGTCTAGCGTAATAAGGTACCCGGAATTTTCTGGTAAGGAAAGGCGGTCATTGCGGTAATGACCACATAACTATCTGAGTTCCGGTTGGCCTATAAAATAAGGGATTAGCATCATATACTCAGCCGGATCCGTGACGAAGGTTCTACTGAAGCAGTTCGTTATCCTGCATACCCACGTTCGAGACACAGCTGTAGGCGGCTAGGCAGCAGACAGCCATACGTTGGTTTTTATTAAATGACATGGGTGTCGGTCGTTCAGAAAGCAACGGCAAACTACTGAACGTAAATTTGCCTAGGAATCACGAACAGTCAATAAATGCTGGGGTTAACTGCTACGTCCTGTTAAGGATATGCAACTAACTAACCATAAACTCAATACTCCTCAAGGAGTATAAAATGACCCATAAGCGATTTTTGTGTCATCCGCTATAATTATTTCAAGCACAATTAACCGTGTCATCATTCAAGGGTCAAGTTCTTATTATGGATTAGTATCCGGTGCAGGCCCGTGCTTTGTGTCCAAACTAAGGGGGCCTTCTGTAAAAACATGGCAGCTTTGTGATGGCCGCCAACCCTTGAATGTCCAGGTGGTATAACCAGTAATCTCTCTCTCCCTCTTCTTTCTCTCCCTCTCGCCCCCTCTCTCTGTCTCTCTCCCTCTCATTGCCTCTCTCTCTCTCTATCTATCTATCTATCTTTCTCTCCCTCTCTCACTCTCATTCTCTCTCTCTCTCTCTCTCTCTCTCTCTCTCTCTCTCACTCTCTCTCTCTCTCTCTCAGCACTGATTGGTAATCTGTTGACAATGAATGACCTCATTCCCGTGAAGGAAACATTATCCACCACAGATCTAGTCTCCGCCAGCCAGATGCCACGTCCTGAACCCTGACACAGCAACATCCTGACACACCTCTCCCTTGATGGCAAGTTCCTGTACCGGTCTTGCACACCTCGTTGGTTCCTGACTTGGGAGATGGGAAGGGGTGCCCGGTAACACTGTCCCCGTGAAGGTGGTAATGTCTCCAGACCAGCCTCACTCTGATAGAGGCACGCCCCTTTCAGAGTGGCAATGCTTATAAAACGATAATAAACACTCAGCCTTCGTGGGGATTTGCCAACTTAAGAAACCTGTCTTTGACGTTCTTTTAGGTAGAAGCATCCGTATACTTTAACCATTTATGCAACAAGCGCTCATTCTGAACCTACAACAGTATACAGCCAGAGTTGAATACAATCACTTCTTCTTCTTTTCTTCTTCTTCTTCTTCTTCTTCTTCTTCTTCTTCTTCTTTTTTTTCTTCTTCTTTTTCTTCTTTCTTCTTCTCTTCTTCCTCTTCTTCTCTCATCATCGTCATCTTCTTCTTCTTCTTCTTCTTCTTCTTCTTCTTCTTCTTCTTCTTCTTCTTCTTCTTCTTCTTCTTCTTCTTCTTCTTCTTCTTCTTCTTCTTCTTCTTCTTCAGTCATACTTATTCATTTGTTCCTCCATACCATGACGCCAGAATGTCTAGTATCTTCTTTCTTTCTCTCCCCCTGCCTCACTAGACAGTCTAATTTTCCCGATGTTACGTTGTACCCTGCATTCACCTATTCACGACGTGCCCCAAAAACGTGGGCTTTCTTGTTAAGCAAGTAACAAGTTCTCTTTCATCTAACGTCTTTCAGGATATCTTCATTATGCTTGTTTGTCTGTCCATGTATTGTGTCCATGTCTGAACAAGTACAATCTTTACAATCCGTAAATTAGAATCAGGCAGCCTTCCTTTCAATCTAGCTTCTTGTAAATCATTCATTTACATGACAATATACAAGCGTATAATATTACCTTTGTAGAATGTAAAATTTCCCTTGGGCGAAGCTCTGTAGGGACTTAACTTATATAGGACTAATTATGTACATCATCACCTTAACGGGAACATCACACTACGAAGAGGTACTATGCGTATTCCTTCATTTTGAATGCATTCAAATCCTGTACACTGAAGTACTGTCAGAAAGGAAATAGCGAACGTGTTTTACAATCGCGCATATCCGGTTCGAAATCAACCTAAGAAAATTTGGAACCAAGCCATCTTGCGTTGATTTTTAACAACTGTATGAGCATCGGTGATCTAGAAAGCAATAGTAAACTTTTTTTTCGTATATCCTTTACATGACATCGCTGTCAACACCAGCATTTTACCGCTGTCGTTGATTTCTTGGCAAGATTACGCTCAGTAGTTTGCCATTGCTTTCTGAGTGGCCGGCTAACTTATCGCGTAAGTTACCAACGCCGCCAGAACCGCTTCCAATTCTCGCGCGCTGCGTTATCCTACGGGATTGCGTAGAAAATCGTTTAACCCTCGGCCAGGGAGACCGGCAATAGTAAACTACTGAATGTAGAATTCTCTAGAAAATCACAAACAGCTAACAAATGCTGAGGTTGATTGCGATATCTGTGAAGAACGTGCAACTAACGTTTTTAAACTCAGTCAGGCCTGATCTTATTCTTATTTAGGATCAAAGCGTTTATGTGAGAAGTAGCTGGCCGAGTGGCTAAGATTAAGAATACCGAGTTCTTCTTCGGGAGAAAGGATTCGATTATCTGTAAGGTGTGGATTTTTTCTGTCTGGGACAAGAAGAAAACCCTAACCTGCACAGTTCGCGGCGACTGCACTAACAAGGCGGCCTTAGTACCTCAGGCCCAAGGACCCCCCCCCCCCCCCCTTTCCTTTTTTTCCTACACCGCAAGATATTGTAGGCAGTAGACGGCAGTTTGGCAGCTTAAGGATCAAATATGTATAGCATTGACCCAGTGGGGAAATCACACTTCCAGCAAATACGCATAGCATCGAATAACACTTCCAGCTAGTACCTTCTGTTTTCTTTCTTGTTAAATGCGCGCTAATGTTTTAAACTGAAGTACTCGCAGAGTAAATATACTCAGATTCGAAGATTCTGTTCAGAATGATAATATGGCTATACCGTCATTCGCCTCTTTAGAGGTGTGAAGTTCCAGTGCCGTTCTGCACAGCTCGTTGATATCTGAGCTTTGTGAGAGAAAGAGGGTCATGTGTAACACAGCACTCGTAGAAACGGTTCTGTACGCTACTTTGGTACTAAACCAGGGGAGGGGGATCTCTACGCCAGCTGCACAGCTATAAATGGAAGCTCTTTACAGAGTTTACGTAACCCGAATGTCATCGTACTTGAGAGTTATTACTGACGATGTATGTATCCTTAGAGAACAATATTCATTCATTCATTCATTCATTCAGTAGCATGTCATTTGCTTCCATAACAACCTTCCGGAAAACTTCTCGGTCATAAGCAAGATGCCCCGTGTCCGATACACCCATCTGGAGATCATCCGCAACACCCAGCATCCATCTTCTCTTTGGCCTTCCTCTTCCTCTCTTCCCGGGAATATACCCTTCCATTATTGTTCTTTCCAAACTTTCGTGACGTTTCAAGTAACCACCATATTTCAATTTTCTTTGTTTTATCGTTTTTAATAGCCAACCTTTTTCAATATTCAACTCTTAAAGTATGGATGCCTTTGTTCTTTTCTTTATCCTAGATATTCTTAGAACTCGTCTATAACATTTATATTCATTTATATGGGACGGCCGGTCTCCCCGGTCGAGGAGTTAGTAGCTTTCTCCGTAAGAACGAATACTCTCGTGGATGACGTGAGCGCACGAGAATTGAAAGCGGTTCGAGTCGCACCAGTGACATATGAGAGTATGGAGCCGGTCGCTCAGAAAGCAATGGCAAACTACTGAGCGTAATCTTGCCAAGAAATCAACAATCAACTGAAAGATGCTGATGTTGACAGGCGATGTCCTGTAAAGGATATGCAAACAAAAAATAAAAATAAAAATGGGACGCAGAGGTGTTTCCAAGGCCCCAGGACCAGGTTCTATACTGGCCAAGACCTACCAACACGTCCTAGTTGTGCGTCCTGGGCAACAAGTTCCTTCGGGGTCCTGGCTAACGTAGTAGGATTGCTGATTCTTCCGAAGTCGGAGAGTATTTGCCTGCACGGCGAGGAACCACCAGTCTGCACACCAATAAGCCAGACATGGGACAACAGATATCACGCAAACCTCAGTCTCGTATGACATAACACTGATACAAGATGTCTTCATTTGACATACAGGACTTCACACTGGAGTTCACAGCCAGCGAACTCAAGCAAGCAGCAAGCAAAGGCATTTATGCGCTCTTCGGCTTGTTTAGTAAGTGTCCAGGTCTCACAAGCGTATGTTGCAATGAGAAAGATGCATGCTCTTAAAAATCTTATTTTTGTAGTTCTATCTGTCCCTCTCCACAATTTATTCAGTTGTTTTAGTCTTTGAAGAGTAAAAGATATTTGTCTTTTTACTTCTTTCTTTGTGTCACCATTGTTGGTAATCAATGACCCAAGATATTCGAAATTTTCAACCACTTCCAATTTTCCCCATGAACATATATTTCTTTCTGCATAATAGTTTTATATGTATGCATTATCTTTGTTTTTGCTATGTTAGGATATAAGTTGTGATATTCACTATTCAATTGTGTTGAGGTTATTAAGTTTTCTATACCATTCTGTGTTGTGCATAGCAATACTGTATCATTAGACAATTGAATCTCTGGTATGTCATGACCACCTATTTTTAGGGCATCATATATGATATGTTTGTATCATATATGACGATTCCCATTATATTTTCGGCATACAGGTTAAAGAAATAGGAGGACAGCACACAGCCCTGACGGACTTCTTGCTTGATGTCATGCCAATCTGATGTCTCGCCATCTATTCTAACCGCTGCGTGTTGGTCTAGATCAGTGTTTCCCAACGTGGGGCCCACGCCCCACAGGGGGGCAATTTGACTGTAAAGGGGGGCAATTCGAAAATGGAAGAAATCGGCTGAATATAACAAAACGGGGAGACTTGAGACTGAAGTTAACTAAATTGGAACCTGACATAAGATCTCTTTGCAGCAAGCATCAAGCGCAAGGATCTCACTAAATTTAAATAATAAATAATTACTAATAATTAAAATAATATAGAAAAATCTTTCATTAAAATTATTTTGTACTTGAATTTCAGTTCTCCATTATATGTTTTGAAAATTTACTTACTGTGTTTGCTCAATAATTACCTAGTGATTTCTTCCTAAAACCTATCATTCAAGTTTCTTTAGTGAACATTTCAATTTTTGAATATTAAAAATAATGTATATGTTGAAGGGGGGGGGGCATGGGGCGGGGGAGGGGGCAATATGAATTTTAGAAAGGCTTAAGTGGGGCATGGTACAAAAACGGTTGGGAAACACTGGTCTAGATAGAGCATTTTTATGAGTTGTGCTACATGTGATCCATCCATCGTGTGACATGCCGATAAGCGTTGGCGGTCATGTTATACCATCTCACTCGATCACCAGAGTCGTGGATCAGCTATGTGTTACTGTCTCTACCATGACATGTGACCAAGCCATCCATGTAATTTACTTCTCGGTCTTCCCCTTGATCTCTTCCCTTCGATCTTGCCAGTTGTGACCAAGTTCTCCAATTCATTTCTTCTCATAACATGCCCAAAATATTTTGACTGTCTACGTCTAATGTCTCTAATCAGTTTACGATCTTCATTTGTTTCTTGAAGGACTTGTTCGTTGGTTTTTCTGTCTGTCCGTGTTATTCTTTGCATTTTCTTCAGAAACCACATTTCCACAGCCATCAGCTGTTTTTCTGCTTGACTGCTTATTGTCCACGCTTCACATCCATACAAAAGTACAGGTTCTATGTAGCACTTCAACACACTTTTTCTCGTTTCAATTGACATCTTGTTATTGGTCAGTATGTTTTTCATCTCGCAAAAGGCTACCTTCGCAATGGCAATTCTTGTTCTAATCTCTTCAAGGCATCTCCTATCAGATGTTATGACTATTCCGAGATAGCTGTACCGATTCACTTGCTTAAGAATATGCCCATTTACTCGAATATGACAATGTGGTATTTCCTTCTTCCCAGGGACGACCTGTGTCTTCTTACTATTTAATTATAACCCTAGTTGTTCACTGTGTGCAAGAACCGCATTTACTAGATGTTGCAGGTCCTGTTCATCGACTGTATCATCTGCATATCTAATGTTATTGATGTATCGTCCCCCAATGTCTATTCCTTCCATATCTTCTATATTTCTGAGAATATTTTCACTGTACAGGGAAAAAAGATCTGAAGACATTGCACATCCCTGTCTCACACCTCTTTTAATAGGCTGATATTGACCTACATCATTATCAATATTCTGATGGCAGCTTGTTGTTACCAATATTTGTTTATTACACATCTAAGGTCTTTTCCATCAATGTGTAGATCTTCAAGTATCTTTATTATGTCGACATGTCTCACTTTATCGAAAGTCTTTGTGTAGTCAATAAAGCAAAGGTGTAGATCTTTGTTTACTTCTATAGAACGTTCAATTATTGTTCTCAGTATATACACAGCATTTACTGTACCCCTGCCTTCTACAAACCCACATTGTTCTTCTTCTATTTCAGGTTGTATTTTCCTCCTAATTCTTTGCATGATAATTCTCAGCAAAATCTTCGTGATGTGGCTCATTATACTAATTGTTCGATGTTGTTCACATTCCAAGGCTCCTTATTTATTCGGAATTGCAATAAATATAGAATTACATAATTCAGGAGGTATATCTCCAGTATCGTATATTGTGTTCAGCAGTCTGGTGACTTGGTCTATTCCGTATTGAGGCTTTGATCATTTCTGTTGTGATAGTATCTGTACCCAGAGTCTTGTCAGTTTTCATATGGTTAAGAGCATTCTGAATTTTCAAATTCAAAATTGATTGTCCTTCATTATAATTCCAATGATCATATTGTTCTTCTCTTGTATCATCATAAAGGTCTTTCATATACGTAATCTGACCACGCATATAAAAAAATCTTATCTTTTTCCATTATGATTTTACCATCCTTGGTTTTTAAGCAACCCGTTGATGTGTGTGTTCTTTTGTTAGTGATGTCATTAATTCTTTTGTGCATTAATTTGCTATTCCGAGTGTGGTGTTGGTTTTCAACTTCCTTGCACTCTTCCTTAAGCCAAGTTTCTTTTGCCTCTTTGCACAGCTTCCTAATTTTCCTGCGAATCTCTTCATATTTTTCATTGTTATTATTGTTATTTCTTCTTATTTCCATTTTTTTAAGAAGTCTTCCGTCATCAATTTCTTGCATGATGGTTGTTTCTGCAGCTTGGTTAACTGATTTCTTTAATAGTTCCCATTGGTCACTGACGTCTTGAAATAATATTTCCATATCGGACAATGCATCGAATCTATTCTTTATCTCTACGTTGAATTAATGTTTTATCTCCTCGCTTTTCAGTGCCTATAGATCAAATTTTGTGTTACTTGGTGTATATTTGACTTTCTTTAATTTTATTTGTAAGTTGCTTAAGATGCATCTATGGTCGCTGTAGCAGTCTGCGCTTGGTATAGTTTATGTGACATTTAAGGCATTTCGAAATCTTCCGTTGATGAGAATGTAATCAGTCTGATTTCTGATCTTGTGATCAGGAATCCTCCATGTCCATAATCTCCTAGGGTTCTGTTGATACAAGGTGTTTCTAATAATCACATCATGTGATACATGTGATGGAAAACCCATATTCCTCATGATTTCCCAGAGTTTCTGATGTTGTACACAGTCAAATGCCTTTGAATATCCACAAAACATTAGAATAGGTTTACACTAAATTCTTTGAACTTCTCTATTATTAAACGCATGTTGAGTGTGTGATCTCTTATTCCTCTTCCTTGACTAATTTCAGCTTGAACCACGTTAATTTCTTCTTCCATTTTCTTACGCAGTCTTCCCATTATGATGTTTAGTAGAATTGTACTTGCATGACTGATCAAGGTAATATTTCTTTAGTTGGTGCATAGTGTCAGGTTGCCCTTTTTTGGTATTGGAATGAAAATAGTTCTTTTCTAATCTGTTAGTCAGATACCATAGTTCCATATCTTTTTACATAATGCGTGATAGATTTGTATGCTTCCTTCTCATCCCACTTTAATTAGTTCAACTGGTATTTCATCACATCCATGTGATTTACCATTCTTCAGGTTCTTTTTAGAGAACAACGCCAGGTTGATTTTGTAGACAAACGTACGTTCAGTTGATTGCCATTGCTTTCTGAACGAGAAGTCATAGTTTAAGTGCAACTTAATGCCGGTGTTGGTTTTGAACAGACTACCTTGCCACCAGTGTACCGGTAATTTAACAGATTCAGTGCCAAACACACATTAGGTTTGAACAGAGCAAAAATGGATGGCGGAACATGGGAAGTAGGGGGTGTGTCACAGTTACAGTGTGCAGTTCACTCATTGAAAATATCGACCAAATCTCACATGCCCGATAAACCTTCCAAACGGCTTGTTAACGGCTGCTTCGTTTTTACTTTCTTAGATTTTGGGTAACGGAATACAGAAATCTGGAGAATGCTTGAGATTTAAAAATAGAATGTAACCAGATTGTGCGTGCAAAAGACTCCTTAGTATGCTGTGGAAGCTGGAAAACAAAAAGAAAATCAGAATTTCTCACAAATGCTTTATTCGGCAGCTCCTACAGCCTCATTAATTTCCACCATTTTCTATGCTTTCAAAGCCAATTTCTTCAATTATGATTTTTTTTCAGTTCATTAATTGTGTTTTTGCCCCTAAAGCAGTCAGCGAATCCTTGAACCATTTTGTCAACGTTTCCGTTTACATCATTATAAATGATTTCCGGTGACAATCTGTGTTCATATCGCGTGCAGGCTGTTCCCATTGTCATCATCAACACTATCATCATTATTATTGTCACGAATATCAACAAGCATTATCGTCATAATCTGTATGATCACTTTCATCACCATTATCAGCATTACCAGTGTCATCATAATTGTCATCCTCATCATCTCCACCATGTTTATCATTACCATCATCATCATCATTCTCATCATTACCAATATCATAGTTATCATCATCCATTACCAACATCATCATTTAAGTCATTATAAGTATAATTAATATCATCATTATCGTCGTCATCATCAGTATCATGATTTTCATCATCATCAATATCATCTGTACCATCAATATCATCGCTATCATCAACAAAATTACCAACAGCATAATCATTATTGTCATCATAAGTATCATCAATATCATCATCATAAGCATCATTGTCAGTGTCATCATCTTTATCATCATAAATATCTTCCCTATCATCATCACTATTACCAACAGCATCATCATCACCGTCTTCATATGTATCATCAATATTATCATCAGTATAACCAATTGCATCATCACCAGTATCATGCATATCAGCATAAGTATCGTCAATATCATAATCATCATAATCAGTATCATCAATTTTATCATCATCAATATTATTATCATCATCATGAGTATCATCAATATCATCATCATCAGTATCATCAATTTCATCATCATCTTCATAAGTATTTCCATATCAGTATCATCAATTGCATCATCATCAGTATAATCAATTTCATCATAATAATAAGTATCATCAATATCATCATCTCCAGTGTCATAAATATCATCATAATCAGTAGCATCAATTTTATCATCATCATCATCATCGTCATCATCATCATCATCATCATCATCATCATCATCATCATCATCATCATCATCACCACCATCATTATAATTACCATCAATATCATCACAATCAGTATCATCAATTTCATATTATCATCATAAGTATCATCAATATCATCATCAGTATCATCAATTTCATCATCATCATTATCATAACTATCAAGCGTAGTCCATATACGTGCTACTACTACCGGTGCACTGGACTGGTGTTTGATTGTGGATTAGCTTTCCCTATTGCCAGTGTCCATCGCCATCAGGCAAACCCACTCCGACTTCTGGGGTACTTGGCGTGATAGGAACCAGTTACTTTACTGTTGTTGTTGTTGTTGTTGTTGTTGTTGTTGTTGTTGTTGTTGTTGTTGTTGTTGTTGTTGTTGTTGTTGTTGTTGTTACAATGTGTGCCTGAACTCCGGTGTTCTTGCATGCCTGTGTGGTATAGTTTCTTATGTTTGTCAATATGATGAACATGTTTATTGCACAGAGGAGCGGCTGGCCGAGTGGCTAAAACCCCGGATTCTCCTTCGGGAGACTCGGGTTCGAATCCTCGGTAAGGTGTGGGATTATTTCTGTGTGGGGGGGGGGGGGGAGCACAAGAAAATCCTAACCTGCACAGTTCGCGGCGACTGCACTAGCCAGGTGGCCTTAATTCCTCAGGCTCAGACAGAGACTCCCCTGCCATACACCGCAAGGTACTATATTGGCAGTAAATGACAGTTTTTAAATGACAGTTGACAGTTTATTAGTAGACGCAGTTGTGGTACACAGCGAGCAGCTGGGGTTGGAATTAAATTGTAAGAAGACACAGGTTATGGTCGTCACTAGGAAGAACGAAGTACCACAATGTAATATACAAGTAAATGGGAATATTCTTCAACAAGTGAATCGGTACAATTAACTCGGAACAGTCATAACATCTGATATGAGATGCCTTGAAGAGATTAGAGCATGACCAAGTTCTACAGAAAACAAATGAAAATCGTAAATTGATTAGAGAAATTAGACGTAGACAATCAAAATTTTTTGGACATGTTATGAGAAGAAATGGATTGGAAAACTTAGTGACAACTGGCAAGATCGAAGGGAATAGACCAAGAGGAAGACCGAGAGGAAAATACCTGGTTGGCTTGGCCACATGGCATGGACGAGACAGGAACACTGATCTGATCCACGACACTGGTGATCGAGTGAAATGGCGAGTCATGACCGCCGACGCTTTCCGGCATGTCACATGATTGATTGATTTACTGACAGTTATTGCATGCCATTGTGCTGTTGCTGTTTCTTGCATGTAAGTACGGTTTAGTTGTTTCTTTCAAGCAATTGTGGTGCAATTATTTCTTGTATGTCTTGTGTGATGTGGTTATTTCTTATATGTCTTGTGTGATGTGGTTATTTCTTGTTTGTCTGTGTGATGTGGTTATTTCTTGTATGTCTGTGTGATGTGGTTATTTCTTGTATGTCTGTGTGTTGTAGTTATTTCTTGTATGTCTTGTGTGATGTGGTTATTTCTTATATGTCTTGTGTGATGTGGTTATTTCTTGTTTGTCTGTGTGATGTGGTTATTTCTTGTATGTCTGTGTGATGTGGTTATTTCTTGTATGTCTGTGTGATGTGGTTATTTCTTGTATGTCTGTGTGATGTGGTTATTTCTTATATGTCTTGTGTGATGTGGTTATTTCTTGTATGTCTGTGTGATGTGGTTATTTCTTGTATGTCTTGTGTGATGTGGTTATTTCTTATATGTCTTGTGTGATGTGGTTATTTCTTGTATGTCTGTGTGATGTGGTTATTTCTTGTATGTCTGTGCGATGTGGTTATTTCTTAGTTTGTCTGTGTGATGTGGTTATTTCTTGTATGGCTGTGTGATGTAGCTGTTTCTTGTATGTCTGTGTCGTGTAGTTATTTCTTTAATGTCTATGTTATGTTGTTGCTTCTTATAAATCTGTGTAGTGTGGCTGTTTCTTGTATGTCTGTGTGTTGTGGTTGTTTCTTGTATGTCTGTGTGATGTGGTTGTTTCTAGTATGTCTGTGTGATGTAGTTGTTTCTAGTATGTCTGTGTGATGTAGTTGTTTCTTGTATGTCTGTGTGCTGTGGTTGTTTCTTGTATGTCTGTGTGATGTAGTTGTTTCTTGTATGTCTGTGTGATGTACTTGTTTCTACTATGTATGTGATGTATTTGTTTCTAGTATGTATGTGTTATGTACCTGTTTCTTGCATACAAATGTTATGTATTTGTCTCTTGCATGTCTGTGTAATGTAATTGTTTCTTGCATGCCAATATCACATTTAGGCTATAGCGTTATCTATAAAGTTTTCTCCCGAAATATTCCAATCCAATGTTCCAACAACAATTTACTAAGACATGTCACCCAACTATCGGGTATATTTCAAAATAATTTGGTCGACTTCCTCAATGTCTCTATGAATGTAATCATTTTGGTTTCTTATCTGTCCAGCTCCCCTCTTTGCGTCATGAGACAAGGCAACATCTCAAAGGCTTCAGGGGTATTTTCGTATTTTTTATGAGAGTCCTTGTTTCAGAGCCGTGTAACTTTTTGTTTTTACAAATATTTGTCTCTGTTCCATTTGAAGAGAGTTTTTATCTGTGATGCTTGTTTTGGCTGCCTTGATCTCAAAATTCTGACTGTCGGTAATGTTTGAATTACCTTATTTTTCCTTGAATTTTAGAACGTGTTCGTTAATTAAAATGTTCTTTTCTCCTGTCAGTTTTCATTACAGAGGCGACTCAGTTGTATAGTAGCAAACACGTGAGAATCTACAAATAGCATGCCTGAATTCGGTTCTTCCTTGAGGGGTTTTGCCACGGCAAATCGAGTGTCTGCATATCTACCTACTTATGTATGTACCTACCTATCTACCTGACTGCCTGCTTACCTACCTATTTCGACACACTAACACACACACACACACACACACACACACACACACACACACACACATAAATTCTTTTTATTCTTCTTTGTTTTCACGGTGTGACATTTATTATACGTATTAAAGAAGAGTGGTTGGCAGATTTTCTTTTTTTTTTTTTTTTTGGTTTTTAGGTGTAAATGAATCCGAAACAAATTGTTACAATTGCAATTTGTATTTCTTCCTCTAAGATCTGAAAACAACTGTTTTATATGTATATTAACGGTCACACCTCGAGGGGACAATAAGACACTGAATAGCAACATTCGTGGATGGCGTTGACAAACAGGTTCCAGCAATGACGGTGCGTTTAAAACACATTCCTAAATCTCCATGGAAACCAGTGACGTATAATCAACTATAAGAGAAGGTGGCGTGCACGTAATAATAGATTTCATGAGATACAAAGCGATTAGGAATAAATATCAATTAGAGGGCCCTTTGAGGCCACTAAGACAGTTCAGTTCATGAATATAAGACACTCTCGAATAATTGAGAAATCAGAGGCCAGGACTGTGATAAAATTCATGATATTACAGGGGAAAACACCAACAATTACCCGCCTTTAAATAAGATCTACCGAGCCGAGAGGCTGAGAGATATGATCCAGCGGAATGTGAGATTGGTGTCTTCAACAGCTGCTCAGAATATATGTCGATGAAACTCTTCGCACCAGTCTTTGGATTACAACACAGACAGGCTAGATTAATTCTATAAGTACTTTGCGGTCTGGGAGTCGCCATAGTATCGTAGCTATAAGCTCGACTGCTGGCCCGATGGTCGTGGGTTCGATTCGCATCGAAGCCGATTTTAAAACTGACCTACCGCCCCATGGCGGCTCAGCCTAAACTTAATATCAAGAAATGTCTCAGGAAGTAAAGACACTCGGTGTGATACTGATCACGTGATGTGACACACGAGTGACTAATGGTATATAAAACTACTCGTCTAGCATCACATGCCTAAAGCTCTTAGGGCATGTGAAACTTTAATATTTACTTGGCTTCATGGTATCTCGCTGTTAAGTCTTTCACGTTCATAAATACGGTGTACGCGTAAAAAGCACATCTTAGCTCACGATATTAGTGTTACAATTTCACGCTACGCTGGCACACGATGTCTGAGAAACAATTACCTACGTGTAAGATGCTGACCATAAGACTTTACCCAGACTGTGCATAATTTATAAGAGAAAGTTGAAACTAAGCACTTTAAGGTTCCTCGTAACTGCACTGTGAAGTATGTATTTGTTTTTCGACGAGATCTCCCGCTGTTATAGAAGCCGCAACATACACTATTAACTGAAACTATTGCTCCAACGGCATGTCAGAAGAAAGGAGAAATCAGAGGCAGGGACTGTGATAAAATTCCTGATGTTACGGGAGGAAAACACCTACTGAATCAAAAAAGAAGATGAAATTCGTGTTTCATAATTCTTGACATACGTATGCTTGGGAAGAAAACAATCTGTGTCGACAGTTTAAGTGTGGCCGCTCAAATATTGCTGAAGGCCCAGATTCGGGTGACTGTCCCCAGACTGCAACGAAAGAAATGAGGAAGTGTGAAGAAAACCATTGACCAGGATCGAAACATGAAAATTTCGGAGACAGCTAGTGCAGTAAAGATGCATGACAGGACAGTTAATAGAATGTTACACGTCTGTATGAACACGGCAAAACAGAGTGCATACTTGGTTTCGTGCCTGCTGATACGTGAACGGAAGCAAACGTGGGTACATTTATGTCGACAGTTGCTCAGAAAGTGCCAAGAGACTTGGGTTCAACATTGTGGCTCCTAGTCTATAGTTTCCATCATGCAACGGGGAAAGCCCATTTACTCTGTGATAGCAGGGCTGTCATAGAACGCCTCGCATCATACCAGAATGTATCTCTCATTCTACAATCAAGAGGGACAAACTAAGGAGAAAATAAGTAGAATAAAACTTCATCCCGCTGCTCGACGTCCACAAACCTATAAAGCAAGCTTGCGCAAGTCTGAATGAGTGACATGGACGTCGGGTAGTCCATACCTCATGACGGGGACGAAAGGGGAAGACAGCAAATGTAACTACAGGACATGTTCGACTACTCGAAAGTCCTTCCGACTCTACAGAGTGATAGAGGAGAGGAAAGAGAGAGAGAGAGAGAGAGAGAGAGAGAGAGAGAGAGAGAGAGAGAGAGAGAGAGAGAACGCAGAGTGAAAATGGTAAAGCTGAATGAGAGGCAGTATCACAAGGCGTGGATGTGAATGTTTACATATATTGTATAGAATTGTGTATGTGTAGATCTTAGAACTTGCACATTCTTGACCCTCTATTCCTAGCTCTCAAATACAGCACCAGAGTACCCATTCATGTCCAGTAACAACGAGAAGGGACATGGTAGGAGAAAAGACTGGCGTCTGCACAGAACACTGTCCCAGTTGATTCGAGGCGGATCACACCTGTAACCCAACCATAGATCCAGGCATTTTACAAGTTCCCTGAGAAGTTATGTCAGGTTTTTCATTAATACATACTATATGTGAATGTTTTATGTCCTATCACCAGTAAATATCTCGTCACACCAATGAACATCATTTTATTGTGATTATTGATAGAAAATAAAATCATTGGTAGTTTGTTTAAACTCATAGTTCTATCTTAATTCTGTCCAAGTGTACATACTTGTGCTGTGTACCTTGGTGAGGGTATCATTTTAACCACGGAGGGGAGATTGTCAGGGGAAAGCCTGCCCTGCCTAGTAGTCCATTCAGAGACATAAATCTCTCAATGTCACACTTTTTATTTAAAATCAATCCAATCCACATGTATCACTTCGGCGACGAAAACAAAGTACTACTTGGCTTGACCTATCCACCGCCCTGTTACAAATAAGGTTTATCGGACTAAACTTATTCAAAACAGACCACGGGAAATCTAAATGGAGTTATTGATTGCATCAACAGTTACCTTGGAGTTATTCTCGTACTTTGTTATTACACACACACACACACACACACACACACACACACACACACACACACACACACACATACACACACATCTCTCTCGCTCTCTCTCTCTCTCTCTCTCTCTCTCT
Source organism: Cepaea hortensis (assembly GCA_963921405.1). Lineage (NCBI taxonomy): Eukaryota > Metazoa > Mollusca > Gastropoda > Stylommatophora > Helicidae > Cepaea > Cepaea hortensis. The sequence continues at coordinate 26,202,106 of OY992893.1, forward strand.
CTCTCTCTCTATTTCTCCCTCTCTCTCTACACACACGCACAAACACACACGCACACGCACACATCTCAAACCAATTACCAATGCAACAGAAATTCATGCAGAATCGTGGCAATACCGGTGTTGACTGAAGCTCAATGACCAAGTAAATAGTTACAAACTGTGCTGAGATCATGTTGCATCGCAAACGGTGGAGATGTCATGGCACCGGGTCAGTGCAACAATGATAATTTTTGTTTGGCGACAGAGTTTATCCACTCCCCGTACGTCCATCAGTGGGCGTGTTGCTGTAATGGTTCGGATGCTACGTCGACAGAAACATAATCGGCGTTTAAAAGAGAGCGTTCTTAATCACTCGCCCATGCTGACCTACATCCTGATACAAGATACCGACCAGTATCACCCATGAGTGGGTTTTGCTCTTACAGATATCAGGAAAATGCCACTTAACCAAGTGGAATACCTTAACGGAAAATATCGGAATGCAGCATCACACACAATTACAGTATAAATGTTACAGCCATATGACAAACACGGACTAAAATGGTATGACAGAATCAATAATGTGGAGCTAAAAAAACGAGAACTAAACAATTAATAGTGAATCGAGAGGTGAAGACAAGACGCTGCTGCTAGATATGATATACGTAGAGAAACCCGAGTCTAGTGTTTCCAGTCCGACATGGACAGCGACCAAGGTTCGTACCGGAATATGATCAGCGTTGCCAGTACTGAGTTGTGCTATATTTTCAAACTTCAAATCCCGAAACAACCAAATAAATCAACATTGAGAAAACTTGAGAATAGTATAACCAGAATTGCTTATGTCTTATTCCATAAGGCAAAAGAAATAGAGAAAGATCTAACGCTTTGTGGAGAAGAGAAACAGAGAAAGATGTAACACATCATGGAGAAGAGATGTAGAGTCAGATTTTATTAACATGGTGACGATGTGGACGGAGTTGTATGATACAGCTACCGATTGGGCAGCTGTGAGTTTTACTGGCTCTAGTAGGCAAGATGAGTAGTACTGGATAGTACTGGGGGGGGGGGGGGTGAATAACTCGGTCAACTTTTCAAAGGGAGGTAATTCTACGAAAAGACAACTCTTTTGTTTCTAAGGGCTAATAACTGTTGACTGGGTGTATAATGTGTGTAAAAACCAATAGTCAAAATTTGTTGGGCATGTTATGAGAAGAAATGAATTGGAGAACTTGATGACAACTGGCAAGATCGAAGGGAAGAGACCAAGGGGAAGACCGAGAAGTAAATATCTGGATGGCTTGGCAACATGGCATGGTCGAGAAAGGAACACGGAGCTGATCCACAACTCTGGTGATCGAGTGAGATGGCAGAACATGACCTCCCACGCTTACCGACATGGCACATGATGGATGGATGGATGGAAAAAACCAATAGAGACGGACTACTGAACCCGGTGGATAAGCGAACCAGCTGATTGACTACGTCGAACTAGTGAAACCTCTATGTCTAGCAAGCGAAGCAGCGGGTCGAAACTCGTGGCCATCACCGCGTGCTTAAGTACTCTGAACTAATACCAAGTGTGTTTTATATATACAGAAATTCACTAACAGCGAAGAGTTAATTACCGGTCGGATCATATTTCAAACCGATGCCCGCGTCGCTCGGGAGATAAAACTAACTACTTATCAACATTTTCTTGTGGCGTTTAATCATCTAAGTAGATGGCTGAGAAAAATGTGTGTCTCATAGTAATAGTATGCTATGCTCAATTGGATGTGTTGTCAGAATCGCCGCTGAACCTGAAATACTTTCTGATATGGGCTTTTGTGGCATCACAACAATCCTTAAGAAAATGATTTGTGAAGTGTCACATGTCGCGAGTGATGATAATTAACTGCTTCCGGTATTGTATAAATTTAAAGTTAAACTTTAAATATGTAAAGTAATAGTATATACGAGTAAATATTAAAAGTAGTAGTTTTGATGTGTAAAGTTAAAATTAAAGATAGCGGCACAGTATAGGGGATAGAAGGTCTACTATCAACAATTCGACGCATATGTGCGAATCCGATCGTCAGAAGTCCTTGGGTTTTTCCAATATATATCGTTTGTAAAGTGACTAAATGTTTATTATAATGGCAGTTATCATTATCTGTAGTAGATGGGACCTAAACACTATCATCATACCATTGGCAGTGTGTTAGGGATACAATGCTCTTTATCTGGTTGTGTAACGGTGTACACCGGTCGTATGGTCATATGTTTAAGGGTTACATGCTGGTTAATGGTTATAGCTAGTCAAAGAGGGCGGTGCTTTAGGTCACATGTGTAAGGGTACATCCGGGATACGTCGTTAAGAGGGTTACTACAAAAAGAGTGTGCCTGTCGGCTGTTGAACCCAGCGACCTAACTCGTGATGACCACCATGTATGGGAGTGATTCCGCTACCTCGTCAACAAAGCATCCGAAGTCTAATATGGTCTCCCTTTTTTCTCTTTTCTATGTCTGTGTAGTCCTAGGGACATCGAGAAATACTTAAGGACATCCCCGCATCAATACAACATAAGTTGGTCTCGAAAGCAGCATACGCGAGTGTAAACAATTCATCACAATGCCCAACTAAGGCTTTCTCATAGTAGGAGAGGAGAGCTGTGATCACCGAGTAGAATTATAACTTTATAAGCATATGTAAAGAAAACCATTTATCATTGTTATCCTTCTTAGCAGTGACCATACTGGTCGATGACCATATTCATTGTATAAACAAGCGTCTAGTAAGTTAGGGATTAGGTGACATCCGCTTTATCTCCAGTATCTTGGGTAATTTTTACCAATCAACAGAAAACCAGTTGCGCTGTAATCAAAGAGAATTTTAGAGATAAGTGATACGAAAGTTGGGTAGAAGATGTGTTAAATGGCATCCAGGAGATCAATAATGCAGACGTGGTTTTCAGAAAGGCCGAATTCATAACAGACACTTTTGGTTGGAGACTGACGTTATTGCGGATGTGAAATGACAAAGTGAGATAGAGGTGGACAACGTAAATTTTTTTTATTTTATTTAGACTTCGAGAAAACCCTTGTATTGTTGAGAGATGGAACAATGGAAAGATAGTGTAGCAGACATAGTGGTATGGAAAGTTGAAGATGTTAGCCATGGGAAATTGCCCCTTTATGGCGAATATCCAGATTATATCGAAATTATGCCAGGTGGAACCACAGACTACATTGCCATAAATTTTGTTAACCTGTATGACTGTTTCATTGGAGCTCGTGTACAACGGAGGTTTGAAGCTCTTGAGGAAGTGACCGGGAAAGGTTGTAAAGCTATCTATGAAAGACAGGCACTTTGTGGTAGAAAACCAAGAGTGTGGAGAGAGGCGTGAATAATCTGTATATGTGCGTCTGTAGCAGATACTCTGGACAGTGAAGTTGAAGCTTTCGGTAATATAAAAGTGTGAAAGTGTGTGCGTTGATACTTATGTAGTGTGAAAAAGCCTTTCAGATGAAAGCTCAAGACACTCTTGACATAACTACAAAAGATACATAACGGGTCTTTAAGTGTCTGGGTTGAAGAAAGTTTGAAGGTTGTCACGGAATTACTGGATATGGTCGACCCAAATGATGAAAGGCCAGAGACAGTCTGCCTAGACCGCTGCAACTTTTTGTTGTTAGTGGGGGGAAAGCTTTCATCTGATCAAACACAACTAGGTGAAAAGTCCCCCGGATCTAAGGAGACCTGCCGGCGTGTTGTTTTGCCCGGATCTCAAGATGAGAGAGAAAGCGCCGTCTTGACTTGGTTGCCGCCAAGCCAATGACGTCACTCAGAAAAAATTATCGGCTGTTTGAAAATAACTAAACTTGCCGTCAGTGTGTAGGATGGACTACTAGGAAAGGGGGTGTTTGTTTGTTCCAAGTTCTAATGGAGAAGAGGATTCACGGTGTCCCATGTTGTTTGAAAACGACGGACATTTGTTCATGTTGTGAATTGTGAATTCCGACTCTGAACAGGAATAACTAGCATAAGGTTGTCTATTAATAGAGTTTAGGACATGAGCATAGTGATAGTGCGTTGTGTGAACGTATTCTAGGAGCATCGGCCGCAGCGGGCTGATGTGTAGCGTAAACTAGGGCAAGTGATATATCATTTCACTCGGCAGGGTAAGGCCAATGCCGTGGGAGGATATTCAGCGAGGTTGAGAGAGGTTGGGGGAGGGGGATATAGGAAATGTCAAGGGTAGGATTTTCCGGTGGGGTGTCTACTGGGGTGTCTTTGCTTCCCTTTGGTCATTCCTTTTCTCACCACGTTCCAGGCAATGTTATGAACTCCTCTGTCTTATACCAGAGTGGTTCTATAAGGATCTAGATATTAAGGTCTGAGTACGGCCTTTCGGCCTACACTCACATATAATAGGTCTGAGTCGGGTTGCTATCACCGGGTGTTCTCTCTTCGACAGGTTCAACAAGAACAGAGAAGTTACCTACCACTCAGAGATGAGGACAATGACTGGAACTTGGTGCAGTGCTAACTGACCTTGACAATTGGACCGTGTTCCACAAGAAAGGTCAAACCCCTCATGCTCTCAGCGGAGTACAGTGCCTCATCAGTACAGTGCCGTATCATTAGGGTGCCTTGTCAGTACAGTGCCTTGTCGGTACATGAGTTCCCGGGGAGGCCACTGAGTTGATTCACTGTGACAGTTGCACGGAGAGTTATAGGAGAGTTATAGGAGGGTGATTAAGATAACGAAGTAACCTTGTCAGTACGGACAGGAAACATTTGGTAGTTATATGACAATAGTGTTTTGTAGAGATGTGACTGGACCAGTGCTTGGGTTCGTACTTTACTAGATTTTATCGGGTATATGTTTCACCGTGTGTGTCGAACTAATAGACAGTAATTCATTAAATCACACGTTGGTGACCAAGCATCCAAACTATCCACGACTGACAGGAGGAAATCGACATCTGACCGGAGAGACGCTTCCTCGCGTGAGCTCCCTCTGATTCTGTGATATTGTGCAGTTGTCTGGCGTAGCACAATGATGAATGTGACTGATCCTAACCTGGCTGGTCTTATCCCACATACACGATAGACCACACCACATATTTCTATACACATACACGATACACACACCTGACATTTGTCTTCATCAAATAATTGTATTATTTGTTGGAGGATAGTGTTGTGTGGGTATGTTCTGGAGGAGTATGAAAGGGGGTATTGTTTTTCTGGTAAGGAGAGAGAGAGAGAGAGAGAGAGAGAGAGAGAGAGAGAGAGAGAGAGAGAGAGAGAGAGAGAGAGAGAGAGAGAGAGAGAGAGAGAGAGACCCAGAGGCTGAAAGGGGGTGTGTAGACAAAGGTCCGGCAGAAGACCAAAACTGAGGAAAGAGAATTTAAAAGGTGTGCTTGTTGATTCTGCTTCCCCCCAGGGACGACAGGCGACACAGGTTTGGTTGAAGGCTTTGATGATGGTGACACATGGTGAACCATAATTAGGAAAGCTAAAAGTATGTGCAGTACAAAGTGAGATAACTACCACGAAGAGCTTGGATCTTGGAGAGAATATAATTGATGATAGGTATGTCAATGATATGTTATGGAATAGAAACTTCGTGAGAACAGTGAAGGTTACGTGGTACATAGAGTACGTTGAACGGAAAGCTAACAACGTAGACTTCGCAAGCAACCCCAGAATTTATTGGTTATTTGTGGTTTACTAAGCACGTTTACATTCAATAGTTTGCCGTTGCTTTCTGATCAACTGACGCTCATATCATTGTTAAAAATCAACACAAGCCGGCTCGCTTCCAAATCGCATGCAGCGAATTTCGGGCGCGATATTCGGGACTGTGAATCGTGTTCGCCACGGGTAATTGGGAATATTCTTAAATATCTCGGAACAGACATAACATCTGATGGGAGGTGCCTTGAAGAAATTAGAAATAGAATCGCGTTGGCAAAAGTAGCCTTTTGCAAGATGGAAAACATGCTGACCAATAAGAATATGTCACTTACAATGAGACAACGAATGCTGAGGCGCTACATAGCAGGGGCGTCACTAGGGGGGTGCGGGGGGTGCGGGCCGCACCGGGTGACACCATCAAGGGGTGACACCAAAATAAAAAAAATTGCAAATTTGACAAAGCAGACATAGCAAAATATCAAAAATTTAACTTTGTCCGAGTTTGTCGAAGTTCTTTATTTATGTTTTACCTGAAGTATTGAAGTTATATTGTTCAATTTGTTTTCTTTCTTATGTCCTTATTAACTTTTTGACTTATTTTACAAACATTACTATATGCGATTATATATGGTACAGGAACACTCGGAAGAAGACCATGGTGAAAGTCTAGAGGGGTGACACCAAGAGTTTACCGCACTGGGTGACACCAACCCCAGTGACGCCACTGCTACATAGAACCCGTACTTTTGTATGGATGTAAAACATGGACAATGACTAGACAAGCTCAAAAACATCCAACGGCAATGGAAATGTGGTTTCTGGAGAAAATGCAAAGAATACCACGGACAGACAAAACAAGCGATGGGCAAGTCCTTCAAGAAGCAAATGAGAACAGTAAACTCATTAGACAAATTAACGTTGACAGTCAAAACTGGTTGGGCACGTTATGAGAAGAAATAAATTAGAGAACTTGGTGACAACTGATTGGGGGGGGGGGGGGGGGAGAGAGAACAAGAGGAAGACAGAGATGTAAATACAAGGATGGCTTGGCTACTTGGCACGGTCGAAACAAGAACGCACAGCTGAACCACGATTCTGGTGATCGATCGTGTGAGATGGAAAAATATGACCGCCAACATTTATAGTGACGATGACACTTTAGCCACTTCTTCTTCTTCTTTCGTTCGCCTGAAATATGTCTATAACTGCAATGTTGTCTCTTGTATGAATCTAACAGTCTTTTTAGTTCACTCAGCGCTCCATAGAGTTTATCTTCCACTGTCGTCGCTCTAGGCCAGAAGGTTTGCCTAGATATGTTATATTTTGGGCAGTCTTGGAGTATGTGCTCTGCTGTCCCATTTTGCTTAATTGCGTGGCATCCTAATTTCTGTGGTGCGCCTCCTGGCTGGTTGCCTCCAGCACCTTTCCCTTGGTAGAGCAGACTGTGGTCTCACTCGAGTTTAGATGTGTACACACGCACACACGTGCCTGCGCATGCATGTACGTGTATACACATCTAGAGCATACTGGTTATTTTTCGGCGATAGAAACTCGCCGTCGCCCCTTATCCTGTTAGTTTAAACAGTTCCGCCACGTGAAGGCCAGGAGTTGGACTTTTGTTGCAGAGGTTATGTATTCACGAGCCATTGGGGTATTTAAGCAATGTTGGGCGCTCACCCCAACACTGCGCCCCGGCTACATACAGCAATTTGGAACCACTTTAGCCACTAAGAACAATACATTTCTCGATTGTTCTTTGGAGATCTTGGCGACTACAGTAATATCCCATGGGATCGCTCACAATGTAGTTTATTCTAAGTCCGATTACTATTACGTGACTATTAGTTAGACATTATCTCCCTTCCTTCTCACCCCCCCCCCCCCCCCCCAGACAGCTAGAGTTGACTACGTAAACAATACACAGATGACCATTGTCATGCGAGAAAGACAGTAGACACATGTATACAAAATATAATGGGACAAAACAAAAGACATATTGACCTAGGGGTAATATTTCTCCCGGCAGACGATTACAATATGGAAATAAGCACAGCTTTGAAATCAGCAACATAATTCATTACACTGGGGAATAATACAGTGACGGTGTCCGAACTAGACAGTTAGATAAACGCTTAAGTTCCGAGAGAGACCGGTGTTGTTCGAATTTTGTAGCACGGAATCAGAAAATTATGTTAACGGGAGCCATTATCTGGTGTCAGACAATACACAAGGCCAGCATTAGTCCGTTATATGTATTTAGAAAATGATGCGGTTATTGTTTCGTCTCAATTTCTCATTTATCATCCTTGACTTGGAGACGTAAATTACAATTACCTCAGAAGTCGGAGTTGGGTTCACCTGATGGGGATGGGCACTGGTAACAGGGAAAACTAATCCACACGCAAATTAATACACAAAATAATTATTCAGGAGCTTACTAATACAATAGATCAATAGGCTGCCTGCAAACAAAAGATGGAACAGTCATAACAGAGTAGGATCAGATGTTAAATACATGGTCAGGGTACTCTATAATGATAAAGAGGAAGAACAGTTGGATACTTCTTTTATGGAAGGACTACAATACTGAAGATGGAAGTTCAGCATGCTCTCAATCAAATGAAAACTAGCAAGACCCCAGATCCAGACAACATCACAACCGAAATCATTAATGTCTTAAAAGGGACCATACCTTATAGACCAAGATACTAGATTGCTAAACAATATATATGTAAATATATATGATTTATGTAAATCACTGTTTATTGCAATTCTGAAACAGACAGGAGTTTTGGAATGCGATCAACATTGAACAGTAAGCGTAATTAGTCACATCGCAAAGATTTTAATAAGGATCATCATGCGAAGAATTAGGAAGAAAATACAACTTGAAATATGAGAAAAACAGTGTGAATTCGCAGAGGGCAAGGGTACAGTAAATGTTGTGTATATGCTGAGAACATTAATTGATCGTTCTATAGAAGTAAATAAAGACCTACATCAGAGGTGTCAAACTCAATCGCTCAGCGGGCCAAAACTCAAATCACATGTAAAGTTGCGGGCCGAACCGAACAGACATTCAATAAGCAATGTCAGAAAGAGAGTGTCGGATTTAGGATGTCAGATATAGAGAGTCAGAGAGTGACAAATAGAGACTGTAAGATAGAGAGTGTCAGAAAGAGAGTGCCAGATAGAGAGTGTCAGATATAGAGTATCAAATAGAGAGTGTCAGATATAGAGTATCAAATAGAGAGTGTCAGAAAGAGTATCAGACATAGTGTCACATATAGAGTATCAGATAAAGAGTGTCATATATAGTGTGTCAGATAGAAGGTGTCAGATATAGAGTATCAGATAAAGAGTGTCATATATAGTGTGTCAGATAGAAGGTGTCAGATATAGAGTATCAGATAAAGAGTGTCATATATAGTGTGTCAGATAGAAGGTGTCAGATATAGAGTATCAGATAAAGAGTGGCATATATAGTGTGTCAGATAGAAGGTGTCAGATATAGAGTATCAGATAAAGAGTGGCATATATAGTGTGTCAGATAGAAGGTGTCAGATATAGAGTGTCAGATAAAGAGTGTCATATATAGAGTGTCAGATATAGAGTGTCAGATATAGAGTGTCAGATATAGTGTGTCAGATAAAGAGTGTCAAATATAGTGTGTCAGATAGAAGGTGTCAGATATAGAGTGTCAGATAAAGAGTGTCATATATAGTGTGTCAGATAGAAGGTGTCAGATATAGAGTGTCAGATATAGAGTGTCAGATATAGTGTGTCAGATATAGAGTGTCAGATATAGAGTGTCAGATATAGAGTGTCAGATATAGTGTGTCAGATATAGAGTGTCAGATATAGAGTGTCAGATATAGAGTGTCAGATATAGAGTGTCAGATATAGAGTGTCAGATATAGAGTGTCAGATATAGAGTGTCAGATATAGAGTGTCAGATATAGTGTGTCAGATATAGAGTTTCAGATATAGAGTGTCAGATATAGAGTGTCAGATATAGAGTGTCAGATATAGAGTGTCAGATAGAGAGTGTCAGTAGAGTGTCAGTTATAGAGTGTCAGGCAGAGGGTGTCAGTAGAGTGTCAGGTATAGAGTGTCAGGCAGAGGGTGTCAGTAGAGTGTCAGGTATAAAGTGTCAGATAGAGAGTGTCATCAATAGAGTGTCAAATAGAGAGTGTCAGATAGAGTGTCAGATAGAGAGTTTCAGATAGACAGTGCCAGATACGGAGTGTCATAAAGAGAGTCTCGGAAAGATAGTGTCCGAGAGTGTCAGTAGGTCTAAATAAGGACAGCAGAAGTTCTATCGACGATGCAAACCTTTCTTGGTGGATAAGTCAGTTTTAACAATTAGGCGGAGCGAGCATATAATTTCGTGCGTTCAGAAACTCGTGGCGGACGCTGGGGATGACTTTTATCGTACAAGTGAACTAGGAATCATTATTCAAAAATAGAACACAAGGGCACCTTCCCCTGCTGCCCACATGGATACGCCACTGTACCTTCTTGCTTACAATTTACGCTCTGATAACTTACAATTATCTTTGAATGTCTCCGAGATTAACACTTGTCTCCAGTGGTAACTTAACACTATGCAGGGTATGTGTGGTTGGCAAGATTACCCTTGGTATCATGTTGCAAAGCAGAAACCTGGCTCTGTGATGTAATGGGGCCATCACATTCTGTAGCCCTAAATGTACGGGGGAATAGGTGGCCAGTCTTTTCCTCTGTTAGCGGACGACGACTACAATCGCGGAACCTTCTTTTGACCACGATCATGACATTATGAGAGTATACCCCTATCAGCTTCACTAACCCGTCCGTCAACGTACGTTGTTAGCCAACTATAATCCCTTAGTTAGTTAGTTGAAAATCCTTTACAGGATGTAGCAGTCAACCCCGGCATTGTTTGACTGTTCGTGATTCCTGGGAAAGTTTACATTCAGTAATTTGCTATTGCTTTCTGAACGACCGGCATCCATACAATTTCATAAAAACCAACGTATGGTGGTCTGCTGCCAAATCGCCTCGCAGCTGTATTTCGAACGTGGTATGCGGGCTTACGAACTGCTTTCATAAGCCCTTCCCAACGGGGTCCTTATTTTCCTATATTTGAAGCACTGAAACATGGTTATACTTCTTCAAGAACAAAGGCAACAATTATGTCTGAAACTATGTCCTTACTAAGAAAGTTCAGAAGGTCGGCCCAACCCAAAATTTAGTACTGTGAAATGTTATGGGAAGTAGTACTGTGAAATATTATGGGAGTAGTACTGTGAAATGTTATGGGAAGTAGTACTGTGAAATGTTATGGGAAGTAGTAGTGTGAAATGTTATGGGAAATAGTACTGTGAAATGGTATGGGAAGTAGTAGTGTGAAATGTTATGGGAAGTAGTACTGTGAAATGTTATGGGAAGTAATACTATGAAATGGTATGGGAAGAAGTACTGTGAAATATTATGGGAAGTAGTACTGTGAAACGGTATGGGAAGTAGTACTGTGAAATGTTATTGGAAGTAGTACTGTGAAACGTTATGGGAAGTAGTACTGTGAAATGTTATGGGAAGTAGTACTGTGAAATATTATGGGAAGTAGTACTGTGAAACGGTATGGGAAGTAGTACTGTGAAATGTTATGGGAAGTAGTACTGTGAAATGTTATGGGAAGTAGTACTGTGAAATATTATGGGAAGTAGTACTGTGAAATATTATGGGAAGTAGTACTGTGAAACGGTATGGGAAGTAGTACTGTGAAATGTTATGGGAAGTAGTACTGTGAAATGTTATGGGAAGTAGTACTGTGAAATGTTATGGGAAGTAGTACTGTGAAATGTTATGGGAAGTAGTACTGTGAAATGTTATGGGACATAGTACTGTGAAATGTTATGGGAAGTAGTACTGTGAAATGTTATGGGAAGTAAAAGCCGGCTGCATGCTACTGAGCACATCATCTGCAGAGTGCTGATTGACCTACAAATATTGAGCTACAGACTTATACGCATTATCTCACATAGTGTGAACGCAATACCTCCCATTGTGTGATGAAGACCTGTATTGCTTTTTCACTTTATTTAGTTCCTCACATCAACATGAGCAGATGGATGGGCTGGAAGGGATCAGCTTGGGCGCACTCTGAAAACGCATGACAGAGGAATGTGGAGAAGCTTGACAGCCTACCTTCAATACGGAGACGGCACTTAATGACTATGAACTTATATTAACAAACCCGCAGACAGGCACATCCTTTAAACAAATAACAAAGCCACTTTGAATAAATCGGTTTTACAGAATGATTTTCTAAGGCAAAGCTATAATACAGCAAGAGATAATTCTTCAGTACACAGATTTACACTGAAAGTGCTGAGAATGAAGTAAATTCTACTCTGTAGAGCCCACGCTTAGAAAACCATCAGCTAAAATGTAAGGGTTGGTAACAATATTGGTTTATAACATACCTGGACAAAGTCATGAGCAAGCCGTATGGGGTCTTGTTGGAACAATATACACGATCAAGTGAATCTGTCACAGTCTGTCTCTTTTGCACCAGACAAACCAGTCCTCACAATAAGATGCTGGCTTGCTTGCTTGCTTGCGTTCGCTGGCTGTGAACTCCAGCGCGAAGTCCTGTATGTCGGATGAAGACATCCTGTTGTCCAACATCAGTGTGCTGTCATACAGGACCTGAGGTTTGCGTGAGTATCCGTTGTCCCATGTCTGGCTTATTGGTGTACAGACTGATGGTTCCTCGCCGTGCAGGCAGATACTCTCCGACTTCGGAAGAATCAGCGATCCTACTACATTAGCCAGGACCTTGAAGGGACCTGTTGCCCAGGACGCACGACTAGGACGTGTTAGCAGGTCTTGGCCAGTATAGAACCTGGCCCTTGTGGCTTGGAAACACCTCTGCGTCCCTCACAACAAAATAAGGATGATGACGGCTGTTGTTATATGTTTGTTTGTTCGTTTGTTTGTTTGTTTGTTTGTTTGTTTTAACGTAAAGTAAAGGTATTGGTAGTCTTCTGACAGATACTGCCGCTATAGTGTGAAATGCTAAGCTTCCAAATGGTTTAAGTTGCAAAGGTAAATAATATAAAATAACCAAGGTAATGCAGCTTTACAGAACAAAATTACGAAAAATGCAGGACGTTGCGCGACTAGCCTTCATCATCAAACTAATACAAACACATTACACAACATATAATCACGGAGAAGACCCTCCATTGACTACAAGTCTAAAACACAGATTAAAAACATATAACGATTAACAGGGGGAGATGGTACACTAGTGCAATTGTAAACATAGTTAACATATGAATCAAATTAGTGGAACTGCAGTAACACTGTGGAATTGTAAACAATATAAAATAACACAAGTAATGCAACTTAACAGAACAGAATTACGAATAATATAGGATATTGCGGCGACTAGCCTTGTTCAGCAAACAAATACATTCACAAAACACAACATATAATCACGGAGAACATCTTCCAGTTGCACTAATTTTATTCGTATTTTAATTAAGTTGTACAGGCAAGATGATCGAGTTCTTCTTCTTCTTTCGATCGCTTGAAATAGGTCTATAACTGCAATGTTATTTCTTGTATGAATTTAACTGTCTTTTTCAGTTCACTCAGCGGTCCATAGAGTTTATCTTCCACTGCTGTCTCTCTAGGCCAGGTTTGTCTAGATATGTATTTTGGGCAGTCTTGGAGTATGTGATCTGCTGTCTGCGACGCCAAACCACATGTGCACATGGCTGAGTCACCAATCTTGAATTTTGTAATCTATTGTGTCCTGTTCTGAGGCGCAGAATAATGACTTGTTCTGGTCTGTTCATAACGTGGTAGTCATCTTGAGCAGGTTTTGGTGGTTTTCTAACTGATTTGATTATTCTTTTCTTTTGGTGGTATGTAACGGGTACATCAGGTTGTTCTTCTGTTGCTCCTTCCTTAGCCAGTCGATCAGCGCTGTTGTTTCCGGATACTCCACAGTGGAATGGTATCCACTGTATGGTGACCTTATACTGACTGCTAAGTTCAGAAAGTAGTGTCCTTAGTACTGGCAATTTCCAAGACAGGAGCGCCTCGAGTACTGATTTTGCATCTATCAATATCACCACAGGTTGTGTACGTTGGCTGGTATTTAGTAATTTCTCTGTTACCATCTTGATTGTCTCAATTTCAGCATCATCGGTATAGGGTCGATTTCATTGCATTGGGTTTTACCCCACATGACTTGACTTCCTTACGCAGGAGGTCTGCCAAAGGTGTCACACAATCACGAACACCCTTGCTCCAGCGACGACCCCCTGGAGTCTCCGAGAAAACTACACTCGTGAATCTAATGAAGGAATCCGGAATCAAACCCACAACTTTCGGAGCGAGAGGCAGTCGGCTAAACCCCTTCGTTACGAAGACTCCTAGGCTTTCAACTTTAGTTCATTCATTCATTCATTCATTCATTCATTTATTCAGTAACATGTCCCCTGCAGAACCTCGCTCCCATAACAACCGTCCAGAAAACGTCTCGGTCACAAGCAAGATGTCCCGCAACCGATACACCCATCTGGAGATCATCCGTCACATCCTGCACCCATCTTCTCTTTGACCTTCCTCTTCCTCTCTTCCCGGGCATATAACTCTCCATGGTTGATCTCTCCAAACTTTCATAACGTTTCAAGTCATCAAAATATTTAAGTTTTCTTTAGTTTATCGTCTTTAGTAGCCAACCTTCTTCAATATTCAGATCTTGTCGTATGGGTGTATTTGTTCTTTTCTGTATCCAAGATATTCTTTGAACCCGTCTATAACATTTATATTTATTGGCATTTATACGCTGTTCAGCTTGTTTAATAAGTGTCCAGGTCTCACAGTCGTATGTTGCAATGAGAGGCCACTTACAGTGAGGTGGGAGACCAGTTCAATTCTTTGATGACTTTCTCGCCCAGAGAGTTATCAGATTATGGATGTCTCCGTCGCATAGTGATCATGCCTTGAACTGCTACAGTCGAGGATTTGTTTTTGGACTCAGTCATTTTGTTCACGAGTTTCTTTCGGAGATCGCTGAGGTCGTCACTGGAGCTATGGAATTCGTGGTCTGTGAGAGGCAAGAATATATCTTGGGAGAAGTTAACTCACAAAGAAAACTGATTACTCATGTCTGAAGCAAATTCTTTGGGCAAATGATGAGAAGGGAAAGTAGGGATACAGGAGAGGCAGGGGGAGAACAAGAGAGAAGATACTCTGGATTGTCTGGCATCTTGGCCTGGAGGAACATCAGTTCAGTTCAGTTCAGTCGCGGTTCCAACATCACAGCAACGGGTCGTCCCCATTATGCTCCGTTCCTATGCCAGTGAATATCAAATAAAATGTTCCTTACTCCCATGTGAAAAGTGGAAAAAACAGGAGTCTCGACAAACAAGACCCGCTCAGGCACACTGTGCATAATGCCGCCACCAGAATGTCACCATAAAAGTCCCCCATGCGACATTCATCCTTGATGGAAGTAGCAGTCACTTTCCCAACCAGATGTTCACCTACAAAGTCTCGATATTTCTAGATGTTGTTGTTCCGTTTCAAGATGTTTTCTAGTCAGTTATGCCATTTTGAGAGCATGCAGTTCACGCCACAACACCTCGGACAGGTGTAAAAAACAACATTTCACTATACATAATGCCGTCTCCAGAATGCCAAAACAACAGTCCCTCGTGAAACACAGTTCATCGTCAAAGGAAGCGGCAATCAACCAGAAGACCAGCAGCCACACATTTCTGCATAAGCTACAAAAACCGGTCAATTCTGGGACATAGCCAGCCGCCATGGCTCTGAACATGCAGTTCACGGTCCGCAAACTCGGGTAGATTTAAAAGCATTTCACACGAAATTCACAGCTCACAGCGTCGCGCCACGCACTCAGTAGCAGGGCGACTGAACCATAAACTACCAGTCCAACATGATAAAAATTAGAATGCAAACGGAGGCCTCGAGCATAAACACTCCAGAAGCCTTAACCATTTCACTGCCTATCCTCCTTGTTCGTGACCGGAAGTCCCCCATTTACGGAGGAACATCAGTCTTAAGAATTAGTGGCAGTACACCAAACAGAAGACTGTGGACAGACACGATCACCAACTCCACACGGCTTGAACTATATGAAGAAGAGCTGCTTTCAGTAGGCCGTTATGCGGAAAGAAGACAGCTATATGCGAAATAACCCGATGCAATGTAAACGAATCTCTGGCCTTTGGCCCGTTTAAAACAATATTCTTACAGCTATAGGCACCCATTTTTGTGGCTGGGTTGGCCCTAGACCTACAATGGTGTGACACAAAATCGACCATATAGCTCTTGAATTTGGTCTAAAGTCTTGGGAAAGACGCGAGCTAACTACTATGCCATTTCAGCTCATGTGTGTAGCGTGTTAAGTCTCATTATATGTGAATTATACATTAAGGCTTAACTGAATAATAAATCGCTGTTTTTATGAATTAGAAGCTATTTCTTATAAACATTAAGCTTTTCGAGTTCTAATTATCCGGCTTCTCTAAGCCAGAATTCATAAGAGATTTTTTAAAGTTTAAATTCTCCTCATCCTCTTTCACCTCCTCCTTCTTCTTCTCCTTCTTCTTCCTCCTCCCTCGAGCTAAGATAAGACACGGAAAACAACCATTGCAAATTATAAAGTGAATCATGTCCAAATGAGTAATATTTAACTGCACTCAGAAATTGTTTACATCCTCATCATCTGATCTGCCCTATAGCGTAGGGGTTCATTTGTTCTTACAGATCTCGATTTCTGATGTTCTGGATCAATTATATTGGTGATTATTCTTCCTCGCAACCGTCTTAGGCCACTCGGTATCATTTCTCTTGATCTGCTTCTGCTTCTGCCTTTTCTACCGGTGATTGTTGCAGTCGTCAAGATATTCTCTAAAGAATATTTTCATTATCTGACCACAGCAACGTGTGTCTCTTTCTTATTGTCTTCTGCATAACGCAGATTGTTTATATTACAATCGCTGCCTCATATTCCTGGTCTATCTTTGATCTCTCCCAATGTTATTTCGCTATATAGTTAGAGAGAAGCGATCAGTTGGCAAAGCACAAAATTTGTCCTACTCCTTGCTTTATCGATTTCTATTCGCCCTTTTTACTTCTACATTTGATTGCTGCTCCTTTTTATTATTATTTTTCCACTGTAAACATGTTTTATTATTCTGAGATCTTTTTTAAAATACACAGCACAAAATACTTTCATTGAACGAAAACCTATTAGCTTCTATCAGTACTAAATCAGGAATAACTATCTAAACACAAGAGATCAGAAAGAATTAAAGGTATTGTCAGCATAAATAAGATGCTCACACAATAATGTATGTAACATTCTTGTTGATCTATTACAAAAGCTGCATCTGAATCTGGTGCAAAATTCGTCGTGACTAGATCAAGCTAAAATCCATCGAGAGGTGAGCTATGAAAGCTCTGCTTCATTGTAAACACGCAGAAAATCCAGGATTTTCTTTACTGGTTCATCTTGATCATCATCTTCCACTTTTGATGTCAAGCGTCGCGGGGAAGAATAGTTGACGTTCGAGCCCGATGAGCGTCAAGTGTGGATAAAGAAATATGCATCTCCCACCTGAGGCTAGACAATAGATACCAAGTGTTTTAACTTCGATACAGGGTGCAGTTAAAAGGTTAGTTGATATCCTTTACAGGACGTCGCAATCAATCCCGTGACTTCTTGGCAGGCTTCCGTTCATTAGTTTCCCATTGCTTTCTGAACGATCGGCACTTATACCGTTTTATGAAAACCAGTGCAAGGCGGTATGTTGTCAAATTGCCCGGAACGGGTTTCGCCGCAGAGCCGGCTCAGGCTGCAGTAAGTAAGCCAAAATTGCAAGAAGGAGAGAGAGAAAGAGAGTGAGATAGAACGAACGAACGAACGAACGAACAAACTTTATTTTCAAAGGGTTAAGAATTGGGCACGCAGACCCGTCTAACATTCTGCCCTTCTATCACTCTCTTTCATACATTATTTCATTCAGACATCATTCAAGGCTAACAGAGAACAGCAACAATAAAAAAGATATGCATTATAAAGGCATGGGCAAAATGCGAACATCAAAACTACACGACACAGTAAAATTAGATAATGGTCTGACACTTGTTATTAGCCATGTGGAATATACTGGCCTACCAAAAGGGGACTGGCTGTTATACTAGGGTTTTGTTATTATTATTATTATCTCTATTATTAAGGGGGAAGATAATCCGTACTGAGATAGTGTTCGAGTAATTTGCGATTATATGAATAGGGATTGGTGATGTCTTTGATTTCTTGTGGAAGATTGTTCCACAGCTGAGCTGCAGAGTACGTTAAGCTTGTTTTGTATAAGTCAATCCTAGGCTTCGGAATGTGTAATATATTTAAACGTTTACTGTGTCTAGCATTATATTTAAACAATGGCCAAAGGTAATTTGGGGCATTCCGATGCAGGATTTTGTGAATTAGTTTAGCTTTATTGAAAAGCAGGCGTTTGCGGAGTGGTAGTAACTGAAGGCGTTTATACAGGCTAGGATTGTCAGATAAATGTTTGTTATAAATTAGACTCATGGCCCGTTTCTGGAGTGAGTAAAGTCGTTTGGTGTTTGAATTAGAACAACCGTCCCAGATTGTAGAGCAGTAGTCAAAGTGTGTCTGTATATGAGAAGTATAGAATAGTTTCCTTGTGTCCTCATCAAAGAAGTTTTTAATTTTGGCGAGTTGGTAGACTTTTTTCGCTGTTTATTTAATAAGCGCTTGAACGTGGGAATTAAAGGTTAGGTTTCTATCAATGATTATGCCTAATGTTTTGTGCTCAATTACACTTTCTACTGGCATGTTATCGATGTGAAGTTGAAGTGATGTGTGTGAGCTTAGAGTTTGAAGTCTTTGTCTGGTTGTTAGTAACATTGATTTTGTTTTAGTGATGTTAATTTGCATACGGTTTGAATAGCTCCACCTAACTACATTATTTAATTCTTGTTGTAAAGACGACTCCAATAAAATACAGTTTTCAGCATTTGTGTACACTGTACAGTCGTCTGCAAATAGATCGCAGGACGACGAAAGATGTAAAGGTAGATCGTTAATATATATGGCAAACAATAGAGGGCCAAGAATAGAGCCTTGCGGTACTCCAATATTGAAGGTAGTGGTATGAGACAGACATTTATTATGTGATACTACTTGCTTTCTGTTTGATAGAAAAGATGATATTAGAGTGACTACATTAGGGCCAATTTTCATTGTCTGAAGTTTTTTAATTAAAATAACATGGTCTATCATATCAAATGATTTCTTGAAATCAATAAACACAGTTCCACATAGACTGTTGTTGTTTATATTCTGGTGCCAATTTTCTATCATGTTTGTTAGGGCCGTATGGCAAGAATATTTTGGTCGAAATCCTGATTGGTTGTCAACAATAAGCTTGTTGCGAACTAAATACTGTAATGTTACTTTATGGATGTGTTTTTCTAGTGGCTTAGATAGTGATGATAGTAAGGAAATGGGTCTGTAATTGTTCGGGAGATCATTGTCCAATGAACCAGATTTAAGAAGAGGGTACACTTTAGCGATTTTGAGAGCTGATGGAAAGTGGCCTTTGGTGAGACACTGATTATATACATAGGTTAGTGATATACAGATCACTGGCGCAGCACAACCGAGAATCCGGTTGCTGATTCCATCTAACCCAGATGAGGTTGTGTTTTTTAGGTTACTGAGGTAAGTGAATACCTCAGTGTTTGTTATTAGCGGTATGTCGGAAAGAATATCGCCGGAGCATCTATTCTCGCAAAACGATGACAGTAAAGATAAGTTGCAAGGAGAATTAGGTATTGAAGCCTTCAACTGGTCTATGTCAGTTTGAAAAAAAATACTGAATTGGTCGCATGTAATATGATTTGATGGTAAAGAATTTCGCAAGTTACACTTGTTTGTCAAGGTGTTAATTGCCTTCCATATATCCTTACTATTTGTTTTATCCATTACTAAGTTCTTAAAGTAATTTTTCTTTTCCTGTCGTATGGTATACTGAACTTTGTTTCTAAGAGTACGGTATGCGCTGAGATCCCACTTTTTATGTGCTTTATCCCTGTCTCTCATAATTTGAAGTATTTCCTGGGTGATCCAAGGTGGCTTGACGTGGTGTTTTACTCGAACTTCCTTGATTGGCACATGTCTATCAAAAACATCAATAAATGTTTTCATCCAGAATTCCAGAGCATCATCCGGGTCAGGAAGCTGACAAACATTGTCTAGAGGTGAACTGAGCAAGTCCTGTAAAAATGCGTTTTGGTTGAAATGTTTGTAACTTCTATATTTTACACTTATGTGTTTATGTTTAGGAGTTTTAATTCCTTGTTTAGACCACGTGCAGCATATTGGGTAGTGATCGCTCATTGCACAATTGAGTACAGCGCATTCTATGATGTTGTCTGAGCAAGTTACATAAATGTGATCTATGACTGTTGAAGATGACTTTGTTACTCTAGTAGCCTGTTGTACTATTTGTTGGAAATTGTATGATGCAATTATATTTCCCCATATTATGTTGTATTTGTTGGTGTCAATGTTAAAGTCTCCGAGTAGTATAATTTCCTTCCCGGAAGCGAAAACCACATCCATCATGGTAGTGAAGTTTTCGTACCAGACGTGTCCAGCACTGGGATTTCGATAGAGGTAGCCAATTATCAGGGGTGTGCGGTTTTGAAGTTTTAGCTCTAACCACATACATTCTATTTCGCAAGTTTCAAAGTCTAGCCTACGGTTAGCATTTAGTAAATTAGAAACATAGGTTACTATGCCTGTTGTAACAATGCGTGTACAGAGGATCAACAAGTAAGTTCATTTTAAAACAGGTTTATTGGTTTATAATGGCCGATACAAAATCGAGAGACCACACAATATGATGTTGTCTTGTCTTGTCTCAGCTTTGGTGGTAACTATCCAAAACACCCTACGTCATGACTTGAGCATCCTCTTACTGTTCTATCAGGATGCTCAAGCGTGCTCTAATTTTGCACACCTAAGCTAATAACAGATATGGTATTCCTTCTGCTACACCTCCCTTTCTTTAAAAAGACTTTTCTTCTTCAAAAGTCTTAACTCCTAACCCCTTTATTCTAAACACCCGATATTCTTTCTCCAAGCCGTCCCAAACTAACTCTATCTTAAATAACTAAACTATTTTCAATCAATCAATCAATCATGTGCCATGCCGGAAAGCGTGGGCGGTCATGATTCGCCATTTCACTCGATCACCAGAGTCGTGGATCAGCTCAGTGTTCGTGTCTCGTCCATGCCATGTGGCCAAGCCATCCAGGTATTTTCCTCTCGGTCTTCCTCTTGGTCTGTTCCCTTCGATCTTGCCAGCTGTCACTAAGTTCTCCAGTCCATTTCTTCTCATAACATGTCCAAAGAATTTTGACTGTCTACGTCTAATTTCTCTAATCAATCTACGATTTTCATTTGTCTCTTGTAGTACTTGGTCATTGGTTTTTCTATCTGTCCATGGTATTCTTTGCATTTTCCTCAGAAACCACATTTCTGCAGCCATCAGATGTTTTTCAGCTTGACTGCACATTGTCCAATTATTTTCACTTCTAGTAATTCTCCACTTGTTTCTTATCATTTGTCTCACATAGCAAATCACTAGGAAGTTATATTTCTTCTTCGTTTCTGGCTCTTCAAAAACATAACATAACATATATTAATTACATATCTTATCATAAAAACCCCTTCCTGTATAGGTATCTATTATACCTCAATAATATTTAAATCTCAGTTTTATACAATACATCATAACACATATGGGTACCTTTTTGAAATACTTCTTCTTCTCTTCATAAGCAATCCGCTTAACCCTTCTTATCACGAACTCAAAAATTCAAAACGCTGTACTCTTCGGATACTACCTCAACTCTCTATTGTCATCACTAACCGTATTACCTCCACATTACTACTTCTCCACTTTCAACCAACCTAAAATCACTCGCATACGATAGGAAGACAAAGAATCGGTGGCCACCGGAATTTAAAAGAAGCAGAACTCTTTCTCACAAAAACCCACACTCACCTAAACCACACTCACCTTTACACCCCTATGTCATCTGAGACTTTATGTAATAAAGTCTAAAACAATTATATATCTCCCACAGTTCAATTATACCACTTATTATGGCAACAGTTTACGCTGCTATCTACAGCATCAAGCACCAACTATCTAATATCTATATATTACAGA
Organism: Cepaea hortensis; assembly: GCA_963921405.1. NCBI lineage: Eukaryota > Metazoa > Mollusca > Gastropoda > Stylommatophora > Helicidae > Cepaea > Cepaea hortensis. Next base: position 26,224,081 of record OY992893.1, read on the forward strand.
CAGTACACAAATCAAAAAGGTTCATCATCCCTCAAGACCTCTTCCCCCATTATACACATCACTTCACTAATTTTCTCCTATACCTCACTCAGAATTCTCTCTTAATCTCGCCGAAAACTTCAGCAACCCACTAATGTCCATTTATTATGGGCATTTCTCCTGAGCCTCAGTTTATGCCGTTATCAACAGCAACAATATACCGTCACTGAACTCATGTCTGTGACCGCTTGCAATCAACGTTATTCTTTCTCAGTCCATATATAACGGACCCCTAAAACCTCCTGTCATTTAATCTATTTTCTCTCTGACCACAGCACTCCACACTGACAATTGTTTATTTCTCACTAACGTACTCACCCCCCTTTTCTATTGTATTGATATCCACAGTATATAGTTATTCTTCGAAGTGAAACATGGCATTCAATTCATGTTTTACTATTTGTATTCACGCTGTCTGGCGTAGCACGTTACCCACTTCTTCTTCTATAAGCAAGCAATCTCGTGTCTCTTATGAAAGTACATCCTGGCTCTAAATCCATGTTAACTTGCGACCCCGTGGAGACTATGTTATAAACTTTCCCCACATTTACCCCACTGCTATATACGTTAGTCACAATAATCTTTTCTTCCCCAACATGGCATCCAATCCATATATATATTTAATCAATGCTGACTTTAATGCAGCTCCTATTTTTAACTTCCCCATAACCATTTTATTTGTGTAGTAACCCCGGCATATGTTTCCAACACTTCATAGCCATATCATCAACCGCTCTATGCTAATTATTACAGCAAACTTGCTAACAAAATATACCCATGAACCTATTATTCACAAAGAGAATGTGTCTCTCTACTAGACCTCGGTAGTTTATTAACCATTTTCTGAACAAAGGGCTCTATATAAAGCCCCGTGTATTGTTTTTATACTGGACAAAACTATAACTGTTTGTAAATTAAACTTAACTTAACTAATTTCTAACATATTTGTAAACAATGTAACTACTATTCAACATACAAGACAATTCAAGTTAAATTATGAGTCAACCAAAATAAAACAACAGGATGTCATACCCCCCCCCCCAAGTTTTGAACTGTTTATCCCCAACATCAAAACATGCATCAATTTAAATTAAAAGAAAATATCTAATGTTATCTAACACTACTGGTCTCTTTTACGGACCAGTGGTTTGTACGCAAAAGACTAAAAACACAACAATCTTATTCTAATATCAAATGGTGATAATCATTTTACAAGACCAATATCAAGCAAAAAAAAACATACTATACATATTCAATCAACATTGGTCTCTTATACTAACCAATGAAATACATATCTATTCCCACAAGTCATGCCTATTCTGTTATTCTTATAACAGATAAAACAAAACAACTCAATGCTAAGCATTAACCCCAATATATATATATATATATATATATATATATATATATATATATATATATATATATATATATATATATATATATATATATATATATCTGTTACCTACAGACCAATTCTTAACTTAGAACAATATCTGTTCTCTCAACCAAAAGTCAATAATCAACAATTGACTGTACTTTTTCTGGATTATCTCTCTCTCTCCCCCCCCCCCCCCCACCTAATATTTCACTCTTTACAAAACTAATTCCTAACACATTACAATATTTGTAATATAACCTAAACAACAACTGTAAACTACAGGTAAACTCATTTTATCTATTACTAGTGTGACGGCTATCCCAATGTCATCTACCAGTCATCTATCTACCAATAGAACCTGTGGCTCGGCACACCAATTGTTTCCATTGGATTTGTACCAAGAATTACTACAACTACTTAATCATTACCGTTAACTACGGTATCTCCACCATGCTACATCCAACAAAATAAATGTCTCACCACAACAACTCTAAACTATCCTCAACTTTCTCTTAACTTCGTTCACACACCGCGATGGTAAACCAGTCACACCATCGGAACACGTTCTATAGTGCTCTATTTATAATGTTCCGACGTTCATTTAGCTAATTACTTTTTCTCCTTCTCTTGCTTACTCCTATTTATCGGGACTCTATCAAAAACAGTAAACAACACCACACATGACTAACGAGAAATCTCACTTCGACTGGGCAAACCATATTCTCTCCATTCTCTCTATCAGGCATTCTTGCTTCGACATGTCTCTACCAACACTCCTAAATCTGTTTCATGAAACATCATTCAAAATGTTAACTCTCTTTCAGTCAGGCTGTCATACAATTTTCATAAATTCCGTCCAAGATCACACATTCCAAACAAAAGACATCACACTTTTCTAATCACCTACTTTAACAATTTAGCACAAGCAAAACAGAGGCAACGACTATAACTAAAGAAGAAGAAACAACAACAAGTAGAGAGTCTCAAGTGCCTAGGAAGTATAATATCATCAAATGGCAAACCAGAAGATGAGATTGAAAACAGGTGCAATAAGGCTAATCAACTCTCTGGACAAATGGACAACCATGTATCAATAACTACCAAGCCTAAGTGTGTCGATCACTTCCACCCACATTGACACAAGATATATCAATCGCGCAACTACTACCAATCGCTTGACAACATTTTTTTTTCATGTACTCCACTTATACAGCGTCTCAAAACCTCACTCCTGCTTCACTCAGCGCGACGAACACCTGTTTGTCTACACTTATACTCACGCACGGACTAAACGCTTCGTACATGCATGCGGTACTTATCACTTGCCATCATCCTATCCATACTCGACGCATATATGTTTGTCTACATTTTTACACCTGCAAGAACAACGGATTACCAGACGAACTACTTCAACATTCAACAGGACTTTCACAATTCAACTGTTTTCTTATTTCTACTTTTCGCAATCATTCACTCCTTTTCAAAGGTCAGAACCTATACATTATCTCTCGCAAACTATATCTCTTTTACACACTAACCATCACTATCAACGATCTCTCAGAACAAACCTCACTCCTACGAGTCACTAACCTCGTTACTATCATTCTAAACTTCTCCACGCAACAACTTTCTCAGATTTAATCACCTCTTCTTTCTCCACCAGCATCGTGTAATTACGTCATCTCTTTCACCAAGACCTCGTATTCTTCAAACATCAGTTTCCACAGTCTTTTACTCTTAATACTCTTGCGCTCAACTGGCTATTTCACACATGATACTCACTTTATCCTTAATCTATATCTCCTCATCAGTGACTCTCGGTTCTCTGCCAGTGCTACTATACCTGCTTCTCAAACTACCAAGCGAAACTATCTCAGACATCACGTCATAGTCCTGCGTCGAACCAATTCTAGTACTAGCATTCATACTTATTTTATCTCTATCTCTCTGCTAATTCTGTGCTGAATCTACCCTACTTTAATCACACTAGTTATACATCACTCAACGTGATCAACTCTCTCTATCTAGCCATTCCGGACAAGGGACATTTCAATTTCTACCTTGTTTACTCTCCCTACACCAAAACCAAACACAAGATATTCTTTATAACGTATCCACGTAGAATATCAGTTGCCGTGACTCTCTATCCTCAACAACACTATTGCCTACCCTGTACCATGTGATGCTACACCAAAAAAATTCATCTGCCTATTTTAGACAGTTCATATGTATCTACTCAAACCGCAATTCCTCTCATAATCTAAAAAATGTCATATGTCCTTCCTCACCCTCGAAATTCTAACAGTTATAGAGTGTATCTAAGCCAAATATTTCATTGTCTCCTAGTACATTAGTACGTCTTTCTTCAATTATGTCATCTTCACTATCTGTTGTTAATCTGTTGTTAAAGTACTCAGGTCTTAAGGTCATATATTCTTCTAATTTTCTTAAGTCACTTTCTGTCGTCGAGTAAATTTCCGCTATCTGTCTATTACTATTCTTCTTCTTAAATGCTTTCTTTCTATTTCCTTTATTTGCGTCGGTCTGCTCACTGTTTTTTGTATATCTTACATAACGTTTATTTCTCCCCATTTCGTCTTCAGATGATACACTGATAATAGTTCCCTCATCAGACTCATAATAGTTTACTGCGGACACGTCGATCCTATTCCCATAGTCGACTTTAGAACGTCTGACTTTCTTCTTACCTCTATTCCCCATGCTCCGCTTCGGAACAACTTCAATATCTTTAGCTGAGGAAACTGACATCTCCGTTGTACCTTTATTAACTATCAGACTGTTTATATTTCTTTCCCCAATACTTTTCCTCTTTGGTCTCTTTTCGACTTTGGTTCTTGTCTGTTTATCTTTCTTTATTTCAACCGTGTCTCCCTTAGTCAAGTGAGTTGGTTTTGATTGAGTTTCTACTAACTCGGTTTGACTTCCCTTCGTTATCTTGCTGGTTGGTTGTACCTGGACCTTTTTCTCTACTGTATCAACCTGTGTTTGTGTGTTCCGTTCTACCACTTCAATCACCTGCGTCTGAGTTTCTTGGTCTATTTTCTTAATTACCACCGTCATCTTCTTTTCCTGTTTAAGAGTCAGATTCGCAACCACCTTAGGAGTAGTTGGATTCCTACTTACGTTTTCTACTCTTTTCCTTGACTCTGACCTCAGATATTGTCTTCGTCTTTGTTCAAACCAATCGTCCCGTCTTTTTCTAGCATTCTTGCTATGGGATGGCCAGTTCCATAATTTATTGGAAAGGTCTCTCTCAGGGCCATTCCTGTACCTATGACATTTATACCAGTCCGACTTTTCACTATTACGTCTACTCTCACCGTCTTTTACCCTATAAACATCAGGCCTTGGTTTGTCATAACCAACCGCATAATCAGAACCATATTGTCTTCTGTCTTTATTAAGTAGTGGCTGTCTCCTGTTATTCTTTCCTACTCTATTGCAGTCTACCTTAAATCTATAAGGGTCTTGTCTAGTCGTTCTGTTCTGCAACGCTTCCACAAAATTTTCTACTTCATTTACTGCTACTTTTAACTCTCCCAACCATGTACTGATACGTTTCAACTCTATATGTAGGTAATTCATACTTATTTCTCTGTAATTTATATCAATCTTAAAACAATATGCCTACTTCTTCCTCTGTATATTTCTTGGTACCTGAAAAAAACAACTCGTCTTGAGCTTTGCTGAAATAATGTATGTTTCTCTACTGTGCTGTGTTGGGTCTGCCTGTTGCCATACCTTGTTGTTTCATGACTGTGTTGAGTTTACCTATTACCGTTCCTACCCCAGTCAAAACTTGTGCCAGTGAACTGTGTTCTTCTGCCATGCTGAAATATTTCGCTATACACTTATACAAGCAAACTCACATTTATAACAATTTATCTAAATGATCTTATTTAAATCACATTAAAAAAACATTCTCCTAGTAGTTACACTTTAACTAATTACCGTACCGTCAACCATGTCTTCTCTTGATCCAAAAGAAAAGTGAATTCACGTACGTTAGCCGAAAATGTTCCTTGTCACGGTTCACGTATAACACAAACGTCTGGAGTCCGTATTATTTGAAGCCATCCAACCGATTACGTAACTTCAGTGACATCCTTCTTCCAACGTCTCAGGTTTCGCTACTTTCAGCCCCTGGATGGGCCCCTACCAGTTTTGAAATCTTCTTTTCACCCTAAACAGGGCCCTTCAAGGCGTCGACTTGAAAGCGGCTCTAGCTCGATAAAGCGATTTAATTTAGGTCCCCTCTTCAGCAAGCCGGCAACCCAATTTGCCTAACTACCTCCGAGGGTTCCCTATTGAGGTTTTCGCTTTGGTTATTCAAAAACATTCTGACATGCTAGAGTTCAGGATGAGCAAACGCGACTGTAGTTTCTCGTAGTTTCCAAACGAAGGAGCAATAGGCTTGTCTCAATATAAGCTCTCTCGCGTATCTTCAGGTATCTTCAGGTGATCTTGATAAACGGAAGATAACAGCTCCTTCAAAACGAGTTCTCCATTTGATTCGAGTTGTTTATAGCTGTCTTGAGATTTCTTTGCTCCTGGACCTGGACAGTCTTAGTGTGTAACTGGCTGACCTTCAAACGCAAGGTTAACCAACGGCTGTAATAATGGCAGGTCAAACTTCATAGGATTTTGACAAAAATCACGTTACTTCAAATAGTTATGATGAGAAACAGCTTAGCAAAACTCCACAGGCAACCATGTTATGAAGATGGCTCCATCCAAAAATCTTGATGTATATGACTAATTTAGATAGTCCGAAAAATGCTTCATTTTGACTTTGGCTCAATTAAAAGTGGTCCGGTTTTGAACTTTTTATTTAATGAATGTCTTAGAAATTTAGTGATTCCATACCTCAGCAAGTTGGTAACAAATTTTTCATGAAAGTCCGCTGTGGGATGGCATGTTGGTTCTCGTACTTCACGTTATACACGACATCCAAGTAAAAATCGAATCCTGGGTGCGGCACCATTAATCCATCTGTAACAATGCGTGTACAGAGGATCAACAAGTAAGTTCATTTTAAAACAGGTTTATTGGTTTATGATGGCCGATACAAAATCGAGAGACCACACAATATGATGTTGTCTTGTCTTGTCTCAGCTTTAGTGGTAACTACCCAAAACACCCTACGTCACGACTTGAGCATCCTCTTACTGTTCTATCAGGATGCTCAAGCGTGCTCTAATCTTGCACACCTAAGCTAATAACAGATATGGTATTCCTTCTGCTACACTGTCTCTTGTTTCCTACAGGGATCCCTTCTAAAAACTTTGTACCCTTTAATAGATATATCCTCATCTGAAATGTTATCATTAAGTCTACTTTCACTAAGGCAGAATAAATGAGACAGAGAGAGAGAGAGAGAGAGAGAGAGAGAGAGAGAGAGAGAGAGAGAGAGAGAGAGGGGGGGGGGGAAGGAGAAAGAGAAAACGACAGGGAGAGATAGAATGAGAGAGGGGCGGGAGAAGGGGATAGAGGAGGAGAGAGAAGAGAGAGAGGGAGAGGGAGACAGAGACCAAGAGAGAGAGAGAGAGAAACAGAGGAGCTGGTTGCTGTCAAGCTGATGCTGTAGTCAGGATAAAAACATAATAAGTCTAGGGCAACACGGCGAAATGAAAAACACACTGAAACGGGCGAACGTTGTAACTGAAGTCTTTATCAATGAACAAGAAAAATAAAACAACACAACAGACAAGACGCAAGAATACTTTGTCTTTGATGTCGTCAATCCATTTTCTTCTGTTGCATTCTCTTGCTCTCGTAGCAGATCTTCTTTGATGTAGCGTCAGTGCTTGTAGTCGAGGAATTGCAACACAACAGAATTACCTAACCATTTGGTCTTCTGCCTTTCAATATATGTGGAATAACGTGCTGATCTCACAGTCTATCTGATAACATCATTTCTTGCTTGATCTCGGATAGTTAACAGCTCTTCTCAAGCATCTAATCTCGAAGGTGTTGATTTTGCATAAATGTGAATTGGATAATATCCAAGTTTGACATTCGTAGCATAGGATTGGTGTGAATATGCTATTTATTATCTGTGGTTTTGGGAACATTGGTATATTTGTATGGGTGATAATTGATATATAAGCGCCCGTGCTTTTTGACATCTGATTTCGAGTTCTCTGTTTATTCTGTCATCTTCTGTGATCATGTTTCCTAGATATTTAAATTCTTTAACTTATTTCAGAGGTGTATTATTTATCACTATACTTAAAGGACAAGGAAATTTGCCAACTTGCATTGCTTACGTTTTGGATATATTTATATCCACATTGTATTTGGTGCATGTTAAACTCACCTTATTAAAATGATTTTGCAGTCTGCACTCTTTGCTGTAAAACGGGCACTGAACGTCATTTACTGCGGGTGTATCTGGTGTTTTGTTTAACGTAAAGAGATCGAAATTGTCTGAATCGGTTCTGACAAGGCTTGTTTCTTTTGGATATTCTGTCAATGTAGATATTAAATAGCAGGGGGAAAAGCATACATCTTTGTCTGACTCCTGTATTGACTGAACATATCTGACATTCCGTAGTATTAAAACTTAATCTTCGGTGGATAAAACTCCAAATAAACAGGCGGAGAATGAATCTAATAACATAACACAGATAAATGTGAGGTCAGTAAAATAGTTCCAGACTTACATAAACATTGACATTTGTAATTTAATGGTGCGTTCGAAATATAAAATAAATTCTCTTCATTATCACTATTATGAAGCAATATTCTGGAGATATTTTACTCTGAATTTAAATCAGTTAATGCATTATGGTTCAGAAACACTTGTAGGGGGTGAGAGGGCACTAAAGGAGTCGCTAAAAAAAATGCAAAAATTCAGTGACTGATTAATGCGCAGAATAGAGGGACTAAGATGGGATGAAAGAATTATCAATGTGGAGCTTGGGAAGAGAACTATACGTTTCAGAGAACCTAGAAGCGAGGGAAAGAATCTGACTCTGGCTAGGACAAGCATGGAACAACCACATATAAATAGAAAGTCCCTTCAGCGAAATACACAGAACAAACAAAAGTCAGCAGCAGACGATGTTTTCTGCAGGACATCGCTGTCATCAAAATCTGCGTAAAGACGTATGTATCCAGTTGTTCTGCCGCACGCACATATTGACTTCTCGTCCTTGGCTTGGGGACGTCAATTACAAATACCTCAGAAGTCGGTGAGAGCTTATCTGATGGCGAGGGACACTAGTTACCAGTTACTAGTACTATTAGTGTTGGAACTCTTCGCTGGCTGCTGAGGATGGGGACGGAGCACTTATGGGAATGCCCCGAATGCTGTGATGTCGATTCTTAAATCAATCAATCAATCAATCAATCAACCAGTTACAGGGAAAGTTTATCCTCACGCAAACATCACCCCATTGCATTATTTAGTAGAAGTAGATATTGCAGTAGTAGTAGTCGTCGTCGTCGTAGTAGTAGTAGTAGTAGTAGTAGTAGTAGTAGTAGTAGTAGTAGTAGTAGTAGTAGTAGTAGTAGTAGTAGTAGTAGTAGTAGTAGTAGTAGTAGTAGTAGTAGTAGTAGTAGTTTTTGTTATTGTTGTTGTAGCAGTAGTAGTAGTAGTAGTAGTAGTAGCAGCAGCAGCAGCAGCAGTAGTAGTAGTAGTAGTAGTAGTAGTAGTAGTAGTAGTAGTAGTAGTAGTAGTAGTAGTAGTAGTAGTAGTAGTAGTAGCAACATCAGCAGCAGCAGCAGCCGCAGCAGTAGTAGTAGTAGTAGTAGTAGTAGTAGTAGTAGTAGTAGTAGTAGTAGTAGTAGTAGTAGTAGTAGTAGTAGTAGTAGTAGTAGTAGTAATTAAAGTTAGTTGCATATCCTTTACAGGACGTCTCAGTCAACACCAGCATTACTTTGCTGTTGTGATGTCTTGGCAAGTTTATGTTCAGTAGTTCACCATTGCTTTCTGAACCATCGGCAAACATACTATTTCGTAAAAACCCAACGCAAGGCGGTCTGCTGCCAAATCGCTCACTGCTGTATTTCGAACGTGGATATCAGGGACTACGAACTGGGTCCGTAACTCCTTTGCCACGAAGAACTTTAATGCCACATGTCCTCCGTCGTAACTGTCGACCCCTTCCTCTCCTTCCAGGCACCAATACTTCAATTACTGTCATTTATAAACCACTGTCGCCTTTAACTGATTCAGTTCCGAAGGATAATATATCGCCAAATAGACCTCTCGTTTGGACAGAAGGGCGATATATCGCCATACTAGGGTCATCGTATTTTTTTTTTCGTGGTATCTTCCGCAATTTTAATACTCAGTGAACGGAAATTTACATTATAATATTTGTTCATTTGATTGTGTAGCATGTTTGGTCCAAACCTACGATTTGTTTGGCACTGAATCAAATAATATAACCAAAGTATAGGGTGTATTTTTAGTGGTTGTGCAGTGTTTGAAAATATTGCCGGTTCAAGTTTTGTATTCACCCTCTGTAAAGTTCATGCAAAAATAATAGGTAAATATAAAACTTGGACCGACAATATTTTCAAACACTGCACAGTCATTAATAATACACCCAGTATTTCAGTTTCCCAGACATGGTTTTGTTTATGTAAAGTCGGTTAGTAAATGTCCCTTTTACATGCCTTTGGGGCATTGGGAATATGGTGTTAAACCCATATTTTAAATACTATGTATGATATGGTCAATAACACAGCGGCAGTTTTAACTTCCCAAGACATTTCCTGGTACTATCTACGGATATACTCGGAGTCGTGTGCTATCGATTGTGTAATAACTAATAACCATTGACCATCTTAATCGGCGCTGTGGAGTTGGGGATAGTGAAACCCGCAGTTTCATAATTTCCCATCATACCGAGTCGAGGATTTGAAATTATATTTGGGAGTTAGAAAGCAGACCGCTTTCTGTTCAGGAAGTAATGGCTAACTACAGAAGTAATATTGACTGGTAATTCACAAACATCCATTAAATGCTGGGTAGATTGAAACATGTTGTAAATGACATGCGACTAACTTTATTGACCATCGTATTGATCATCATCATCATTAGGTTAGTAAACCAGAAGACAAGTCTTAACGTCTTCTGTCATGTCTTTCCATTGTACTATATTCTCAGCAATTCTTTTCAGCGCCGACACATTTGAAACCCAATTCTCTTGAAAAAATATTATTAAGAAACTCGGCGAAAGGAAAGACACACACAGACGAACGTTTCTGCGGAAGTCCTTATCAAGAGAAAACAAAACAACAAACCAGATAAAAATCATGAATACTATGTTCGGGATCTGAAAAACAATCCGATTAACCCACACTTTAATCGGATTACTTTTCAGATCCCTCCCTAGTTAAGTACTCTTGCGTGTTGTCTGTTGTGTTGTTTTATTTTTCTTGTTCATTGATAAAGACTTCGATTACAACAGTCGCCGATTTCAGTGTGTTTTTCTTTTCGTCGTGTTGTCCTAGAATTATTATGTTTTTATCCTGACTACAGTTTCAGCTTAATAGCAGCTAACTCCTCTCACTCTCTCTCTCTCCCCTACCCCCCTCTCCACCTCTCTCTCATTCTCACTCTCTCTTTCTCACTCCCTCTCTTTATTCTCTCTCTTTCTTTCTTTCTTTTTCTTTTTTCTTCCCCCCCCCCCACCCTCTCTCTCTCTCTATTTTATCTCCCTCTCTGTCTCTATCTCTTTCTTTTTCTTCCTCTCTCTCCCTTCTCGCTCTCTCTGTCTCTCTGTCTGTCTCTCTCTCTGTGTCTCTCTCACTCACTCACTCTCTCTCTCTTTCTCTCACTCTTTCTCTCTCTCTCTTTCTCTAGCGATGTGTCTCTTTTTCTCCCCCCCCCCCATCTCTCTCTCTTTCTTCCCCCCCCCCCATCTCTCTCTCTCTCTCTCTCTCTCTCTCTCTCTCTCTCTCTCTCTCTCTCTCTCTCTCTCCTCGATACCATGTTGGCTTACTCTCTGCAGATTGTATTTAAGGTAAAACAGTTGATATCTATTGTCTAGTCGCAGATGGATTATACCTGTTCTCATTATCCACACTTGCCGTTAATGTACTTCAGTCCGGTGTGCTTATGCCGAGGTAGTGGTGTTAACCCGACACCGGTCTGTTGGACTGAAATGTTAACTTCTCGTCCTTGAGTTGGGGGAGGGGGGTACAATACAAGTACCGCAGAAGTCGGAGTCGCCTGACGGCGAGGAACACTTGTAATAGGGAAAACTAATTCACGCGCAAAAATCAGTCCTCATCTCATCTCATCATGTTCCTCTTGTACCTTGCGGTGTCGAGGTGAAGTATAAACTTCGTGAGAGTGCCCGTTTATGGGCTTCATGTATCGATATTCCCATGGACCCTGCTGTTCCCTCCGTCCAACTTTTACGTGGTTGGCCTCTTTCTCTGTTTCCATCTGGTCATCATTGCTTGTTGTGGTATGTTGTTGACTGATAACCTACTTGCATGGCCAAACCATTTGACTTGCTGCTTTCTAATAAAATCTAGTGCTGCTTTAACCCCAACTTTAGTCCTGATTTCTTCATTTCTGATCTTATCTCTTCTTGATACGTTGAGTATTCTTCTCAGGAACCTCATTTCTGTTGTTGTGATTTTTCTTTTCTCTTTTTCTGTCATTGTCCAGGTTTGGCATTGGTAGCATAGAGTTGGTAGGAAGATTGTGTTGTAAAGTGCTTTCTTAGTAGTTACTGATACATGTTTGTTCTTTAGTATTGGTGCCATTTGTCCAATGAGTTGATTTGCCTTATTGCACCTATTTTCGATCTCGTCTTCTGATCTGCCATTTGATGATATTATACTTCCTAGGTACTTGAAACTCTTTACTTGTTTCAAGGGATGTTCGTTTAGATGAATTGTTGTTGTTTGTTCTTCTTTAGTTATTGTCATTACCTCTGTTTTGCTTGTGCAAATTTTCATGTTATGTTCCCTACACATTTCGTTTAGAATATTCATGTTGTCTTGTAATTCAGCTTCTGATTTTGCTATTAGTGCTTGGTCGTCCGCAAACAGGAGTTCTCTAATGGTTAGATTTGCAGATGGTTCTTCTTCTGTGTTCTCGTCATGTGGTATTCTTGCTATCTCTGCTTGGCTGGTTTCTTTACATATGTTGTCTATATATGTTATGAACAAGAGAGGGGACAGGACACAACCTTGTCGTACTCCAGATCTTATGGTGAAGGGTTCTGAGTGTCCTCCAGTTGCTCTCACTATGCAATCACTGTTGTTGTATAAACTTCTACATAGGTTTGTTAGATGTGAACTCACTCCATATTGTTTAAGGATTTGCCACAACTTGTTTCTATCTACTCTATCGAATGCCTGTTCTTGGTCGACAAAGGCTAAGTAGAGTGTTTCGTGGGGGGTACGGGGTGTCAGGCATTGGTAGCACCTTTGGTAAGGATGACTCTCATGTCCTTTCAGGACCCATCCCCCACTGGTCCAAGCCTGACACCCAGCTCGTGCCTGTGGCTCCTAGTAGCTGTCAGCATGCGACAGCGGCCACCCCTCGGGCAACAGCTGTGAGAGGCTGGCTAAACCAGGCATGGGTATCCGATTTGGTGTCAAACCAAGAGGTAAACTAGGGTATGCCTACCCAGCATGTGAAGACAGGATTCGGCAGACTGCGCGGAAGAAATCATTCCTGATTCAACGGCGTTTACCTGCAAAGCGTTGTGGAACGTAATGAGCACGGCAAGGCACGTAGAGCGCCCTGGTCATCCACTGCACCTGTATTCGTCTCCAGTCGTCTCGACTTGTCTTGCCACTGGACTCAGATGGACTCAGGCGAGAGAGTGAGGTCGACGAATTGCGCAACTCTTCCTCACTTTAATCCAAGTCATCGCGCAAGTCATTCTTCATCCAACGTCACATACGGCTCCACACCTTCAACCCCACTGGATGAAATGAATGGTCATCATCATTCTTGATGGACAAACAACAACAACAGAGTGTTTCATTGAATTCGATTGATTTTTCTATAGTTGTCTAAGAGCAAAAATTGCATCTGTGCATCCTTTGTTTTTCCTAAATCCAAGTTGTGTTTCGCTTAGCTGGGGTTCTAAAGTAGTTAGTACTTCTTAGTTTTTCTACGAGCAGTGTGCTATAAGTAGTAGCACGTTTATGAACTACGCTTGAGTTGAAAGCAAGCGAGGGCAAAACAACACTGTACTTAATATGAATAACTATGACACAAACAATGGATTGCACAATTTATTGCCTGGCATATTTCGCTGTATCTCGTCAGGTACATACTGCAGAAATCACACAAATTACGTGAATTAACTAGATAAATCCTTCAAACTGAAATATACACATGTTCGCACAGTAATGTCGATTGTCTACAACGGTAATTTTAAACTGACTAACATGTCTTTCTGATTGCACAAGGGCGGCTTACGAAAGTTGATTATTATAGCTTCAGCAAACTTTAACAATCGACTACTTTGTGTGTTGAACAACACACGGAAGGCACTGTTTCTTCCAACCACGTGACCGCTCTCGAGCACATGTCTCCCGACCGATGAAGCTGGACTGTTCCGGTGTGTCGGCCTGCCTAGGCTACCATCTTCTGTGTGTAGTATCTTGTCCAACCAATTCGGAATGTGTTCCGAAACCCTGCAATGTAACTGTCGCTCAGTTCTACCTATGTAGATGGCTTCGCATCTGCATGTAAATTGGTAAATACAATTTGATTTGGCGTACAAAGCTACAGGTTCTTTCACTGCTGGGATGGGGATCGGTGTGTTTCTGTACCTGATGACTAGAGCTGCAGCACAGAATGTTCGCTCGACTGCTGTGGTGAGCCTGTCCCGCAGACGTTGCATTACGTCATCTCCTCGGAAGGTTAGCTCAATAACTGTACTTAATCTTATAAAACCCTGTTGTTGCTCTTTACTTCTGATACATCATTCATCTAATGCCATCTGTGTGCCCACATATGTTAATTCCTGGATTTGCCGCAGTCAGTACTACTACTATTCAATGTGTTTATATAATTGTGAGAGATGAGGCCACACATTATGGATTTAAAGGCTAGATGAACCATTTCAGTGCACCGGGTACAATGGGAACCAGCGACGATCCCCTCGGTCTCTCTGAGAACAAACAAAAAACAGCATTTGTGAAGCGAATGATGAGTTCGAAAACTAACTTACGATCTTGGGGTACCTTGGCTTGACAATTTCTTCATCATAGAGACCTACAGAGATTATACACTAACCCGAAAGCTACAGACAAACAAGGCTTAAATCTGTGACTGCCAAACAATTTCGTCTCAGAGTCTTAGCAAGAGTACATCAACCTCCCAAGTCGTCTATTTCCTTTTGCTTGCTTGCTTGCTTGCTTGTGTTCGTTGGCTTGAGCTCCAACGCGAAGTCCTGTATGTCGGATGAAGGCATCCTGTTGTCCAACATCAGTGTGATATCATACTGGACCTGAGGTTTGCGTGAGTATCCGTTGTCCCATGTCTGGCTTATTGGTGTGCAGACTGGTGGTTCCTCGCCGTACAGGCAGACAATCTCCGACTTCGGAGGAATCGGCGATCCTACTGACTTTAGCCAGGATCCTGAAAGGACCTGTTGCCCAGGACGCTCGACGAGGACGCGAGTAGTATATAGGGTCTCCAGGCCTAGTATTGAGCAATGAGCAATGAGATATACAAAGAATAAAGAAGGAGGTGCGGGAGGTGCGGGGAGGTGCCGGAATAAAATAGTAAGCTCAAAGAAGGGGAGTGGGGGAACATAATTTATGCATAATCGATTGGTTTGCGCCGGCTGTTACGGGTTGATGTATTCGTATCTTTGTTAAGATCGGCGAACAACTGTCAGCAAAAAAGTCGATATTGTCCGTACCAGAAATAATGTGGTTTGTAAATTACACCTGTCGGTGATAGGTGGCGTTTTTAATCAGATCATCGGTATATGTAAACAATGATAAATGAATTGAGACACGGGGTTAGTTGGTACCACAGTCGCATTGCAGATGGTGCGATAACCAATTCGATAGAGTGTGTCGGGGTATCGCCAATGTGTAACTGGGGTGTATAATAGGTTAAGTTGGTACCATAGACCCCCGCCCTCATTTGGCGGCGTTAAGTTCGAATCTCAATGCTTTTTCGTTGGTAAGGTTACCACTTTATCACGTATGGGTGTACCTAGTTGTCATAGGGGGTGTGTAGTGTGTCATAGTGGGATATCACCAATGTGTAACTTGGGTGTCTCTTGGGTGCCCTACCATGCAACAGGTTCGGATCTCACTGTGTGGTGGGGTAGTGTGGCAGTGGTCGAGTGTGTAACGGGGATAGGTGGTGCCGGAGGCATCGTTTGAGAATCGATTCACGCCGCGATTCGATAAGGATGTCCACCCTAGGCGGCTCTTTTTAAGTGTATACTAAGCCGTAAACGTATAACAAGGATGGCTAGTTGCCGCCATAGCGCTAGACAGGTTCGAGTCCTACTGTTTGGTGGGATAGTGTGGCAGTGGCCGAGTATTTAACTGAGCTAGGTGGTGTCACTGACGGTTCGAATAACGCCCCTGGTCGCTAACTATACCCAACATAGGCGCCAGAGAAGCGAATCACGATGTGTCGCTTTGCATTCTCCTCAGAAACGTCAGTTCCACAGCCAGCAGATTCAGTGGGACTGCTCATTGTCGTCACATTCATACAAAAGTACAGGTTCAACACTCTTTTTCTCGTAGCAATTGCCATCTTTTTACTGGTCAATACGTTTTTCAGCTTGCAAAATGTTATCTTCGCCACGGCGATTCTTGTGCTAATCTCTTCAAGGCATCTCCCATCAGTTGTTATGACTGTTCCGAGATACTTGTATCTACTCACTTGTTTCAGAATATTCCCATTTACATGTATATTACATAGTGGTATTTCGTTCTTCATAGTGACAATCATAACCCGTGTCGTTTTATAATTTAATTCTAACCCTAGTTGTTCACCGGGTGCAACAACCGCCTCTACTAAATATTGCAGATCCTGCGCAGTGTCTGTTGATTACATAAATTATATGAAGGCAGTTCACAAGTTAAATTAGATGAAGATATTTTATTACAGAAATTAAATGAAGACATTTGACTAGAAATATTTAATAAAACGACGAAAAAACGGAGATCTACCGGCGTGAGAAAAAGCTTATAAGTATGGTAATGTCAGTTCCTGTGAACATATTTAGCAGAAGCATTCTGCATAGTATATGCATATTTAGCTTTAAGGTGAAATCAATACTGCTGTACCGATCGGAAACAAGAAAAACGAATAAAACAACTACTAATAAACAACAAACATTCATTAACGGGTGCCCACGTAGTTCATCCTTGGCGTTCATGTCTCATTCAACAATTAGTATAATGCCTGAAGTCAAATTTGCGGCTTCAAAATATGTGTTCATAGCATATTTATATAGGAAGATATATATTCAAGGTGATTTTAAAGGACAAATTTCCTCATGTCACACGCTGCAAAAGACATATTTCACTCAAACTTAAACATTAAGAGTGGAAAAGAGTATGTTGTAGATACTGTTTTTCCTTTGTTTCTAGTGGGAACTGGTAATTTGTTGTTCTATCTGGGCATGGTATGTATATTTTCACCACATCTTCACTGATGTTTTTCATTTTGTCTGCTCATTGCGCCCGCTTCAAAGTCATACAAAAGTACAGGTTCTATGAAAGACAGAGACAATTTGCAGATATTATTAAACAAAATGACAAATCGGAGGTCGATTAATATGTAAGTATTTGTAAATAAATAAATATACACAGGGCTGGCTGGTATATAATGATAACAAAGGTAGCTAGTTTTAGAAAACGAAATAGACGTGTTAAAATAATAATATCCACACAGAATTGGTGTTACAGATTTCGCCTACTCCTCACCAAAATCAGACACCGAAGAAGGGTAATGACATTTTTACAGTTGCGAAGTGCCGTATTCGAAGCCCAAATATTAACCTCAAGGTGCGGGTTAATCCAAAGCTAGTGAGTGTCTTCATTCTGATCTAGAGTTGTTTACCGTGCCTCCCACGCAAACAGAGGTGGAATAGTGACTATGTTTAGATTAGCTGTGATGGCACCAGCTGGAGATATTAATCAGATACTTGGTACCCAGTGAAGATGACACGATAAACGAGGCGGTATAGGCCGCGTTGCCCTCAACAAAACATACAATGAAACAAAAATGGTAATGAAACGTTGCGTCGCCGCGAAGCATTATTTTAGAAACCAAAGATTACAATCGATCTGAGAGGGTAATAATAGACAGTCTAAGCCTACCAGAAAGAGGTGTCTTATACAGTGGGTATCAACGACAGACAGCTGGCCAAAAAGAACAATACGGGTCTAGAGGGTACCATAGATCATATGGAGGTAACAGCTTCGATTCCGACGGGGTTGTGTGACGGAAATATTGGTTGTTTTAATTAGCTGTGATGGAGTTTACAGCTCCGATCAACAGGTTTTGAGAGGTCTAAATAGGTAGTATTTTAAAGAATTCAAGTATATTATTACAAGTTAAATTACATAATAAAATAAATACAGTGATGTGTATAAAATTATAAAAAACAAAAAAGTAAAAAACACCAGTGTTACATTAGCAAATAAGTGAAAAACACAACGGTATGAATACATTGGTGTATTAGTAACATACAAATGGTACATACAACATGCCCTCATGCAAGCGTAACGGCCTAGCGGTTAAATCACATGACCGCTATCTGTTCTATATTGCGACCAAATTACACCGATCGCCCCTCACGGCAGCGTAACAGACTAACACTTAAACCAAGCGCCCGCTATCTGTTCTATATTGTTGCCAACAATTATGTGCATGCCGCCATCATTTGATGTGAGTTTGATGATGAAGCCTGTTAGGAAACAACCATAGAGACATAGTAAAAGTGTAGTGAGAATACAAATCCAAGCGTATTGACTCTCGGTGTATCGTTATTCAGTTAACGTTTCCTGTTTCCTGCTCCAGTCTATTGTTGTAAAATCTTACCAAAGTGGACACTGTGGACCAAATCTACATGAATGAAGTAGGATAGATGCGGTTGTCATATGTGTCTTATAGGGCTTGGTCATTGGTTTTTAAAAACTTATCAATGGAAGAGAAGGACCCTTACACTACAAACAGAATAAACATTTACATTAATAATACCCAAAACAAACACATGACCAGCTACACTGGCTGTGACAAAAGTGACAGTCTGCTTAGAGAAAACAGCGAATTTTCAACGAAAACATAGTCTGTGTGTTATCTCCTTGGAAACGTAAATCTGGTTATATTTAAATCACCCTATGCATTCATGTCCCCCATGAAAACTAATGTAATGTCTGAAGAAGTCAAATTTTGAGGCTTCAAAATATGTTTTCGTAGTATATGTATATATGAATATATATACAGGTGTTTTCTAACAACAAATGTCAGCATGTCGCGCTTTACATCCATACACAAGTATAGGTTCTATGAACGACACAACACCTACAAGTTACTAAGATTGGCACTGGGTTACCAACAACATTTGCGTCTAGAGTCAATACAACAGGACAAGACAATGCTTTTTTCGGTCTCTGATTGAGAACAACAGATATAAACGTAATTATGCAATTACCTCTTTACCACAGTACCGAGAAAGTTAAAAATATCATTTTAAATACGCTGACGACCATAGTAACACAACCAGTTAATTCTACTTGCTCACTTTGTGTATTACCCACACCTACTATAGATTGTAGAAAATTCTCATTTCTACAACCAAGCTGAAAAATATCGGTAAAAATTATAAATGCCTCGTCCGATTTCATAAAAAGAAGGAAATAATGTTAGCCAAAGGTGAAAATATCGGTCAAACTTATAAATGTCTCATCAAAACTTATAAAAAATAGGAAAATTTGTTAACCTAAGGAGAAAAAATATTGACCCTGTAAAGAAACATTTACAACAAACTTATAAAAATTAGGAACATTTGTTAACCTAATGAGAAAAAAATATCGACATAGAGAGCAATATTTCATCTTATCTTGTAAAAAGTAGGAAAGTTTGTCAACCGAAATGGGAAAAGGTCGGTCAAATACATAAATATCTCAACAAATTATAAAAAGTAGGAAATAATAGGGGCCAAGTAAAAAATAGCTTACCCAGATTTATAAAAGGTAGGAAAATGTGTTAGCCAAAAGGGGAAAACGTTGATCAAACTAAGAAACATGTCGACCGAACTAGGAAAATAAGTGAACCAAAGTAATAAAAAGGTTGGGTAAATACAGAAATATGTTGACCAAACTTATAAATATCGCTGCTAAAATTATGAACACTAGGAAACTTTGTTAAACAAATGTGAAAAAATATCGACCAAACTTATAAAAAGCTCCGCCAAACTTACGAAAAGTGGGAAACTGTGTTAACCAAAGTTGAAACTATATCGATCAAACTTATAAATGACTCGTTCGAATTCATAAAAAGTAGGAAATAATGTTAACCAAAAGGGGCAAAATATTGACCAAGTAAAGAAATGTCTCGTCCAAAATTGTAAAAAGTAGGACAAATTTGTTAATCAAAGGTGAAAAAAGATCGGCCAAACAGATAAATATTTCAACTAAACTTAAAAACAGTAGGAAAAATGTTGCTTCTATAGTTATGTCAAACGTGTCTTGATCTTTTATTTGAAAAGACATTTCACAATACATAATCAGCAACGTCAGCACTTTCCCTCTTTTACATTACTGAAAGCTTCAACTTATCATTCCAGCGTTTCTGTTTAAGAACCACTTATACAGACTAATCACTCATCACTCCATACTCTTGATTTTTTTTTTTTTTTTTTTTTTTTTTTTTTTTTCTTTTTCTTTATAACACAAAGTGTCTCTGTCTTTCATAGATAGCTTCACAACTTTTCCATGTCACACCACCAAGAGCTCCAAACCTTCGTTGTACATGATCTTCAACGACATAGTAATAACAACATTTATGGCAATGCAGTCTATGGCTCCACTTGGGATAGTTTCGATATCATCTAAGTATTCGTCAGCAAAGATCCATTTCCCATAACTGATATCTTCAACTTTCCATACCACAATGTCTGCTATACTAAGCTTCGATTGTTCCAGCTATCAACACTGCAGGTGTTTTCTAGAAGTCTAGTGAAAATTTCATTTCTCACTTTTTCCACCTCTATTTCACTGTGTCATTTCACAACCAACCAACAGTGTCTGTTGCGAGGTCGGTCTTTCTTAATACAACATCTGCCATATTGACCCCTTGAATACCAGCGAATACATCTTCTAACCAATTTTCAACGTTTCATAGCACTTAACACTAACATTCTCTTTGCTTACAACACAACCGGTTTTCTGCTGACTGGGTAAATTCCCCAACTTACTGGAGATAAATCGACTGTACCCTATCTGACAAGACCCTTTATTAGACAATGACTATGAGCATCAACCAGGATGGTCACTGCTAAGAAGAATACCAATTACAAACGATCTTCTTTACAGACGGCTATAAAATTATGATGCTATTAAGTGTTACAATGAGAAGAATAAGGAAGACAATAAAGGGTGAAAAGAGGTGACGTGTAGTAAGGATGTATGGAAGGAAAAGAGACACAATAGGCAAGATATATATTAAGAACACTAATAGATAGATCAAAATAGAAGAGAAAAGGCTTAATCAAGTGGATAATTTTATATACTTGAGGTCATTTATAACCTCAGATGGTAGGTACACAATAGAGCTTAAGAGCAGAATACGGCCAACAAAAGAGGTATTTCAGAAAATGAAACGTGTCTTAGGTGATAAGTCACTATCATTGAAGGAACAAATAAACAAACTTTCAACAATAAAATTACAAAAATTAATTTTCGACAATAAAAATTATACATTAAATTTCTCTTTATTGTTTCTAATTTGAATGTTTCTGGTAGCAATTTAATTGTTAATTTTTATTGTCGAAAATTAATTTTTGTAATTTTATTGTTGAAAGTTTATTTATTTGTTCCTTCAATGATAGTGACTTATCACCTAAGACACGTTTCATTTTCTGAAATACCTCTTTTGTTGGCCGTATTCTGCTCTTAAGCTCTATTGTGTACCTACCATCTGAGGTTATAAATGACCTCAAGTATATAAAATTATCCACTTGATTAAGCCTTTTCTCTTCTATTTTGATCTATCTATTAGTGTTCTTAATATATATCTTGCCTATTGTGTCTCTTTTCCTTCCATACATCCTTACTACACGTCACCTCTTTTCACCCTTTATTGTCTTCCTTATTCTTCTCATTGTAACACTTAATAGCATCATAATTTTATAGCCGTCTGTAAAGAAGATCGTTTGTAATTGGTATTCTTCTTAGCAGTGACCATCCTGGTTGATGCTCATAGTCATTGTCTAATAAAGGGTCTTGTCAGATAGGGTACAGTCAATTTATCTCCAGTAAGTTGGGGAATTTACCCAGTCAGCAGAAAACCGGTTGTGTTGTAAGCAAAGAGAATGTTAGTGTTAAGTGCTATGAAACGTTGAAAATTGGTTAGAAGATGTATTCGCTGGCATTCAAGGGGTCAATATGGCAGATGTTGTATTAAGAAAGACCGACCTCGCAACAGACACTGTTGGTTGGTTGTGAAATGACACAGTGAAATAGAGGTGGAAAAAGTGAGAAATGAAATTTTCACTAGACTTCTAGAAAACACCTGCAGTGTTGATAGCTGGAACAATCGAAGCTTAGTATAGCAGACATTGTGGTATGGAAAGTTGAAGATATCAGTTATGGGAAATGGATCTTTGCTGACGAATACTTAGATGATATCGAAACTATCCCAAGTGGAGCCATAGACTGCATTGCCATAAATGTTGTTATTACTATGTCGTTGAAGATCATGTACAACGAAGGTTTGGAGCTCTTGGTGGTGTGACATGGAAAAGTTGTGAAGCTATCTATGAAAGACAGAGACACTTTGTGTTATAAAGAAAAAAAAAAAAGAAAAAAAAAAAAAAAAAAAAAAAAAGAAAAAAAAAAAAAAAATCAAGAGTATGGAGTGATGAGTGATTAGTCTGTATAAGTGGTTCTTAAACAGAAACGCTGGAATGATAAGTTGAAGCTTTCAGTAATGTAAAAGAGGGAAAGTGCTGACGTTGCTGATTATGTATTGTGAAATGTCTTTTCAAATAAAAGATCAAGACACGTTTGACATAACTATAGAAGCAACATTTTTCCTACTGTTTTTAAGTTTAGTTGAAATATTTATCTGTTTGGCCGATCTTTTTTCACCTTTGATTAACAAATTTGTCCTACTTTTTACAATTTTGGACGAGACATTTCTTTACTTGGTCAATATTTTGCCCCTTTTGGTTAACATTATTTCCTACTTTTTATGAATTCGAACGAGTCATTTATAAGTTTGATCGATATAGTTTCAACTTTGGTTAACACAGTTTCCCACTTTTCGTAAGTTTGGCGGAGCTTTTTATAAGTTTGGTCGATATTTTTTCACATTTGTTTAACAAAGTTTCCTAGTGTTCATAATTTTAGCAGCGATATTTATAAGTTTGGTCAACATATTTCTGTATTTACCCAACCTTTTTATTACTTTGGTTCACTTATTTTCCTAGTTCGGTCGACATGTTTCTTAGTTTGATCAATGTTTTCCCCTTTTGGCTAACACATTTTCCTACCTTTTATAAATCTGGGTAAGCTATTTTTTACTTGGCCCCTATTATTTCCTACTTTTTATAATTTGTTGAGATATTTATGTATTTGACCGACCTTTTCCCATTTCGGTTGACAAACTTTCCTACTTTTTACAAGATAAGATGAAATATTGCTCTCTATGTCGATATTTTTTTCTCATTAGGTTAACAAATGTTCCTAATTTTTATAAGTTTGTTGTAAATGTTTCTTTACAGGGTCAATATTTTTTCTCCTTAGGTTAACAAATTTTCCTATTTTTTATAAGTTTTGATGAGACATTTATAAGTTTGACCGATATTTTCACCTTTGGCTAACATTATTTCCTTCTTTTTATGAAATCGGACGAGGCATTTATAATTTTTACCGATATTTTTCAGCTTGGTTGTAGAAATGAGAATTTTCTACAATCTATAGTAGGTGTGGGTAATACACAAAGTGAGCAAGCAGAATTAACTGGTTGTGTTACTATGGTCGTCAGCGTATTTAAAATGATATTTTTAACTTTCTCGGTACTGTGGTAAAGAGGTAATTGCATAATTACGTTTATATCTGTTGTTCTCAATCAGAGACCGAAAAAAGCATTGTCTTGTCCTGTTGTATTGACTCTAGACGCAAATGTTGTTGGTAACCCAGTGCCAATCTTAGTAACTTGTAGGTGTTGTGTCGTTCATAGAACCTATACTTGTGTATGGATGTAAAGCGCGACATGCTGACATTTGTTGTTAGAAAACACCTGTATATATATTCATATATACATATACTACGAAAACATATTTTGAAGCCTCAAAATTTGACTTCTTCAGACATTACATTAGTTTTCATGGGGGACATGAATGCATAGGGTGATTTAAATATAACCAGATTTACGTTTCCAAGGAGATAACACACAGACTATGTTTTCGTTGAAAATTCGCTGTTTTCTCTAAGCAGACTGTCACTTTTGTCACAGCCAGTGTAGCTGGTCATGTGTTTGTTATGGGTATTATTAATGTAAATGTTTATTCTGTTTGTAGTGTAAGGGTCCTTCTCTTCCATTGATAAGTTTTTAAAAACCAATGACCAAGCCCTATAAGACACATATGACAACCGCATCTATCCTACTTCATTCATGTAGATTTGGTCCACAGTGTCCACTTTGGTAAGATTTTACAACAATAGACTGGAGCAGGAAACAGGAAACGTTAACTGAATAACGATACACCGAGAGTCAATACGCTTGGATTTGTATTCTCACTACACTTTTACTATGTCTCTATGGTTGTTTCCTAACAGGCTTCATCATCAAACTCACATCAAATGATGGCGGCATGCACATAATTGTTGGCAACAATATAGAACAGATAGCGGGCGCTTGGTTTAAGTGTTAGTCTGTTACGCTGCCGTGAGGGGCGATCGGTGTAATTTGGTCGCAATATAGAACAGATAGCGGTCATGTGATTTAACCGCTAGGCCGTTACGCTTGCATGAGGGCATGTTGTATGTACCATTTGTATGTTACTAATACACCAATGTATTCATACCGTTGTGTTTTTCACTTATTTGCTAATGTAACACTGGTGTTTTTTACTTTTTTGTTTTTTATAATTTTATACACATCACTGTATTTATTTTATTATGTAATTTAACTTGTAATAATATACTTGAATTCTTTAAAATACTACCTATTTAGACCTCTCAAAACCTGTTGATCGGAGCTGTAAACTCCATCACAGCTAATTAAAACAACCAATATTTCCGTCACACAACCCCGTCGGAATCGAAGCTGTTACCTCCATATGATCTATGGTACCCTCTAGACCCGTATTGTTCTTTTTGGCCAGCTGTCTGTCGTTGATACCCACTGTATAAGACACCTCTTTCTGGTAGGCTTAGACTGTCTATTATTACCCTCTCAGATCGATTGTAATCTTTGGTTTCTAAAATAATGCTTCGCGGCGACGCAACGTTTCATTACCATTTTTGTTTCATTGTATGTTTTGTTGAGGGCAACGCGGCCTATACCGCCTCGTTTATCGTGTCATCTTCACTGGGTACCAAGTATCTGATTAATATCTCCAGCTGGTGCCATCACAGCTAATCTAAACATAGTCACTATTCCACCTCTGTTTGCGTGGGAGGCACGGTAAACAACTCTAGATCAGAATGAAGACACTCACTAGCTTTGGATTAACCCGCACCTTGAGGTTAATATTTGGGCTTCGAATACGGCACTTCGCAACTGTAAAAATGTCATTACCCTTCTTCGGTGTCTGATTTTGGTGAGGAGTAGGCGAAATCTGTAACACCAATTCTGTGTGGATATTATTATTTTAACACGTCTATTTCGTTTTCTAAAACTAGCTACCTTTGTTATCATTATATACCAGCCAGCCCTGTGTATATTTATTTATTTACAAATACTTACATATTAATCGACCTCCGATTTGTCATTTTGTTTAATAATATCTGCAAATTGTCTCTGTCTTTCATAGAACCTGTACTTTTGTATGACTTTGAAGCGGGCGCAATGAGCAGACAAAATGAAAAACATCAGTGAAGATGTGGTGAAAATATACATACCATGCCCAGATAGAACAACAAATTACCAGTTCCCACTAGAAACAAAGGAAAAACAGTATCTACAACATACTCTTTTCCACTCTTAATGTTTAAGTTTGAGTGAAATATGTCTTTTGCAGCGTGTGACATGAGGAAATTTGTCCTTTAAAATCACCTTGAATATATATCTTCCTATATAAATATGCTATGAACACATATTTTGAAGCCGCAAATTTGACTTCAAGCATTATACTAATTGTTGAATGAGACATGAACGCCAAGGATGAACTACGTGGGCACCCGTTAATGAATGTTTGTTGTTTATTAGTAGTTGTTTTATTCGTTTTTCTTGTTTCCGATCGGTACAGCAGTATTGATTTCACCTTAAAGCTAAATATGCATATACTATGCAGAATGCTTCTGCTAAATATGTTCACAGGAACTGACATTACCATACTTATAAGCTTTTTCTCACGCCGGTAGATCTCCGTTTTTTCGTCGTTTTATTAAATATTTCTAGTCAAATGTCTTCATTTAATTTCTGTAATAAAATATCTTCATCTAATTTAACTTGTGAACTGCCTTCATATAATTTATGTAATCAACAGACACTGCGCAGGATCTGCAATATTTAGTAGAGGCGGTTGTTGCACCCGGTGAACAACTAGGGTTAGAATTAAATTATAAAACGACACGGGTTATGATTGTCACTATGAAGAACGAAATACCACTATGTAATATACATGTAAATGGGAATATTCTGAAACAAGTGAGTAGATACAAGTATCTCGGAACAGTCATAACAACTGATGGGAGATGCCTTGAAGAGATTAGCACAAGAATCGCCGTGGCGAAGATAACATTTTGCAAGCTGAAAAACGTATTGACCAGTAAAAAGATGGCAATTGCTACGAGAAAAAGAGTGTTGAACCTGTACTTTTGTATGAATGTGACGACAATGAGCAGTCCCACTGAATCTGCTGGCTGTGGAACTGACGTTTCTGAGGAGAATGCAAAGCGACACATCGTGATTCGCTTCTCTGGCGCCTATGTTGGGTATAGTTAGCGACCAGGGGCGTTATTCGAACCGTCAGTGACACCACCTAGCTCAGTTAAATACTCGGCCACTGCCACACTATCCCACCAAACAGTAGGACTCGAACCTGTCTAGCGCTATGGCGGCAACTAGCCATCCTTGTTATACGTTTACGGCTTAGTATACACTTAAAAAGAGCCGCCTAGGGTGGACATCCTTATCGAATCGCGGCGTGAATCGATTCTCAAACGATGCCTCCGGCACCACCTATCCCCGTTACACACTCGACCACTGCCACACTACCCCACCACACAGTGAGATCCGAACCTGTTGCATGGTAGGGCACCCAAGAGACACCCAAGTTACACATTGGTGATATCCCACTATGACACACTACACACCC
Source organism: Cepaea hortensis (assembly GCA_963921405.1). NCBI lineage: Eukaryota > Metazoa > Mollusca > Gastropoda > Stylommatophora > Helicidae > Cepaea > Cepaea hortensis. The sequence continues at coordinate 26,251,207 of OY992893.1, forward strand.
CCTATGACAACTAGGTACACCCATACGTGATAAAGTGGTAACCTTCCCAACGAAAAAGCATTGAGATTCGAACTTAACGCCGCCAAATGAGGGCGGGGGTCTATGGTACCAACTTAACCTATTATACACCCCAGTTACACATTGGCGATACCCCGACACACTCTATCGAATTGGTTATCGCACCATCTGCAATGCGACTGTGGTACCAACTAACCCCGTGTCTCAATTCATTTATCATTGTTTACATATACCGATGATCTGATTAAAAACGCCACCTATCGCCGACAGGTGTAATTTACAAACCACATTATTTCTGGTACGGACAATATCGACTTTTTTGCTGACAGTTGTTCGCCGATCTTAACAAAGATACGAATACATCAACCCGTAACAGCCGGCGCAAACCAATCGATTATGCATAAATTATGTTCCCCCACTCCCCTTCTTTGAGCTTACTATTTTATTCCGGCACCTCCCCGCACCTCCCGCACCTCCTTCTTTATTCTTTGTATATCTCATTGCTCATTGCTCAATACTAGGCCTGGAGACCCTATATACTACTGACGCGTCAATAGGTCTTGGCCAGTATATAACCCGGCCCTGGTGCCTTGGAAACACCTCTGCGTCCCGTCTATTTCCTATTAAATGTACTAATATTTTAAATCGCCGAATGCTCTTGAGGCTTCTCTCAATGCCCGCATTTGCCATTTGAAATACGCCATGATGGCAAAGACGGTGCACCAGTTTTTGTGTCACCTCCTAAATTTCGTCGTCTCACCCAGAATATAAGGCGCGTCACAGAGAGGCCGAGAAGACAGAAATCATGACAGATCTGGGAGCTGGGGCAGTACAGTGATGAGGGTCTCGATCAATGAAAGCAGGATAGGATTGTTTCTTGCTTAAATGCCTCTATTGATGAACTGTGAATGTCGTTTCATCGGAAAATAATTAACTACAAGACCGAGAAATGTGAGGGGGTGATCATGTGATAAAATTCCTGATTGAAAACAGACAACAATTACAGACAAATCGATTGATAGATAACGTTAAACTTAACAGACAAGCATACAAAGGCCTTTGATAAAGTAAGACATGTCGACATAATAAAGATGCTTGCAGATGTACACATTTATTGAAAAGACTTTAGACTTGTTAAAAACATATACTCGAAACACAAAGTTGCAATTACAATTGATTAATGAAGTATATCAGTGTCAGCTTATAAAGAAAGGTTTGCGACGGGGATGTGTAATATCTCCAGATCTTTTTTCCACATACACTGAAAATAATATGCTGAATTTAAGGGATATGAGAGCAATCACCATGGGGAATCAATAACATGAGATGTGCGGATGATACTGTATTTATTGCAGAAAACTAACATGATCAGCAACATTTAACAGATGTGGTTTTTGCACATGTGAATAACTGGAGTCAGACTTAAATTGTGAGAAATTGTAAGATTGTGATCGTCTCTAAGAAAGACAAAAATAACACACGTAAATGGGAATATTCTTAACTGATTCAGTGCTAAAGGATAATATCTCGCCAAATGTGACCTTCTATTTGGACAAAAGGGCGATACATCGCCATCCAAGGTTCATCGTTTTATTTGCTCTGTTCGGGGTATCTTTAGCAAATTCAATGCTCATTGATTAGAAATTTACATTATAATACCTGTTCATTTAAATACGTACCATGCTTGGTTCAACACTACTTTATGTCTGACACTGAATCATTAAACAAGGACATCGAAACAACTATCTCGAAACAGTCATAACATCTGATGCGTAATGCCTTGAAGAGATTATGACAAGTATTGATGGTGTAGAGGTAGCCTTTTACAAGATGAAAAGCAGCAGATTTTGTACAAACAGAAAGATTTCGGGTTAAATTTGAAATTACAGTGGGGATAACAAATGTTCCACTGTGACATTATTTTGTCTCAGCCACTCCTCCATTCTTTAAACGCACCAAAAAAAATTCGACTCCACTTTCAGAAATTGGCAGCTGCTGAACACTTGCACAAAACTGATGTAAGCGATGGCGGCCTGACGTAGGACAGGGAGTGGTGTTTGTTGATTCTGTGGGATAATGAATTCTTACGATACCAGTCATCTGCAAGGTGATGACATATTTTAGCGCCAGAAAGAAACCCAACACCGGAGTGGTAATGATTGGGGAGAAATTAACATAAGCTTAGTTAAATCAGCAATTAACATAAGCTTATTTAAATTAGGTATATTAGAATTTTCTGATGTCACGAGGAGACGGACTTCAAATATTCGTGGCAATGGCCGGAAACCCTTGTGAATGGGGTAAGTTGTGTTCATACGGGAAATTTGTGTAAGTAAATTCTAAATTCCCAGAGACATCTGTGAGTTGATGATCATAATAAATAGACTTATAATAGTGGATAGGATAGAACGGATCTGAATCTTTAGTAGCGATCTCTATGTGATAATAGAAGTAGTAAATCTAGATAAATACTCGGAAGATATAAGTGATTTTTCTTTGACTTAGAGAATATCGAATGAATATCTTTCTTTGTTCAGTTCATGCACATTATGAAAGATGAACTTCTCATTCATCCAGAGTCTTCAGGCTTAGCTTATGGTTTTGAGAAGAGCTTCCATGATATTTTTCTGAACTATCACTTGCAATCTCTTTATATGTGATAATTTTCGGAATTATTACTTATAATCTTTTTATAAAATATATTAAGAACAGAATGGGTCTCTTTATATGTGTATTAATGTATATAGTAATTAAGAATGAGTTTTATCTACAAATGTATAAATAGATGACATAAATATTATGTGATGTCATGCGGCCATTTATCCTGGAGAAAAGAAAGTATTGCCGGGGCTGTGTGATGGTATCATTCTTGCTGATAGCCACTCAGATAACTTAGGCGACTGGTCCCCGAGAACACGAGAATGATTAACCTGCACAGCGCAGGAATGAAGAAAACATATCTTGCCGATATGAGAGGTGAATGCCTACATCAGATGTTGGTGAGGGAGTCGGAGTCACATAAAATTTGTGGAGTGATGGAAAACAACAGCACAGGGTCTGGCTAGCCTATCCCTGTATAATAATCCCTTTTCTTTCCCTATTTTTCGCTTTCCTTTTTTCTCTCTCCCCCCCCCCCCCATCCCTCCATTTTCATGTGAGCATTGATATATGTTTTGGTCCATGTTTTTAACAGGGGATTGCGGTCTTGTGGCTTATATGGGAATATTCCTAAACGAGGAATATCATCATCAGAAAGATCGAAGTCCTCAGTAAAGGAGGCCGGAATTTGCCTTTCTAATGCAGGAAGAGCGAAATATTAGGGACGTTCATTTGAAGCCCGTTCCAATGGCTTTATTATAAAAGCATGGAAAAAAAAAAACATTAACAGGTGTGGTAGAATTAAACAAAGCATTCATTTTGAATGAATTATGCACCATGGGTTGGTCAGAAGAAGTCGCCGTGGCATTCAGGCAAGAATCCCATTGTTTAGGTTGGCGGCGAATGCCGTCCGCAAACAAGGATTGTAGTTGCTCACTGAACCAAGTGTTTACCGCGTTCATTACGTTTGCATCTGTGTGACATCGTTGCCCCTTGAGAGCTTTTTTTAGAGGTCCGAACAAATGAAAATCACATGGTGACAAATCAGGACTATAGGCTGGATGTTGCAGAATTTCCCACTTCTTCCTTGCTAAGGCTTCCTGCACAATCTTTGCGACATGCGGACGAGCATTAATGTGCAACAAAATCATACCGCGAGAAAGCATGCCGGGTCGTTTGTTCTTGGTGGCTGTTTGCAGCTTGACTGTGTTTGTAAGTAGTGGGTAGAGTTGATTTTGACACCAGGTTCTTTAAATTCGGCCGACAATAGCCCTTCATGGTCAAATAATACCCTCAGAATAACCTTACCAGCGGAAACCTGTAACTTGAATTGTTTGGCTTTTGGTGATCCAGCATGTTTCCATTGCATGCTCTCTCTTTTGCTGCTCGGCTCAACGTGGTGACACCATGATTCATCGTCTACCACTATGCGGAAGAGCAATGCATCACCCTCCACTCTGTAACGCGGCAAGTGATTCAAACACCATCCCATGCGTTCCTCTTTTTAGTGGTTGGTCAACATCCGTGGTACCCACTGTGAATACACCTTCCGATATTGCAGTTTCTTATGAACGACGTTTTGAATTGTCCCAATTGACACATCAAATTCTTTCGCTAGCGAACGCATGCTTCGACAACGGTTCATGTGTACTGCTGCATCAATTTTTAGCGATGTTTTATTTCTTTTTCTGTTACAACAATATTCGCTTGACCCGACCGTCGAAGATCTGTCTTGAACTGACGTCCTTTTCGAAACATTCATGCCCAGTCTGTCACTGTTGTCTTCGACACACATTAGTAACCGTACGCTGCCTGCATTCTTCGATGAATGTCCTCTGGCCGACATCCTTCAAATGAAATAAACGGAATCACCACCCTTTGAGCTCCTTTGGACGGATTTTGGATCAACCCTGTCATTTTCTCAACTATCAGAAACAGAACCTATGAATCATGGGATGATAATCATGTGCTCTTTTATTCATTGGTCAGTACTTATCACATGACTATGACATGATCATGTTCAACGTACGCAATTACGCACGGTTCCAGCACGAATGGATTTCAAATGAACGCCCCTTATACCATGAACAGCAATGACCCCTCTTACTCAGAGAAACCCTAGCCTTATGGACCTCAGTTAATTACCAGTTTGATGCCCTCTATAATAGCAACGGCCAACACCATTAGTAACCTGATTTCCATGGATCCCGATAGATTGAAATGAAGGACATTTTAATTTAACAAATGTCAAAGACATTTTAGTTTAGCATTTGTGGTGAACTCGAGGACATTTTAGTGTAGCAGTTAAGGTAAAACCGAGACATTTTAATAAATCACGTGTGATGGAACAGAGATATTTTATGTAATCACTTATGATAAAACAGAGACAGTTTAATTAATTAATGGTGATACAAAGTATAACTATCATATCTTCGTGTGTGTGTGTGTGTGTGTGTGTGTGTGTGTGTGTGTGTGTGTGTGTGTGTGTGTGTGTGTGTGTGTGTTTTGAGTTATGTATATTTTGAGATGTCATTAGAATTTACACCCTCCCCATGTTTTCCCATTATAATATTATAATTTAAAGCAAGGAGTTCTCAGGCTTACACTCAAGAAATAAATGACCGTAGACCCCGAGGTAGACCAAGAAGACGGTGAAGAGATAATATACATACAGACCTACAAGCACTTGGAATCAACGACTGGCAAGAGAAGGTCCATCGGAGAGACGAATGGAGACGGCTTGTATCTGCAGCAAAGAACCTCAATGGCTCGGAATGCTGAAGAAGAAGAAGAAGAAGAAGAAGAAGAAGAAGAAGAAGAAGAAGAAGAAGAAGAAGAAGAAGAAGAAGAAGAAGAAGAAGAAGAAGAAGAAGAAGAAGAAGAAGAAGAAGAAGAAGAAGAAGAAGAAGAAGAAGAAAGAAAGAAAGAAAGAAAGAAAGAAGTTGTTTCATTTTCTTGTTGATTTGTTTTTGGTTTTGTTTTGTTAAAGTTGGTAATACTTCAACAATTAATAAAATAGTTGCAGAGCAGAGTGTGGCAGGTTGTCCAGAGTGACTTCCCTGTGCGCTCCTGGCCCTCTACTAGGAAACATCACCTTGACGAGACGGGAGTGCAGGGAGTGGCCGGCAGGAGCCACGGAAATGTAAATCCAGCAACTAATTCAGGATAATGCTCGCTCGGGTGATGTGATTATCTACAGAGATGGTTCAGTGTCGAGAGGTAGGTGAAGTGCCTGGGGGTTCATAGCAAATGCTAATGGCCGACGTTTGGTGCAGGAGAGCTTGGCATATGATACCACAACATCTAGCTTAAGAATGGAGGTGGAGGCGGTCACTGAAGCTTTCCGCTGGATCGAGAATACGACACACACACACACACACACACACACACACACACACACACACACACACACATCGTGATTGTAACTGACTCAGAAAACATGCTGACGAAGGTGAGGACAGGCATGCTTCGTGCAGAGTGGCTTGCTTCGCTTCGGAGGTCACGGGTGGCAAGAATCGCCTGAATCTTTTCTCCAGGGCATGCCGGTGTGCTGGGGAATGAACAGGCGGACAGATTGGCTGGCTCTGCAAAACTTGGTGGAGTATTGATGCATGACAAGGCAGATGTGGTTGCGACCTTGTGGGAGCACGTGGACACCTCGGAGGAGCAAATGGATCACCATGGTCTGGCAAGAATGCGACAGCGAGGAGTGACGAGGGGATCTGGCCGACGCTCGACGCTCAGAGGAAAGGCGAGACGGACATATAATCAGATTGCTACTGGTACTATTGGTGTTGGAACTCTTCGCTGGTTGCCGAGGATGGGGACGGAGCGCCTATGGGAATACCCCGAATGCTGTGATGTCGGTTCCTATATCAATCAATCAATCAATCACCTTGACGAGCCATTTCTGGTTTCTGTAGTAGTCGGTCTCAACTAATTGGGATATATATCTCCCTTTTTCTAAATCTACTTTACCACATCCACATTCGAACAATACTGCTGACTGTGTGTTTTAATTGTTTTAACGTATTATTGATGTATTCACTTTATATTATACTAGCTGACTCGGCCCGGCTTTGCCTAGTCCCTGGCGGGGATCTATCTATCTATCTATCTATCTATCTATCTATCTATCTATCTATCTATCTATCTATCTATCTATCTATCTATCTATCTATCTATCTATCTATCTATCTATCTATCTATCTATCTATCTATCTATCTATCTGTCCGTCTGTCTGTCTGTCTGTGTCTGTCTGTCTGTCTGTCTATCTATCTATCTGTCTATTTATCTATCTATCTATCTACCTATCTATCTACCTACCTACCTACGGACCTAACTACCTACATACCTACTTATCCATCCATCCATAAATCCAACCACCCACCCACCCACCCATCTATCTATCTATCTATCTATCTATCTATCTATCTATCTATCTATCTATCTATCTGTCTGTCTGTCTGTCTGTCTGTCTGTCTGTCTGTCTGTCTGTCTGTCTGTCTGTCTATCTATCCGGAAACTGCAGATGTTTGAATTCGAATGGCATATCTGTTGGAACCTTTGGGATGCGAGGTAACAGTACATCTTTCACACTTAAAATTGTAGATTCCATGATGTTGTTCAGAGTTTAAAAAAATTTCACGTATCTAAAATAGATCCCTTATTTTTACGCAAACTTTGAAGATTTTTTTTTTTTAACTTTTGAGTGTTAAGGTCGTTGCAAAGTGTATTGTTAGTGTTTTTACATAGCGTTGCATGTGGAAGTGTAGGTGACATATGCGCAAATTTTACATTTTTTTCCAACCATTGTACATTTGAAATGGCCATTTTTACTTTTTTAAAGTTTTCATTTGTCACCTGTATGATGATAGTGTATAGGTCACTATGACACTCTACGGACCACTAATAACCGCTACCCGCCCCTTACCAAAGAATTCCACTAAGCCATATACACTCAAATCAATATTATCGGCCATCTTTACCTTTTTAAGGTTTTCATTTGTCACCTGTATGATGATAGTGTATAGGTCACTACGACCCTGTACAGATCACTAATAACGGCTACCCACCCCTTTCCAACGAATTTCACTAAGCTATGCCCGCTACAATCAATAATATCAGCCATTTTTACTTTTTATGGTATCACTTGTAACCCGTATGATGATAGTGTTTACACTACTACGACCCTCTACAGATCTCTAATAACCTCTACCCACCCCTTACTAACGAATTTAACTAAGATATATCCACTAAAATAAAGGCAATCTTCAACTGCTCCAACATCATAAGGGAAGAAATACAAACTAGAATCAACTCTGGAAATAAGATATACTATGCACTACAACATCTACTAAAATCAAAGGCGCTATCTCGTAACACCAAAATCACAATATACAAAACACTGATCAGACCAGTTGTGCTGTATGGCTCTGAAACCTGGAGCACAACGAAAGGAGACGAAGCCTTGTTACAAACCTTTGAGAACAAAATTTTAAGACGCATCTTTGGACCCATTAGGTAAAAGAAGAAGTAACAAAGACATTTATGATTTGTTTAAGTCCCCGCTAATCACTGGTATCATGAAGGCTAATAGACTACAATGGCTGGGGCATATAGAAAGAATGGAAGATAATAGGGAAACAAAACTCGCTTACACTCAGGAAATAAATGACCGTAGACCCCGAGGTAGACCAAGAAGGCGGTGGAGAGATAATATACATACAGACCTACAAGCACTTGGAATCAACGACTGGCAAGAGAAGGTCCACCAGAGAGACGAATTGAGACAGATTGTATTTGCAGCAAAGAACCTCAATGGCTCGGAACGCTGAAGAAGAAGAAGATATCCACTAAAATCAATAATATCGGCCATTTTTACTTTTTAAGGTTTCCATTTGTAACCTGTATGATGATAGTAAACAAGCCACTGTGATACTCTACAGATCACTAATAACTGCTACCCACCCCTTACCAACGAATTTCACTAAGCTATACCAGCTACAATAAATATTACCGACCATCTTCACTTTTTAAAGTTTTCATTTGTAACCCGTGTGATGATAGTGCTTACACCACTACGACCCTCTACAGATCATATAGCCGCCGTATTTACATTTTTACTTATAAGTTTTTTCATGTGACACCCGCCGCGGCTCGAGGTTCGAACCGTCTAGTCCTACCCCACATGCAGACACCCGCACCCCACCCCTCAGCTCCCAGCTCCACGCCCCCCCCCCCTTCAGACCACCCCGAGGAATTGCACTGTAACCGTATCCCTTACACATCACCAATGGCATGATGATAGTGTTTATGTCCAAAACAGATAGAGAAAGACGACGACAAAAAAAAACCGAGGAGGAAGAGCACTGTACCTTAACAGCATCACTAGTATGATGATAGTGTTTTAAGCCCCACCCCGCTACAATCAATAATACCAGCAAATATAAAATTTTTAAAGATATAAAATGTATCACACAAAAAGGGAAGAAACAGTGCACAAATACGTTCGATTATTTATTCATGGGTTGCATCCCTTGAAAATGTGGTCGCCGTAGGTGCAGTTTTCTAATGTTTTCTATGAGGTGATAGACTTTTTATATAGTAAAAAATTATGGTGCTGCACCATATTTCATACTTAGTTTGCGCCTGACATACTACATGTATTTTCATTAACTTGGTAATTTTTTTTTTTTTTTTAAACTTTTATTGAGCGTTAAAATCGTTGCAAAGTGTATTGTTTGTGTTTTTACAGAGCGTTGCATGTGGGCGTGTAGGTGACATATGCGCAAAAAATACAAATATTTTAATATTTCTACATTGAATTTGTTGTTGGGTAACCCCTTACTGAAACAACAGCATGATGATAGTAGACCGATATTATTTCCCCTGCCGTCTCCCTCTCCTGTCGGTTCTAAAACCTCCAATTTCATCACCACCACTCGGTAATGATGAAACTGGCAGTATAAAAAAATGTCTGAACCGATCGGAGACGGCGGCAACAGCATCAACAAACAAACAGTGTCAAGATGGTGGGATTGGGAGGTGTAAACAGTATTGGGGTAGTGGTTGCATTTATAATGTTTGTGTTGTTACATGCGTTCTGTGTGTTTAGTATTTGTGTAGGTGTGTTTACGGAGCGTTGCATGTGGGCGTGTATGTAAACGTACGTGTGCATATTTTATTCATTGGGCATATTTACATGTGAAGGGGGGTTGATAGGGAGAAGGATAAACCTTTCCATTTTTGTTTCCATTGTCACACTCTCACCCATTTGGACCTACCACTCTAATTTTCTCCATCACCACTCTCTGGTGATGATGGTAAAGGCAAGATAATTTTTGGAACCAAAGGGCAGCAAAGGCCAATAAACAAACCATGAGCAAGGGAGGGGGGGGGGGTCACATGGGAGATGAGGTTATATATTAATAAAGGTAACTATAATAATAATAATGCAAATAAAACCAAATACATCAATATTAATTATGACAAACATTAACCTACTAAGGGTGATAAACAGTACTGATAGTAACAGAAATGATAATTATAGTTATGATAATGATCCCACTTTCCAAAACTGATTCCATTTGCTAGAATGATTTTCCTAGGAATGTTGTTAGCACATCATAGCAGGTACATATAATTGCAACATGCAATGTTCAATAATAGTAGAAGTAAAAGGAGTTGGTTATCTTTTTCTCTTTGCTTATTTTTTTTTCCTTATTTGTAAGGGTTCATTCATTTTTTCCCTTTTTTTTTTTTTTTTTTTTTTTTGTAAAAAGTAAACAAGCATCTGAATTTGCACAAATTTTTACAATCTCATTGGTTTGGTAAACATATGTGGTTTTGTATTCATTCATTCATTATTCACTCACATTTTCTTATTTCTTACTCGCACTCATGTGTACTAAATTTTACAATTATAAAGAAGTGTACTTGTGTTTACTCTGGGGATATCTGTGATATTTTGTGATTACAAGATAGGAAATTTCCCATTAGCATATTCCATTTCTTGAACACATTTACATGTGAATGAGGGTTAAAGGGAAAAGAGGAATCTTTACATTTTTGTTTCCCTTGCCACTCTCTCACCAATTTGGTTCCACTCCACCAATGCCTTTACCACTCCTCTCTGGGCAATGATGGTAAAGGCAGGATAAATATTTGAACCAAACCGGTGTGGGTGTCAGTAAAGGCAACAACAAACCATGAGCGAGGGGGGGGGGGAATGGGGAAATGGTTTTTGTTTTATTACTAATGATGACAATAATAATAATGACAAGAAGAGACATATTGAGGGTAATAACAGCAATAAAAAAAAAAAACCGCGATGGTAATAATAGTTATGAAAATGATAAAATTTTTACAACATGTGATTCCATTTGCTAGGATGATTTTCTTTGGAATGGTGTTAACATTGCATAGCAGGTACATACAAATGCAAACTGCAGTTTTTAGTAATACTTGGAGTAAAGGAGTGGGTTATATTTTCCTCCTTGTTTTTTTTTTCTTCCTAAATGTAGGGGTTCATTCATATTTTCCTCTTTGCTCTCTCTTTCTCTTGCTTTTTAATAAAAATTAACCAAACATTTGTATTAACACAAGTGTTTACAGTATCATTGGTTTGGTAACCATTTGTGATTTTGTATTCATTCAATCAACACTCACTCACATGATTCAGAGGGGGTGACAAATAGAAAGGGAAATCTTTACATTTTTGTTTCCCTCGCTACACTCTCACCAATTGGTTCCACTCCACCAATGCCTTTCCTGACCACTAATGATGGTACAGGCAGGACGAATATTTGAAACAAACCAGTGGGGGTAGTAGCAAAAGCAACAAACCATAAGCAAGGGGGGCACAAGGGAGATGAAATTGTAAATTACTAATGATGATATCAGTAATACTTATAAAATTAATGATACTAAGGATAATAAGGTAAGTACTGACTACAAGGAAAAGGGGGAAGTCTTTACATTTTGTTTCCCTCGCTACCCTCCCACCCATTGGTTTCACTCCAACAATATCCCCATGACCACCCTAATGATGGTACAGGGAGGACAAATGTTTGAAACAAACCAGTGGGGGTAGTAGCAAAAGCAACAAACCTTAAGCAAAGCGGGGAACATGGGAGATGAAGTTGTAAATTAATAATGATGATATCCTTAATATTTTTCAAATTAATGATACTAAAGATAATAACGGTAAGGTAATGATAGAAATAATAATAATGATCATAATAATAGTAGACATAATAATAATAATAATAATAATAATAATAATAATAATAATAATAATAATAATAATAATAATAATAATAAATAGGATAATAGATATGTGATTCTATTTACTAAAGTGATAATCTTAGTAGTGGTGGTAGTATAGCACAACAATTGCATTTAAAGCAAACATTCCATAAATAGTAATTTGGAATGGGAGGAGTTGATTTTCTTGTCTCCTTTTTTTTCTTTTCCCCTTATCTATAAGGGTTGAAACCATCATTTTGAAACAAATAAAACAAGCATTTATATTTCCACTATTCTTTACATAAGGGATTTTCCATTGGTCTTTTGACCATATGTGATCTGTTTAGTCATTCACTCTCCATTCACTCACAGTTTCTTCTTTCTTTCTCGCACTCATGTATACCAAATTTGTAATACAATAAAGAAGAATACATATGATTTACTCTGGAAATAGTTGTGATATTTTGTGTGTGTACATAACAGAAATTAAGTGTGTGTTATATGTGTGGTGTTTGTATCTGGCAAAGTTTCTGCAGCTCCATATAAGTTGTCTGTAGTAAGAAGGTGCTACCAGTAGTTTTGTATGTATGTCCTTAGCTGTCTTTGGTATAGTGTTGAGAAAAATTGCTTTATATATGTCGGTTTGTTTGCCTGTGTGCATTTGTGTGAGGTGTTTGAGTGTTGCGCGTGTGGCAGTAATTGTTGGACACGTATAATAAATGTGTTCCTCTGTCTCTTGTGTGTTGTTTCTACATAATTGACATTGTTTGGATATGTATGCTTCTACCTATGTTGTGGGGGTCATATTGTATAGCAGTCTATATGTGATTTCCCTAGCTTTTGGAGTTATGTGTTTGTTGTGTAGGTTTGAAAAGGTGCATGTGAAATCAGTCATGAAGCATTTGTGTCCTCTTTTAATCCTAAGTCTTAGTGATGGTGCTTGTTCTCTAACTAAATGTTTGTATATTGTGTGTGTTGTTTGCTGTATTAACTGTTCATGTCCTTTTATTGCCTGTATGCATGTCTGATAGAAAGTTGGCAGTTTTCCCTGGTAGTGTGCAGTTGCATTGTTAAGAGGTGTGAGATGTTTGATGTTGTGGGCTATGTAGTATAGTGCTAGTCTGTTCTGTTCTGGGTGTCTGATGATTTTACCTATGTGACTGATTATAAGTGACAGTATTTTTGTCTGGATGTCCTGTAGTGCAAATTCCCCCCTTGTCCCTTGTCTTGTATGAGAGTTTTGTGCTGAATGCTGTGTATTGTGTTGGTAAAGATGAAGCGTCTGATTTGTATGTTTATGTTTGTGACGGTCTGTTTGGGAGGGTCCAGTACTCTCGCTAAATATACTATTTTGGATAATATGTATGTGTTGACTATTGTGCTTCTACCAAATATCGTGGATGTCTTGTACCTATACCTGTGTATCATGTCTGTGATCTGTTCGGTCAGTGCGTGCCATGTCTGTCTGTGTGTTTCTGTGGGATCACATGGAAATGTGATCTCATACAGCTTCATGGTGTCTATGTGTTTCAGATCTGGAGGGAAATCAGCCTTTTGTTTCCACTTTCCCAGACCCATTATCTGTGATTTCTGTACATTAATTTTGGCTCCACTGCCTTTTTTAAAATGGGTAACGGTGTGGAGTATATTCTTTATTGATGTGTTGCTGGTGGGAAAGAAGGCAGTGTCATCTGCATAGACGATGAGCTTCTACTCTCCTATCCCATGCAGGAAGGTTCCTTTAATACTAGTGTCTTGCCTTATCTTCTCTAATAAAGGTTCTAGGGTGAGCACATACAGGAGTGGTGGTAAGGGACATCCCTGTCTTACAGATCTCGTGAGCCTGAAGCTAGCTGTCAGTGAATGGTTCACCAACACTTCGCTCTCAGGGTTTTTATACAAGATCTGTATCCACAGCCTGTAGTATTCTCCTATGTTACAGTGTTCTAGTGTCCTATGCAGGTATGTGTGGGAAATTCTGTCGAAGGCCTTTTCTTAATCCAAGGATAAGATGGAGGATGGACAGTCTCTCCCATGTGTGTAGTTGATTATGTCTCTAATGAGGGGTGTGTGGATGTGTATATTTCTGTCTTTGACACTGCACTTTTGGTCTGGGTGTATTAGTATTGGCATGAAAGGTTTAAGTTTGTTGGTGAGTGATTTGGCGAGTATCTTGTAGTCTGTGTTGAGTAAGGAAATTGGTCTGTAGTTCTTCATTTGCATTTTGTCAGTTTTATCTTTGCATATGAGTGTAATGTAAGACATGTTGCAGCTGTCCGGAAGATTTTTTTTTTTTTTTCAAAGGCTTCCTGATAGACTTTGAGGAGACGATTGCCTAGAATAGGGAAGAAGTGTTGGTAGAATTCTACTGTCAAACCGTCTGGTCCTGGAGTTTTGTCTTAGTTTAGTGTGCTTAGTGCCTGTGTTATGTCTGTCAATGTCAGTTCTGTGTCCAGTGTGTCTCTGTCTGTGTCAGTTAATTTCTTTGTGTGCCGTAAGAAGTTGTCTTGCATCTGTGTGTCGACTGTCTCTGCTGTGAATAGTTGTGTGTAGTGTTGTTGGAAAGCAGTCTCTATGTGTGGTGTTTCTGTCTGCATGTTTCCTTGCATGTCTGATATTTTGCTTATTTGTCTGTTACGTTGTACGTTCTGTTCTATTGCTAAATATTGCCTCGTAGCTGTTTCTTGTGTAATTGTGTTGAGCTTTGTTCTGAGAAGAGCACCCATATATCTGTGTTGTTGGTGTTCTTCTAGTTGTGCTTCAAGTGTGTGTAAATGATGTGCATCTCTGTCTGTTTGTTTTGTTAGTCGTATGGCTGTCTGTATGGTGCGCTCCAGTCTTAGTCTGTCTTTGTGGATCATGGTTGCTAGATGTTGTGTTCTGCTTCGTATGGTGTTTTTCAATAAATCCCAGTATTGTGTGATGTTCTCAGTCGGTATATTGTCTGTGTACGTGTGTATGAGCTGTGTCATATATTTTACATATTCTGAGTGTTCCAATAGTGAATTATTGAACTTCCAGTGAGGTGACCTTTTGTTTGGCTGCGTATTTGTGCTGTTTGTGCTGATGTGTACTAGTATGCCTTTGAGGTCTGTGTAATGTAATGTTTCCGGTAGGTGTTTGGTTTGTATGATGGTGTGGGTTGCGGGTGTGTAAATCCGGTCTAATCTAGATGATCTGTTGTGTGTTTTGTTTGTGTATGTCGTTTCTCTACTGTCGGGGTGTGTATGCCTGAATGTGTCTGTGAGGTTGTGTGTATCGATGATGTTCCGTAGTGTATCTAGTTGATGTAAGCTGTCCCTGCCGGATCTCCTCAGCTTCGTTCTCACCTCTCCTCCCACCACGTCTAAATCGTCAAGAACGCAGTTGTAATCTCCGGCAATAACTATATTCTGTCCCCTGTATGTCTGTGTCAACAAGTCGTCTAACTGTTCGTAAAATAGAGGTTGATAATTGTAGTTTGGTGGTGCATGTATGTTCACAATGGCAAAGGAGTGTGTGTCGTTTCTAACTTGAACTGTGGAAATTCTACCTTGTTCGTCGCGGTCTGTTCTAAAAATAGTCCACATGTCGGAAGTTTGCAGAATGGCTGTCCCTGACCCTACGTTATGTTTCGCCAAACTGAAACACGAATTTCTTAATCCCAGCCGTGTCACTGATTCTGCTGCTTCAAAGTATGTTTTGATGTTAGTTTCTACCAATAAAATGAAGTCTGGTTTGTGTTTGTGTATGAGTGTGACTATGTGTTGTAATTTCATTTTCATACCCCGAATATTTAAACTAATTATACGTAAATCGTCAACCATTTAAAAAAATTTTAAATAAACAACATGGTGGTTAAATTTAAGTGATTACCTTTTGTGGTAATTCAGGTCTGGGTTGTGTCTTCGGTTTTGATAATATTTTTGCGGTTTTCTTTTTCCGATCGAGTAGTGTCGATCGAACACTTTGAAAAGGAACGAGAACGTGTGACGATTCATTGGCTTCCCAACACGATTCCTCCAGAAGGAGTCAAGTTCATTGTAAAACAGACAATTGGTGACGAAAATGCGGAAGTATTCCGCATTAAGTACGATGGCGGAAAATGGGGAGTCCTGTGTACCCCCACAAAACCGATACCTCATTATGCCAAGATTACGGCTCCTGGGAAAATTACAGGAGACCACCGTATTATGTTCACAATAGTTGGTCGCCGCACCGAATGTCCTACATGTGGCCTGGACTCACACTGGGCCAACAAATGCCCGAGCCGGAGACAAAAGAAAGACAATATAAAACAAACAACTGAAAGATCACAAGAGGAGTTCCCCTCACTCGGGGAAAAACCTCAAACAAATTCAAACAACAAAAAACAAGATGTCGCCGAGACAGCCGGCCAAAAAGAAGCCACGAGGCCAGACGTGGACAACGCCGCCCAAGATGACGCCGAGGTAGCTGGCGGACCGGTGACCACGGAGACAGACGCAGAAACTCAAGCAAAAACAATTTCACAAGAAACCAACGACGACGGTTTCCAAACCGTCCACTACGGCAGAAAAAGACAGTGGGCAGAGAGGAGAAATTCCTCAAGCAACAAAGACATGAGAGAAGAGGAAGGAAGATCTTCCTCTTCTCCTTCCAAACCATGCAAGAAAGCTGCTACAAAGCAGGATGAAAACAGCGACAACAAAGGACCATTTTTTATCAACACTGACGGAGACACCGACGAAGTCCATTAACTTGGTAATTTTTTTTTTTAAATTTTTTTTTTAAAATTGGCCTGTGAAACAGACTGTACAAAAATTTATTCAGCAGGTATTGGATGTATCTACCATTAACTTGGTAAGGCGAAAGATTTATACGTTGTGAAGATAAACTAGAGTAACAAATTAAACTGCCAAATGGCAAATATTTCTCAAGGTCGTGCAGGTGTTTTATACTGTTATTACATTGCATTATACTGAATCTAAAATATACGTAATAAAGAAACAAAATACTTCCCCCACTTATAATCTTCACATTAGAACTATCATGATAGCTTTCGAGTATCAGATTCCAGTACGAGTTATTCAACAGTGTAATATTAAATGAAATCATCCGAAGCAAATTCTGAGGAGTCATATCCCTTATTAACAGTTAAGTAAATATTATGCCCCTTTTCTTTCACGGACTCTCTCTCTCTCTCTCTCTCTCTCTCTCTCTCTCTCTCCCCAGAGACCAGGGGAAATTTATTACTAGAAGTCCTCGTGAAAAAATCCCGGCATCACCGGGGCTTGAACCCGGGACCTCCAGTACTTGAGGCGGACACCATACCTTAAGACCACGCAGCCCCCGTCTGGGGGAAAATCTTGGGGAAAATAAGAAAATAAGAGAATGCAATGCTGTATGTATTAGTTTCTCTCCCTTTAGTTTTCCGACCATTTTCTCCCTCTTTCTCTCTCTTTACTTCTCCGTAAACAGAATGGTGTATTTAGTGTGAATAGTGTATGTTCAACATGTTGTCGTTTATTTGTAAATATTCCTAGTGTGCTACGGAGCATTGTCATATGTAAGTTTTTGGGTGACGTGTGAAATTTAATCCCTTACAAACTCGTGAAAAAGGCTGGTAGCTGTATTATTTACTTACATACAAGATGGTGAAGCCGGCACCTCACATTCGCCGGCATAACATATGATAATAGCGCTTACATTTCAACCATTCGTAACATTTATTCCAATATACCCTAAGGTGTATGGTGTGAAAAATAGCCTTTAGACTCATTATATTGCTCCTCTCCACGGAAATGTTTAGTAAAAAAATGTTTTTAAAACTTTTATTGAGTGTTAAAATCGTTGCAAAGTGTATTGTTTGTGTTTTTACAGAGCGTTGCGTGTGGACGTGTAGGTGCCATATGCGCAAAAATACAAATATTTTATACATTTTAACATTTTTACATGGAATTTGTTATAGGGTAAAACTTACAAAATAACAGCATGATGATAGTGCACCGTTTTTTATTTCCCCTGCCACCTCTCTCTCCTGTCGGCCCCAAAACCACCAATACCATCACCACCAATCGGTAATGATGAAACTGGCAGTATAAAATGTTTGAACCAACCCTTGAGGGCGGCAGCAGAATCGAAAAACGACAGTATCAAAATGGTGGGACATTAGGATGTGTACACATCAGTACAATGCAGAAAGGGCAGTGATTGCATTTATAATGTTTGTGTTGTTACATGCCTTCTGTGTGTTCAGTATTTGTGTATGTGTATTTACAGAGCATTGCATGCGGGCGTGTAGGTGACATGTGTATAATATTACAACAATTTATTCATTGGCATACTTATATATGAAAGGGGTGAAGGGGGGGGGGGGGGGGGGGGGGGGGTACCTAGAAAATTTTTTTTTACTATGTTTGTTTCCCCTGTCACCCCCTTCTCCAATTGGCCCTAAAACCGCCAACACCATCACCACCTCTTTGGTAATGATGAAAAGGCAGTAAAAACTTTTTGAACCAACCAGTGAGGGCGGCAGCAGCATCCACAGCAAACAGTAACAAGTGGGGAGATGAAGGATTATGGTAATGATAAACAGTGATCATAGAATTAAAGAATAATAGCAATCGAACCATAATAATAAAATAATAATACAGAGTTACTTACTCTCAGTATGAAAGCATGGTAATAGTGGTACTAGTGCATTTGTGTTGTTAGTATTTTTACATGCGTCCTTTGTGTTCAGTATTTGTGTGCGTGTATTTACCAAGCGTTGCGTGTGGGCATGTATGTGGCATGTGCAATATTTTATTCATTGGACATATTTACATGTGGGGGGGGGGGGGGGTAACAAAGAGAAAGAGAGAAAATTTCCCATTTGTGTTTCCCTTGCCAAACTCTCACCTATCAGACCCACCACACCAATGCCCTCATCATCACTCTCTGGTAATGATGGGGGAGGCAGGATAACTGTCTGAAACTAACTGGTGAGGGTATCAGCAAGGGCAAAAACAACCATGAGCAAGTGGGGAGGGGGGTACATGGGGGATGAGGTTATATATTAATAGAAGAAATAAATGGGGAAAACCGTTGAGGCCACTAAGATGATTACATAAACAGACACACTTAGTATTATTTGGCGCTCACAGAAGAAGAAGAATAGAAGAAGGAAATAGAGATTAGAAGATGCACTAGACAACATAAAATTTGAAAGCTATAATAGTCGGTATATATGTATAATATCCCGGTCGGTAACTATTATAGCTTTCAAATTTTATGTTGTCTACTGCGTCTTCTAATCTCTATTTCCTTCTTCTATTCTTCTTCTTCTTCTGTGAGCGCCAAATAATACTAAGTGTGTCTGTTTATGTATATATTAATAGTGATGACAATCATAATAAATGGTAAAAATAAAACATGCTAAGGATAATAACAGCAATGTTAATAACAGCAATGATAATAATAGTAATGATAATGATAGAATTATTCAAAACATGTGATTCCATTTGCTAATGAGTTTCTTAGCAATGGTGTTAACATAGCATAGCAGGTACATACAATTGCAACCTGCAATGTTCAATAATAGTAGGTGTAAAAGGAGTTGATTATCTTTCTCTCCTTGCTTCTTTTTTGGTTTGTTTTTTGTCTTAATTGTAAGGGTTCATTAATTTTTTTTCCCTTTCATCTTTTTTTTTTTTTTTTTTTTTTTTTGTTTTGGTAAAAATAAACAAGCATCTGTATTTACACAAATTTTTACAATCTCATTGGTTTGGTAACCTTCTGTGATTTTGTATTCATTCATTCAACATTCACTCACATTTTCCTGTTTCTTTCTCGCACTCATGTATACTAAATTATATCATAAAACAGAGTACTTGTGTTTACTCTGGAGATATCTGTGATATTTTGTGTTTACAACCTAGGGAATTGCCCATTTACATATTTCATTCCTTGAACACATTTACATATCAAAGGGGGTATCAAAGAAAAGGGGAAATCTTTATGTTTTTGTTTCCCTTACCACACTCTCCCCAATTGGTTCCACTCTACCAATGCCCTCATGACCACTTTAATGATGGTACAGGCATGGTAAATGTTTGAAACAACCAGTGGAGGTAGTAGCAAAGGCAACAAACCATAAGCAAAAGGGGGCACAGGGGATATGAAATTGTAAAATAATAATGATCACATCAATATAACATTAATGATACTAATTTTTTTTTATAACTTTTATTGAGTGTTAAAATCGTTGCAAAGTGAATTTTCGTGTTTTTACAGAGAGTTGCATGTGGACGTGTAGGTGACATACGCAAAATTTCAAACATTTTATACATTAGAACATTCCTTCATTGAAATTGTTGTAAGGAAATATTTTAAACAACAGCAGGATGATATTACACCTTTATTATTTCCCCTGCCACATCCCTCACCTGTCGGCTCCAACCCCACCAATACCATCACCACCACTCGGTAATGATGAACATGGCAGTATAACTTGTTAGAGCCAACCGTTGAGGGCGGCAGCAGCATCCACATCAAACAGTAACAAGTGGTGAGATGAAGGATTTTGATAATGATAAACAGTGATCATAGAATTAAAGAATAATAGCAATCGGACTATAATAATAAAATAGTTATACAGAGTTACTTACTCTCAGTATGAAAGCATGGTAATAGTGGTACAAGTGCATTTGTGTTGTTAGTATTTTTACATGCGTCCTGTGTGTTCAGTATTTGTGTGCGTGTAATGACAGAGCGTTGCATGTGGGCGTGTATGTGGCATTTTATTCATTGGACATATTTACATGTGGAGGGGGGTAAACAAACGGGAAAGAGAGAAAATTTCCCATTTTTGTTTCCCTTGCCACACTCTCACCTATCAGACCCACCACACCAATGCCCTCATGACTACACCCTGGTAATGATGGTAGAGGCAGGATAACTGTCTGAATCTAAACGGTGAGGGTATCAGCAAGGGCAACAACAACTATGAGCAAGTGGGGAGGATGGTACATGGGGGATGAGGTTATATATTAATAGTGATGACAATCATAATAAATGGTAAAAATAAAACATGCTAAGGATAATAACAGCAATGTTAATAACAGCAATGATAATAATAGTAATGATAATGATAGAATTATTTAAAACATGTGATTCCATTTGCTAATGAGTTTCTTAGCAATGGTGTTAACATAGCATAGCAGGTACATACAATTGCAACCTGCAATGTTCAATAATAGTAGGTGTAAAAGGAGTTGATTATCTTTCTCTCCTTGCTTCTTTTTTGTTTTGTTTTTTGTCTTAATTGTAAGGGTTCATTAATTTTTTTTCCCTTTCATCTTTTTTTTTTTTTTTTTTTTTTTTTTTTTTTTTTTTTGGTAAAAATAAACAAGCATCTGTATTTACACAAATTTTTACAATCTCATTGGTTTGGTAACCTTCTGTGATTTTGTATTCATTCATTCAACATTCACTCACATTTTCCTGTTTCTTTCTCGCACTCATGTATACTAAATTATATCATAAAACAGAGTACTTGTGTTTACTCTGGAGATATCTGTGATATTTTGTGTTTACAACCTAGGGAATTGCCCATTTACATATTTCATTCCTTGAACACATTTACATATCAAAGGGGGTATCAAAGAAAAGGGGAAATCTTTATGTTTTTGTTTCCCTTACCACACTCTCCCCAATTGGTTCCACTCTACCAATGCCCTCATGACCACTTTAATGATGGTACAGGCATGGTAAATGTTTGAAACAACCAGTGGGGGTAGTAGCAAAGGCAACAAACCATAAGCAAAGGGGGGCACAGGGGATATGAAATTGTAAAATAATAATGATCACATCAATATAACATTAATGATACTAATTTTTTTTTATAACTTTTATTGAGTGTTAAAATCGTTGCAAAGTGAATTTTCGTGTTTTTACAGAGAGTTGCATGTGGACGTGTAGGTGACATACGCAAAATTTCAAACATTTTATACATTAGAACATTCCTTCATTGAAATTGTTGTAAGGAAATATTTTAAACAACAGCAGGATGATATTACACCTTTATTATTTCCCCTGCCACATCCCTCACCTGTTGGCTCCAACCCCACCAATACCATCACCACCACTCGGTAATGATGAACATGGCAGTATAACTTGTTAGAGCCAACCGTTGAGGGCGGCAGCAGCATCCACATCAAACAGTAACAAGTGGTGAGATGAAGGATTTTGATAATGATAAACAGTGATCATAGAATTAAAGAATAATAGCAATCGGACTATAATAATAAAATAGTTATACAGAGTTACTTACTCTCAGTATGAAAGCATGGTAATAGTGGTACAAGTGCATTTGTGTTGTTAGTATTTTTACATGCGTCCTGTGTGTTCAGTATTTGTGTGCGTGTAATGACAGAGCGTTGCATGTGGGCGTGTATGTGGCATTTTATTCATTGGACATATTTACATGTGGAGGGGGGTAAACAAACGGGAAAGAGAGAAAATTTCCCATTTTTGTTTCCCTTGCCACACTCTCACCTATCAGACCCACCACACCAATGCCCTCATGACTACACCCTGGTAATGATGGTAGAGGCAGGATAACTGTCTGAATCTAAACGGTGAGGGTATCAGCAAGGGCAACAACAACTATGAGCAAGTGGGGAGGATGGTACATGGGGGATGAGGTTATATATTAATAGTGATGACAATCATAATAAATGGTAAAAATAAAACATGCTAAGGATAATAACAGCAATGTTAATAACAGCAATGATAATAATAGTAATGATAATGATAGAATTATTTAAAACATGTGATTCCATTTGCTAATGAGTTTCTTAGCAATGGTGTTAACATAGCATAGCAGGTACATACAATTGCAACCTGCAATGTTCAATAATAGTAGGTGTAAAAGGAGTTGATTATCTTTCTCTCCTTGATTCTTTTTTTTTTTGTTTGTTTTTTGTCTTAATTGTAAGGGTTCATTAATTTTTTTTTCCCCTTTCATCTTTTTTTTTTTTTTTGGTAAAAATAAACAAGCATCTGTATTTACACAAATTTTTACAATCTCATTGGTTTGGTAACCTTCTGTGATTTTGTATTCAGTCATTCAACATTCACTCACATTTTCCTGTTTCTTTCTCGCACTCATGTATACTAAATTATATCATAAAACAGAGTACTTGTGTTTACTCTGGAGATATCTGTGATATTTTGTGTTTACAACCTAGGGAATTGCCCATTTACATATTTCATTCCTTGAACACATTTACATATCAAAGGGGGTATCAAAGAAAAGGGGAAATCTTTATGTTTTTGTTTCCCTTACCACACTCTCCCCAATTGGTTCCACTCTACCAATGCCCTCATGACCACTTTAATGATGGTACATATATGGTAAATGTTTGAAACAACCAGTGGGGGTAGTAGCAAAGGCAACAAACCATAAGCAAAGGGGGGCACAGGGGATATGAAATTGTAAAATAATAATGATCACATCAATATAACATTAATGATACTAATTTTTTTTTATAACTTTTATTGAGTGTTAAAATCGTTGCAAAGTGAATTTTCGTGTTTTTACAGAGAGTTGCATGTGGACGTGTAGGTGACATACGCAAAATTTCAAACATTTTATACATTAGAACATTCCTTCATTGAAATTGTTGTAAGGAAATATTTTAAACAACAGCAGGATGATATTACACCTTTATTATTTCCCCTGCCACATCCCTCACCTGTCGGCTCCAACCCCACCAATACCATCACCACCACTCGGTAATGATGAACATGGCAGTATAACTTGTTAGAGCCAACCGTTGAGGGCGGCAGCAGCATCCACATCAAACAGTAACAAGTGGTGAGATGAAGGATTTTGATAATGATAAACAGTGATCATAGAATTAAAGAATAATAGCAATCGGACTATAATAATAAAATAGTTATACAGAGTTACTTACTCTCAGTATGAAAGCATGGTAATAGTGGTACAAGTGCATTTGTGTTGTTAGTATTTTTACATGCGTCCTGTGTGTTCAGTATTTGTGTGCGTGTAATGACAGAGCGTTGCATGTGGGCGTGTATGTGGCATTTTATTCATTGGACATATTTACATGTGGAGGGGGGTAAACAAACGGGAAAGAGAGAAAATTTCCCATTTTTGTTTCCCTTGCCACACTCTCACCTATAAGACCCACCACACCAATGCCCTCATGACCACGCCCTGGTAATGATGGTAGAGGCAGGATAACTGTCTGAATCTAAACGGTGAGGGTATCAGCAAGGGCAACAACAACTATGAGCAAGTGGGGAGGATGGTACATGGGGGATGAGGTTATATATTAATAGTGATGACAATCATAATAAATGGTAAAAATAAAACATGCTAAGGATAATAACAGCAATGTTAATAACAGCAATGATAATAATAGTAATGATAATGATAGAATTATTTTAAACATGTGATTCCATTTGCTAATGAGATTCTTAGCAATGGTGTTAACATAGCATAGCAAGTACATACAATTGCAACCTGCAATGTTCAATAATAGTAGGAATAAAAGGAGTTGGTTATCTTTTTCTCCTTGATTCTTTTTTTTTTTTTTTATTGTAAGGGTGTCATTAATTTTTTTCCCTTTCATCTTTTTGTTTTTCTTTTTGTAAAAATAAAACAATCATTTGTATTAACACAAATTTTTACAATCTGATTGGTTTGGTAACCATCTGTGATTTTGTATTCATTCATTCAATATTCACTCACATTTTCCTGTTTCTTTCTCGCACTTATGTATACTAAAATATAATATAATAAAGAAGGGTACTTGTGTTTATTCTGGAGATATCTGTAATATTTTGTGTTTACAACATAGGAAATTATCCATTCGCATATTTCATTCCTTGAACACATTTACATGTGATAAGGGGGTTACAAAGAAAAAGGGAAATCTTTACATTTTTGTTTCCCTTGCCACACTCTCACCAATTGGTTCCACTCCACCAATGCCCTCATTACCACTCTAATGGTGGTACAGGCAGGATAAATGTTTGAACCAATCAGTGGGGGTAGTACCAAAGGCAACAAACCATAAGAAATGGGGGTCACAGGGGAGAGTGTGTGTCGTTTTTAACTTGAACTGTGCAAATTCTACCTTGTTGGTCTCTGTCTCTTCTAAAAATAGTCCACATGTCGAAAGTTTGCAGAATATCTGTCCCTGACCCCGTGTTGTGTTTCGCCAAACTGAAGCATGAATTTCTTAATCCTAACCGTGTTACTAGTTCTGCTGCTCGAAAGTCTGTTTTAATGTTTGTTTCTTGTAATAAAATGAAGTCGGGTTTGTGTTTGTGTATGAGTGTGACTATGTGTTGTAATTTCATTTTCATACCACGAATATTTAAGCTAATTAAACATAAGTTGTCAGCCATTTTATAAATAATTTAAAAACTAAATAATGTGTAGTTTAAAAGTTAGTTACTTTTTCTGTCTTGTCTTCAGTTTTGATTTTATCTCCCTCTGTGGTGTTTCTTGCGTTGTTGTCGTCCTCCTCGTGGTCTCCGTCGTCGGTGTCAGAATCTGTGTTGAAGATGCCTTAAAGTTTTTATCACTTTGTTTATACCAGATACGACTGTGGTGCACATCATAGTTTATGTTCGGCCATTTCCCGTTCCCGTTGCGGGAAAAATGGGTTCGAAAATTTTTACGTATCTAAAATAGATCCATTATTTTTACGAAAACTTTAAAGATGCCTTAAAGTGTTTATCAAAGTATATATAACTCTGTGGTATGCTCCTGACGAGATGCAGCGAAATATGCCTTGCAATAAATCGTTTTCTGGCAACATACTGTTTGTGGTTTTTGTGTTTACTATAGGAATATATTGTTCTGAATGTAGGAAGTAAAGACGGCCTGTCTGTCTGTCTGTCTGTCTGTCTGTCTGTCTGTCTGTCTGTCTGTCTGTCGGTCGGTCGGTCGGCCGGTCGGTCGGTTGTCATCATCATGTGCCATGCCGATAAGCTTTGGTGGTCATGTTTCACCATCTCACTCGATCACTAGAGTCGTGGATCAGCTCCGTGTTCTTGTCCCGTCCATGCTACGCGGTCAAGCCATCCAGATATTTGCTTCTCAGCCTTCCCCTAGTTCTTTTCCCCTCAATCTTGCATTTTCACCAAGTTCTCTGGTTTAAAATGTTGACTGTCTACGTCTAATTTCTCTAATTAGTTTAAGGTTTTCATTTTGATTCTTGTAGGACTTGCTCACTGGTTTTATTGTCTGTTCAAGGTATTGTGTGCAATGTCCTCAAAAGTTGTTTGTTTTGATTTTATGTTGCAATTATATCTATAGTCTCTTATAACTGCGTTTCATTTTTAGCGGCCGAAACTATGTCATCAGCATAATGCATTTTGTTTAATGTATGCCCACCAAATGACACTCCTGGCATATCTTCTATGTTAAGTTTAGTTTAGTTTAGTCGATGGATTAACATCACGGCACACGAGTGTATTCTATAAGTGCTCCGTTCTCCTCCTAACTCAAACCTGAGTCTGGAGAAACTCAGCTCCGTGCACGAACTCCGTAGCACCGGCGAGGATCCTGAAATACTTTGTGTAGATTTTTAACTCGAAATTTTGCCCGGACAGCGCCACTCCGGCTTCAGAGGTGCTTGTAATTTACGTCCCCAAGTCAAGGACAATAGGTCAACAATTTAGTCCAACTGTCCAGTGTATGGGTTGAACCTCGGCATCAGCACACCGGATGTTTAAGAACACACGCTATTATTATCTATTCGGCCATGCTGACCTACACATAGAAGATTTTTTTTGGGGGGGGGGGGCACGTTATGAGAAGACACAAACAGGAACATGTCGTTACAACGAGAAGGATTTAGGGAAAGCGAGATAGAGGAAGACAGGGAGCAGATTATTGACAGTCTTGTGTCATGGCACGGAAGAGTGTCAACACACGAATTGATCCATGCCGTCGGAGATCGCAATTTGTGGAGAGGCATGATCGCCTACGCCAGCCGACAAGGCACTGAATGATGTTGATGAAGGCGCATTGGGCATACTGTGATAGACGTATATTTTTATCGTAATAATTTATTATTTTGTTGCTGTCATTATTATTCCCCCTTCACGGCTGCTAATACCGTCTGGAACCGAAAGAATTAAGAGGCTTAACACTTAACTGTAAGTTAAGCTGATTTAAACCTTAAGCAGCTAATTTTGCTTTCAGTTGAAAGAGCCAGGATGCAGCATTACAGAAAGCTGATGACTCTAACCTCCACAAAATCATAATGAAGTTATCTGGCATTCTTGTAATTTCTATTTTCTACTCTCTGCCTATCTCACCATCCACAACGGGATTATCTTTTTCTTTACACACCCTGTGTTCAATTTAATACCACGCCCACGTCTATCCACAAATACCCGACATAGTAACAGGCAGTTCCCGCAGTCACCAAGACTGTTGCCGTATTGTAATTTATAAGTATAACAATAGGTAAAATTACACGAAATTTAAAATTATAAACATAAATTATATTTACAAAGGTTTTGCTTTTAGTTATTATTATATTTAGTATGTTTATAATTACAGTATTGAAAAGCATGGTTTGAATATTTTCAAAACGCGTCCTCGTTAATGTTAAAGTATGTTAAGCATAACAAGTGATGTATTACCTGGCCATAAATCTCCATACCCCCAGTGTTAAAGTTTTGTCTGTAAAGTAAATAGTAGGAGTTGTCCCTAGAAGTGCCCTACATTGTTCCTATAGTAACACTTTCCTTTCTACTTGAAAGTGACTGCAATTTGTGTGTGGCATAGGAGAGCATTACGTGGCAATGATTAAAAAACAACCGAAGTTAAAACCGCCAGTAAACATCAGCCGGGATTCTATAGAAGGCCACCAGGTTGTTTAAACTTAAAGTTTAAATACAATTACAAAAATATAATCATTTTTTATTTATTTTTGTTTTCAATTTTAAATGTGTTTGTTTACTGTTTGCTTAGTTAATGCAATATATTTTATTATTTATATAGCCAGTTCAAGCTTGCTCTGTTTATTTTGATTTTCTGTCGGCTAGACTAGGATTACTACTAACTAACTATTTATTTACAGTTTCCTGTTGTTGTTTCTGGATATACAGACAGCAGCAGAATAGATAGTAATTTCATTGAAACAAAAACAAACACATTTTTGGGATGGACTGTCCTACAGAAGCAGGGAATGGAATGAGACCCGAAGAAACACAAAAGAGAGAAATTACAATTTAAAAGAAAATATGATAGCAGCATTAAGAGATGTAATAAAAATATGTTACAATGTTATTAAAACCATTCTAGAGGGGATTGTGTAAATAAATACTAAAATAGGTTGAACAAAAAGTAATATTACCAGTAGTTTTGTTGCATATCCTTTACAGGATGTCACAGTCGTTCTCAGTATTCTTTGGATGTTTGTGATTTCTTGGCAAGTTTACATTCTTGTCAGACGTCTTGACAGACGATAGTTTGTTACATTGTGCTTCAATAAGGCACAATAATAACTACAAACCATGGCAGAAGTGAATATGACTGATCAGACCAATTCAAGCTGTAAATATTCATCCATAGTGGATGCATGTGAGCACATGGTCATTTCCACCATCATGCACCATCTTAATGTATCACATGCTCACTGTGTGACTTATCTGCGATCATTTTCTCCTTTGTCTTTATGCCATGTCTGATATTTTCCCCCCATGCAACATATTCGGCGACGACTTGCTCCCAATGTGCATTATCAATGCCTGTATCAATCATGTCCCTCTTACACACATCTTTGTATCATAGTAGAGGCTGACCCATAGATCTCTTACCCATCTGTAATTCACCAAAACAGATGTCCTTTGGTATTCTACCATCATCCATCCTCCTAACGTGTCCTATCCATAAGTCTATGAAGATTGAGCATGGAACAAACCCGTCACACAACCTGATCTTTCCAATACTTCAGTATTTGTGATTTTGTCTTGCCACTTAATACCAAGTATTCTTCGCAGACACCGCATATGAAAGCTGTTTAAATATTTCTCTTGGTGCGAGTAAATTGACCAGACATCACTGCCATAAAGAAGAGTACTAAGTACACAGGCTTGACAGACAAGGACTTTTGTTTTGGCAGTAAGCTTCCTGTTCTCCCAGACTCTTTTTGTTAACCTGTTCATTGTTGTTGCTGCCTTACCAATCCTGATGTTGATTTCCTGATCTTGGGATAATTTGCTATTTACCTCTGATCCTAGATATGTAAAATGATCTAGTTGATTGAATTGCCTTTTCAGTTCACGGGTGCATTTTCCAGGAGACTGGGAGTCGGCACTGAAGCTGCGGAGTTTGTGCTTTATGCGACACTTTTGGCATAAGCTGGGCGTCTTCAATAAAGATCAATGGTACCCCATGTGCACCTTATGACATCATCTGTGTCTTCTTTTTGCTAATTGTTAAACCAAATTCAGAACAAGCATTGGAGAATGCAGATAGTAGACGTAATTCTTCCTCAGAGTGGGTTGTAATCGCAGCATCATCTGCAAAAAGCAACTCTCTTTTCAGTACCCTCCTCATTTTAGTCTTGGCCTTCAATCTCTGAGTATTGTAGAGGCCGCCATCTGAGCATGAGTAAATGTATATACCATTATCCTGATCACAAAAGGCATATTTCAGTAGAAGTGAAAAGTATATTCCAATATATATTTATATAGCCAGGTATTAGTAGGATATGACTGAACTACCGTGTGATAGTAGATTGTACTACCTGCTTTCTCTTAGCTTTTGAATGTTGGGCGGCATTCACCAAACATGACACCGCACATTGTGCAAACAGCTTCGGGTGGAGGAGTGCAATTGGGAGGGTACAAGCCTTACCCTAGTGCGAAATGCAACCTAAAATCTAAATGCCATGGCATGGCATACCAGGCCCTAAGCCTTGGTCGGCAACTGGTCTAGGATCGAAGCTCCGACTGGCGGACAGTTAAGAGATTTGCTTTGCTGATTCAGCAGCTTCTGCAGTCTGTATTTTTCCAGACATATTGGTGTTGTCTTTCCTCTGGAGTAAACTAGGCAGGCAGAGAGAGCGATCATGCTGCATGGGCAACATATAGTCTCTAAACTCAGCCCAGATTTTGTGTTATGGACAGGTTTAACTCCATTTTACAAACTATCATCTGTCAAGGTACCACAGACATATATATATATATATATATATATATATATATATATATATATATATATATATATATATATATATATATATATATATATATACACATATACATATACACTCTTGGGTATTGGTTTAGAGTATGTATATTCTGTATATAGTAGAACACATAAAACCTGCAGAGGAGACATGGCCACTCTATAGCTAATCGCAGCCAGTTGTATGTGCTAATGAATCATAACCTGGTGACATCCTACAACACCTGTCTGTATATGTAAAGTTCTGAAACATGATGAGATGGTGGCATGGAAGAATATCAGTTGATCCAGAACATTGAGGACTGAGATCTGTGGAGAGATATGAATGCCTACGCCATTTGTCTGTGCATGTGAAGATGATGATGTCTTATAAGATTTGAAAACGTAGTTGCCAAACTTTTTTTAACAGACTTTTAACAGACTTGAAACAGATGTAAAAGCATTCCACACGAATTTCACAGCTCACAGTGTCGCCCACGCATTCACTGAGTAGCAGGGCAACAGAACCACAGAACCATGTACTACCAGTCCAACATGAGGAAAATGCAATTGCAAACCGTAGCTGCAAGCATAAACATGCCACAGACCTTAACGGTTCAACGCCTAACCGCCATGTTGGTGACCGGAAGTCTAAAGGAATATGATGAATGATATGATATGAGAAGGAAATCTAAAGAATATGATGATAAACATTAAATTGCATTTATTTTTGACATTATTTACACATGTTAAAATGCATCTCTGTGCAAACCAACAAGACATGCAGTGTTTACTAATGCCTGTTTGCACATTAATTATTAAACACAGCTTTTGTAAATTAGTTTTGAGCATTTGCTGTCTACGCATAACAAAAGTGCCAGTAATTAAGTTCTGTTAAAGTTGTTGTTGTTTGTCCATCAAGAATGATGATGACCATTCATTTCATCCAGTGGGGTTGAAAGTATGGAGCCATGGGTTCTAAGATGGCTCGAAATGTTCTTTGACAATGTGGGCAATGAATGCTTGATTCCAGGAGGAAGATCTCCTGCAGTGGTTTTTCTGTGCAGCCTTTTCTTCACAGCTCTTGCAGTCCTGGTTGCAAGTGGAGTCATGCTGGCATAGCAGTTAGTGTACTCGCCTTCCAAGACAGAGGTTCAGGTCAATCCCCAACAGAGGCATGATTATTTTTTCTGATCTTTACATCAGTGGTGTTGAACCAGCCTCATACAAATGGGTGAAAGGTAAAGTTCCGTAGCAGACAAATTGTCATGGTCTAGAATATGTGAACCCTAACACTTCTCTATTGAGCTGCACTTTACAACTATAAACATTATCTAACATAGAATTTTTAAATATTATACATTTTATTAACTATAAACATGATCTAACATAGAATTTTTAAATCTCATACAGTTTTGTTGGGCGTTTGATCACTTTGAATCAAGTGTGTCCATACATTTGTTGCTACTTCTAGTGCCCTGGATTGATTTGTGTGTGTGGATTACCTTTCCCTATTGCCAGTTCCCCTCGCCATCAAGCAAACCCACTGCCACTTCTGAGGTACTTGTAATTTATGTCCCCAAGTCACGGACGACAGGTCAACATTTTAGTCCAACTGTCCGGTGTAGGGGTTGAACCGCTTACCTCGGCATCAGCATACGTGTTCTTACACATTCGGCCATGCAGACCTGCAAGTGCATGTTTAATAGGGTACTTTAAGTGTGGCTTTTTATTAAATATTATCTTTTATGTTTGGTTTCAGAGTGGCTCCAGTAGTGAAAATCTGGCACCAGGCAGTAAGGATGAAAAGGAAAAACATGACAAAATTCTGCATCAGAGAGTTTACTTTCAGGTTCAATACATTTTTGAGATTATAAAAGGCATTTAATAATTTTACATTTGATGAGAAACAGCAGGTTAAGTGTTGATAGTGTCGTTTGTGTGTGCATGTAGAAGACAGGTGACATGAAAGCAGGTATCAAGCTTGGAGTGTTTGGCTGTAGTGTCAGGTCAGTGCTGTTGTGTGGCTTGGCTACATGGTGAATGGCTGAAACAGTTACAGATAAATTACAGACATTCATTGGTTGGTGCTGGCAAGGAGAGGAGGAACTGGAGCCATGTGGTTGTGGAGCTTGGGGAGAGAACTTGGCAGATTCCAGTTAGTCAAGAGGTAGGGGGTGGGTGCATGTGTGTGGGTGCTAGTGCTGGGATGGACAGGAGTCCCCATGGCAAAGTGGTCAAACTGTCTGCCTCATGCTCCGAAGGTTGTGAGTTCAATTCTGGGCTATATCTTTCGGTTTTAGAGTGCATTTATCTCAGAGACTCCTGGGGGTCATCGCTAGAGCTACAGAGTTTGTGCTTTGTGCGATGCTTTCTGCAGGCTGCCCTGTGGAGAAAGAGACCGGGCCATATGGGATAAAACCTGGTGCAATGAAGTCAATCCTCTCAACTGTAAGACTTTATTTTTTAAAGGCTGGAATGGAGACATCAAGAAAGCCTGAGGATAATGTAGCTGGAAGGTCTTTCTTTTAGTTTTCACAGGGCAAATGAGATGGAGGGTGATGTGAGAAAACATGGAGATGGAGAATAATGATGAGGGGAGAGCATGATGGGAACTGCAGGATAGGACAGCTTGGGGTGAGTTGGTTATGGACCAATGTTCCAGTGAGAGTTAAAGGACAACAGAAGAAGTGTAATATGTTGTTTCTGGATGTTTTGGCTCACTTTTTGGGCACAGATAAATACTGGCATATGAAGAATAGAAGCCAAGATGGCACAAACTCCAGCCAAGATATCTGTTTGACATGATTGAGAGAGTGGATATTCATCTTGTATATCTATTTGACATGATTGAGAGAGTGGATATTCATCTTGTATATCTATTTGACATGATTGAGAGAGTGGATATTCAACTTGTATATCTACTTGACATGATTGAGAGAGTTAATATTCAACTTGTATATCTACTTGACATGATTGAGAGAGTGAATATTCAACTTGTATATCTACTTGACATGATTGAGAGAGTGGATATTCAACTTGTATATCTACTTGACATGATTGAGAGAGTGGATATTCATCTTGTATATCTACTTGACATGATTGAGAGAGTGGATATTCAACTTGTATATCTACTTGACATGATTGAGAGAGTGAATATTCAACTTGTATATCTACTTGACATGATTGAGAGAGTGGATATTCAACTTGTATATCTACTTGACATGAATGAGAGAGTGAATATTCAACTTGCGGCTGCATGACATTCCAGTGTTCATATTGTCATCCTGTATGTCATCATCATCATGTCAATAAAGTTAAGGCAACACTCCAAAATCTGCTAGTTGACTCAGTCAGTCAGGTGACATCTTGGCATAACTGCCATCACCTTTGACACTAAGTTGTCTCTCTACACCTGGAATATACCACTAGTTCCTCAGGAGCACACACTTTAGATTCATAATATTGCCACTAGGGTTCTCCATGACAAAGTGGTTAAGCTGCCTGCTTTGTGCTCTGAAGGGTATAGGTTCATTCCCCGGACTGTGTCTTTCAGACCACGGGTGCAATTTTTCCTGAGTCATCGCTGGAGCTACGGAGTTCATGGTTTGTGTAATGTTCTCGACAAGCAGCTTGTCATTCTGTGGGGAGAAACTGAGTCCGGTGGAATAAAACATGATGCACTCCAACTTCTGGGGTACTTGTAATTTACGTTCCCAAGTCTAGGACAAGAAGTCAACATTTTAGTCAAACTGACTGGTGCAGGGGTTGAACCTGCCACCTCTGCATCAGCACACCAGAAGCTTAAGAGCGAGTGCTCTTATCCATTCGGCCACTGCAGTAATAATTCTCATAATGCTTCTTCGCTACGGGTGTATTATTTAGGTATAATGCCACAGATAACATGACCAATTCTACAAAACTGCAGTAATCATTCTCATAATGCTGTCTTCTCTACAGGTGTATTATTTAGGTGTAGTGCCACAGATTAATATGACCAATTCTAAAAAACGAGACACTGAGCCTTTGCTTGTTGATATTGTTGAGGAAAATCAGGTGAGCTTGTTTGATTGTGTGTGTTTTTTCTTTTTGTTTTCAGTAGAGTTAGCTAATTGCTGCATACAAGAGAGGTCACGACTGCTGAAACATATGACAGTGTCAACTGCTACACATAAGAGAGATGCATATAAGGATATGATAATGTAAACTGCTACATATAAGAGAGGTCATGACTGCAGAAGGATATGTCAATGTAAATTAAACAAATGGATGTGCATAGATCCTATGAAGGCAAAACAAACACAAACAAGTATACATACCATACAGTGAACTCAGTCTAGGTCTGACTGTTTTATATGTCTATGTTTGTTTCACTTTCGCAAGATCTACATATACCTACTTTCTTTGCTTTATGTTACCTAATTGTTACTTGTCTGAAATCAGTTGCACAAGGGATCAGAGATTGTGAGGGGATGTAAGGGAATAAGAATGAGATATTTAGTGCCATGTGACTTATAAAGGAAATGGAGAAGTCGAGGAAAGAAGAAAGTGATGCCTAAGTGTTTTGCAACTAAAATAAATTGCATGGGGAAAAGTGAAAACTTAAGGAAATTAGATAGCTAAATGTTATGTGAATGAAAGAAGAAGAAGAAGAAGAAGCTAAATGTTATGTGACTGAAGTATGTAACATAAGTAAAGAGGAAATGTTAAGGAATAAGAAAGATATAGCTTAGTGTTATGTGGCTTAACTACACAATGAAGGGAAGATTGTTAGAGAGAAAAAAAGAGATAGATAATTATTGTGTGACTAAAATAAGTTACATAAAATGTGGGGAAATGTTATGGGAAAAGAAAAAGATAGATAAATGTTGTGTCACTAACGTAAGTTAGCAAGGAAAAGGGGAAATGTTGGGGAATAAGGAAGTGATATCTGGCTAAACTACACAAAGACAGGAGGAATGTTAGAGATAAGAAGGAGAAAGATAAGTGTTATGTGGCTAGATATACAGGGAAAGGGGAAATGTTTGGGAACAAGAAAGAGATAGATAAGTGTTATGTGGCTAGATATACAGGGAAAGGGGGAATGTTTGGGAACAAGAAAGAGATAGATAAGTGTTATGTGGCTAGATATACAGGGAAAGGGGAAATGTTTGGGAACAAGAAAGAGATAGATAAGTGTTATGTGGCTAGATATACAGGGAAAGGGGGAATGTTTGGGAACAAGAAAGAGATAGATAAGTGTTATGTGGCTAGATATACAGGGAAAGGGGGAATGTTTGGGAACAAGAAAGAGAAAGATAAGTTATGTGGCTAGATATACAGGGAAAGGGGGAATGTTTGGGAACAAGAAAGAGAAAGATAAGTGTTATGTGGCTAGATATACAGGGAAAGGGGGAATGTTTGGGAACAAGAAAGAGATAGATAAGTTATGTGGCTAGATATACAGGGAAAGGGGGAATGTTTGGGAACAAGAAAGAGATAGATAAAAGTTATGAGACTAAACTAAAAGGAAAAGAGGGAATGCAAGAGAATAACAAACATAGAACTGAATGCTATATGACCAGTTACATCCAGAAAGGGCACATGTTAGGAAGCAAGACAAGAAGACTTTTAACTGAATGTTTCATGATGAAAGTAACTGAGACAAAGAAAAACAAATGTTAGAATATAAAATACTTTGCGTCATCACTTTAATGAATGACTTATAAATTACTGCAGATTGATGGAAAACTACAAGTGTCTGGGACTGAGGGGAACAAAGTGACCTTGTTTGTATCCAGATATGGAATTAAGGTCATGGATACAGGTGGCCAGGTAATGGTCTGTATTTATTAGCTTCTAGATATTACTTCAGTGGCAAATGAATGAGGGCTGCCACTCTCTTTAAATGTATCTGCATAGAATTATTGAGAATAACTTCAGGCAGGCAGATGTATAATTTAAAAAAAAAACAGAACTTTATAAAACAAAAATCATTGATGTGATTTCTGCCTGTTTGCTGTCAGTAAAAATATATGTACATGTATGTGCATGCATCGCACGTATAATTGAGGTTCAGATTTGTACTGGGCTGAAGAGGAAAACAGAACAGGGACAGTGGAGTCACATGATCAGATGAATTCAACGTCAGTCATCAGCCTGACTGAACTGATTATTTTATTGCATTCACTTTGAACTCAAGTGTAGTTGATACTCATGCTACTACTAGTGCACTGGACTGATTTTTGCGTGTGGATTAACTTTCTCTTTTATCAGTGTCCCTTACCATCAGGCGAACCCACCTCGACTTCAGAGGTACATGTAATTTACGTCCCCAAGTCAAGGACGAGAAGTCAACATTTTGATCCATCTAACCGGTGTAGGGCCGGCTTCGTGGCTTAGAGGTTATGACTTTTCTCCGTAATCTCGTATACTCTCGTCAGGTAACGTGATGACGGTTCAAATCAGCAGTGGTTCGAATCACATCGGTAACTTACGGAGTATGTGAGCCGGCCGCTCAGAAAGCAATGGCAAACTACTGAGTGTAATCTTGCCAAGAGATCAACATACAGCTGAAAGATGCTGGTGTTGACAGCTAAGTCCTGTAAAAGGATATGCTAAAAAAAAAAAAAAAAACATGTAGAGGTTGAACCTACTACCTTGGCAGCAGCACACCAGATGTTTAAGAATGAACGCTCTTATCCAATCGGACATGCTGATGACTTCACTAAACTGATGATATACTGAAAGGCATCACAGTTTGCAGTCATTTTGATAACAGTTACAGAAGTTTTCACTTTCAGCAAAATATCATTGTTTTATATGTACAGTACTTTTGTTAGTTGATTACAGTATTTTACACATTAAATAGAATGTTTCATGTTTCTAGGACATATATACATTGTATTGTTAATCTACACAATGGCACAGTGTATGTGTGTGTGTATATATATATATATATATACCTCTGAAGTCAGAGTGGGTTCGCCTGATGGTGAAGGACACTGTTAATAGGGAAAGCTAACCCACAAGCAATCTTCAGTCCATCACTACTATAAATAGTATGGACTACGCTTGAGTTCAAAAGTGAGCGAGCACAATATATATATATATAGTTAGTCCTTCCTATTGAGCCTAAGGCGGCACATATGGCAGAAGTCATGGCTCTCCATGTCCGGCAGTTGTACCTGTTGTAGATCTTGGATATTTACTTGGCCGTTGAATGAGCCTTCTCTGATGATAGTTCTACGCAGGGTCTCTCTTTGTCTTCCCCGTTTTCTTTTCCCTACTGGTGACAATAAGAGGGCTTGGTTGGGGAGTCTTGTCTTGTCCATTCTGAGTACATAGCTAATGTAGTTCCAATGGCGTTTTCTTATAAAATTGGATACAATGTCTTCCTTAGTCTCTTGTCTTATTTGCGTATTGGTTCTGAAATCTGTCCAGTGGAGGTTTAGAATTCTTCTAAGACATTTTTTCTCAAAATTATCTAATTTTTTATCTAAAGCTACCATTGATTTCCAGCTCTCACTTCCATACGTTAGCACTGGAATCACACAAGAGTTGAAGATTTTAAGTTTTGTGTGTTTGCTGAGTGTCTTTGACTTCCAGATGTTTGACAGTTTATTGAAGGCACCAGATGCCAGTGCGATTCTAGATATTTCTGGCGTTGAGTCCTCTGTAGATATCATTTTTCTTCCTAGGTATGTAAAGCTGTTGACTTTTTCAAGAACTTGGTTGTTTAATTTGGTGTCATCTGAACTGTTGGTAAGATCAATAGTTTTTGTTTTTGCAGTGTTAATTTGGAGACCAATTTGTCCTGAAACATTTTGGAGATGGTTTATTTTCTCTTGGGCATCTAGGTGTGTTGAACTTAAAAGCACTATGTTGTTTTTTAAAACTTAGTGGTATATACTTTTACAATCAGCTCCAGAATTTGTTTACTGTTTGTTTTATTAGTATTGGAACTCTTTGCTCTGTGTTGAAGATGCTGACTGAGTGCTTGTGGGAAGGCACTGAGTGCAATGATATCGGTTCTTGACTCAACTCCACCCATTGTATGAAAACCAGCACAAGGTGGTCTGCTTCCAAATCGCCTGCAGCTGTGTTTTGAACTCGGTGTGCGGGATTGTGAATCGTCTTTGCTGCACTGTGCTACAATGGCGATATATATATATATATATATATATATATATATATATATATATATATATATATATATATATATATATATATATATAGTGCTAAATTGTGTAATTTCCATTTTCTTCTCTCTTCTTCATTTGTTATTTATTTTTTTTTAAATACTGTATCAAGTATTCTCTACTTATGAAATGTTTGGTATTTTATTTTTCTTACATAGGAGGTCTTGCAGCGACATCCACTCCATACAATTGCACAACTTATTCAGTACAATGATGGCTTCAGTCATCAAAACATTGCAGTCAAAGTTGGCCAAGTGGGAAAACATGTGTACCAGTGCTACGTCTTTCAGTGCCATAGTGAGGTAATTGCCAGGTTGAGTTTTCTGAGTTTTTGTTGTTGTGTGTTATTTGAAATTAAATGTTGCAGAAGAAGAAGACAAATACTGGCATTCTACAATATCTGAAGGACAACAAAACCTGGCTCATGAACGCCATCATGTCTTGGCTGTGTTAAAAGTCACAGTGGTTTGGAAAGGACAAGGATAGAAGGCTTGATTTCTGGAGGAAGAGACAAGTGTGAAATGGGGCCTGGCAGACACCTTGGGCATGGGGATGCTTGAGGCAAGGGGAAATAACAAAGGAATGAGAATCTTTTCATTAGAAAGTTAAATAGAGGCCCTAGAGATGTGGATATGCAGAAAAATATGTTGCATTTCATAGAAATAAAAACAATAAAATCCCCTCTGCTGTGTGTCCACCGTGACGAGGTAGAGGGGCTTGTGTGTTCCAATGACCCCAAGAGCTATGCCGACGGTAGCACAGCTACTGGTAGGGTCACCCAAGTCGAACAGGTCAAGGGAGAGGGACCAGACCAAGCGACACACAAACCTGCTGCCTTGTAGGTAGACTGGGGACAGTCAAAGGCTAGGGAAAGCACCCCGAACAAATGCTTGTCGAAATCGGATGCACTGAGCCACAGGCTTGACAAAGTAGTGCAACGTAACTTAATTCATGATGTCACAAATCAAAATTAATCGTTATGATGCTAATCCCGCGAAGTCCCATCAGGCGGTGATAGTGCCGGGCCCCCTGCCTCGAGGGGGTCCACCCATGACTACTGGTGGTCACCTTCCCCTGTGCTGTGGAGTCAAGGCACAGAGGAGTAGGTTAAGAGCTATTGACCAAATAACCCGGACACTCAACATATTACAGTGGAATGCCGAAGGAGTTTATAACAAGAAAGACTCCCTAACACCGCGTCTTCATAAAGATAGAATAATGTGGCATGCATTCAAGAGACACCTCAACGCCAATCACAAATTCTCAGTCAGAGGATATCAGGCAACACGTTTCGACCGTGAAGGACACAAAGGAGGAGTTCTAATACTTACACGAAATACAATACCTTGCAGCGAAGTATCTGTGATCTCTGACAACCAAACGGAAATTATAGGTGTTGATATAATGATAAAGGACGTGAAAATAAGAATTTACAATCTGTGTAGCCCAGCGGATAAGGACCTTACACTCTCAAACATGAAAATAACTGACACAAACTGCATTATTGTCGGAGACTTTAATAGCCGTTCAGAAAGATGGGGTTACCCAGATATTGACAAAAGAGGACATGAAGTGGAGGACTGGGAAATAGATTCAAATCTCCATCTACTCAACAAAGCGGATGACACACCGAGCTTCTACTCCAGAAGATGGTTTACCACTTCTACTCCAGACTTAGCTTTCTGCACAGGAGACATCCTCCACAAAATCGATCGCCATGTGCTTGACCAATTAGCAGGTAGTGACCACAGACCAATCAAGCTTGTAATAAATATGGAGTATGTTCCACAGGAGCAAAAGCCTTTGCCCCGCTGGAATTACAAACGAGCAGATTGAGACAGATTTGCCATACTAACAGACAAATATTGTGAAAACATAAATACACGATATGGCAACATGAAGCAAATGGTGGAAAGTTTAAACCGAGCAATAATACAGACGGCCACTGAGTCTATTCCAAGAGGAGCGAGGAAAAATTACAAACCATACTGGACTGAAGAACTACAAATTTTGGAGGACAAAGTTGAAGATGCCAGGAAGACAGCAGAGAGAGAACAAACAACTGAAGCGAACATCTCTCTCAAAGCCATCTCAGCAAAATATAAAAGAACAGTAAATCAAACAACAAGAGATTGTTGGAGGGAAAAAACAGAAAACCTGAATTTTGACAGAGATGGAAACAAACTATGGAAACTAGTGAAAGCCATGAACAATGAAGGACCTAGAAACAAACAGATAACAATTAAACAAGGAGATGCCTTGCTGACAGGAAAAAAGGCTGCAAATGCACTAATGGAACACTATGCCAGTGCAAACCACATTGATATTACAATCGAACAGAAGAAAGCAATCAAAGACAAACAGATGCATCATACTAATACAGAGACAGCAGCAGAATATATGATGGCAAATCTAACAATGGAAGAAATGGAACAGGCAGTGAATACCCTAAAAAAGAAGAAATCACCAGGAAAGGATGGAATCACAAATGAAATGCTAATAGGACTAGGCACTAAGGCAAAAAAGAAACTACTAGCAGTCCTAAATTACAGCTGGAAGAGAGGAATAGTCCCACAGGCATGGAAGGAAGCTATACTAATACCAGTCCCAAAGAAAGGAAAAAACCTGGAAGAACCAAATGGCTATCGACCTATCAGTCTACTTAGCTGTGTAGGAAAATTAATGGAACGCATTATCAATGGCAGGCTAACATGGCATCTGGAAGAAAACCAATTCTTAACACCACACCAAGCAGGATTCAGAAAGTACAGATCCACTGAAGATCAAATAACCTATATAGCTCAGGAAATAGAGGATGCCTTCCAAGAGAAAAAGCACACACTAGCGGCCTGGATAGATTTAGAGAAAGCATTTGATAAAGTATGGAAGGAAGGACTGAAAGTAAAACTGCAAAACATGCATGTTTGTGGGAAAATGTATAAATGGATCAGCCACTACCTTGAGAATAGAACTGCCAGGACAAAAGTACAAGGACAAACCAGCAAAATGATGCTGTTGGAGCAAGGTGTCCCCCAAGGAGGAGTTCTTTCACCAACATTATTCCTAGCATATATAAATGACATCACGGAAAACTTTCCAGCGAGAGTACACACATCCTCTTTTGCAGATGACCTAGCCATATGGACATCTGAAGAATATATTAGTACAGCTGACAGCAGAATACAGCAAGCCCTATTAGCACTAGAGGACTGGTCAAAATCATGGCTAGTGAAGATAAGTGAGGAGAAAACAACATGCACAGTGTTCTCCCTCTCAAATAAAACTCAGCAACCTAAGCTGGTATTGAATGGGAAAATATTGCGCCATGAAGAAAATCCAAACTATCTAGGAGTCACCTTTGATCGTCGCCTGACATGGAAGACACAGGTTGAGAAAAATCGAACAAGAGCAAGGCAGAGAATGGCAATCATGAAAAAGCTTGCTGGTACAACATGGGGAGCAGATGAGAAAGTTCTCAAGAAGTTATATACTGGACGGGTGAGGCCAGTACTGGAATATGGCATTGCAGCTTGGGCAATAGCAGCTAAGTCAAACTTTAACAAAATAAACAGAGTCCAAAATCAAGGAATGCGAATCATAACTGGAAGCCTGAAGACAATACCTATTAATGAACTAGAAAAGATCACTTGTCTACAACCAATGCAGGATAGAAGAGATAGCAGAGCCCAGCAACAAGCAGAAAAATTTAGAAGATTGACAGACCACCCTATGTACAAAAGATTTAATGGTTTTGGAAAGGGAAGACTGAAGCGCAGCAACTTTGTAGAAACTGCAAAACGAAGGATTAGGGCAGATCCTATACTTAACATATCAACAGTCAAACCCATTTACAATGCACACAAGTTCCCAGCTTGGAGACAGCAGCAACTGCCTGAGATGATAGAAAACATTCCTGGTATTGAGAAAAAGAACACTCAGCGTGAAACTGAAAGAAGAGAAATAACCTTAAACTACATAAAAGAACATTACCCAAGCAGCAATTGGACCCATGCATATACAGATGGATCAGCCAAAAATT
The DNA here is from genome assembly GCA_963921405.1 of Cepaea hortensis. Taxonomy (NCBI): domain Eukaryota; kingdom Metazoa; phylum Mollusca; class Gastropoda; order Stylommatophora; family Helicidae; genus Cepaea; species Cepaea hortensis. Next base: position 26,293,461 of record OY992893.1, read on the forward strand.
CAATAGAGAATGGAGGAGGAGGAATTCTCCTAAATTTAAAACATGGAGTAAAAAAAAAACATTCAGTGGCAACTGGAAAATTTTCAAGTAACTTCCAAGCGGAGGTAGAGGCTCTGAAAACTGCAGTAGAAATGCTCCTGATGGAGGAAAATAAAGAGAAGCAAATAGCTATCTTCACAGATGCAAAGTCAGCTGTCTCAATACTGAAGAGCAATAACAGCACAGAAATAGCTGGCCTAAGAGCAGCACTCCATGGTCTATGCCAGAAATCCAAAAAAGTTGTAATACAGTGGATCCCATCACATTGCAGTATACCTGGAAACGAAGAGGCTGACAGACTGGCAAAAGAGGGCGGACGACTACCACAGCCTGACATAGACATAACCTATAATGAGGCAAAGAGGTTGATAAAAAGCACTTGTAGAACCAAATGGGAATCAGAGCATCCAGGCCATCAGAAGGATGATGCATATTACAAACTCGACCGAAGAGAACAAGTAGCAATCTTCAGACTCCGCACAGGACATAACAGGCTGAAATACCACTTGTTCAATAAACTAAAGATAGGAGATACCGATGAATGCAATTGTGGAACTGGAAAAATGACAGCAAAACATTTGCTGCAGGATTGCCCAACATATACAGAACAGAGAAAGATATTTTGGCCCACACCTGCTTCATTTGAGGACAAGCTCTATGGAGATATCAACAAGCTCAAGTTGACCGCAGCTTACTTTACCTACATACAGGTTGACATTTAAAGGTGCATGAAGAAGTATTCAGACTGCCACACTTCATACCACAGGTATGTCGGTTACAAAAACGATCCAGAGGCATGAAATGGAATATTGCTTGGATAGCAAATCCATTATGTGGAAAGTCCAAATCAAAAGCTCGCTGTGTGGGCTTCATAAAAGGTGGAAAAGTGTCCTAGTGGCACGAAATGGAATATTGCTTTGATAGCAAATCCATTACGTGGAAAGTCCGAATCAAAAGCCCATTGTGTGGGCTTCATAAAAGGTGGAAAAGTGTCCTAGTGGCATGAAATGGAATATTGCTTGGATAGCGAATCCATTACGTGGAAAGTCTGAATCAAAAGCCCACTGTGTGGGCTTCATAAAAGGTGGAAAAGTGTCCTAGTGGCACGAAATGGAATATTGCTTGGATAATAAATCCATTACATGGAAAGTCCGAATCGAAAGCTCACTGTGTGGATGTCATCTGCAGACTGCATACTTCTGGTTTCCGGAAGAACAGCCTATGGTGAATGGAAGGCCCAATATACGGAAGTGAGGCTAAGCAGCCATGTGCAGGACGTGACGATTCCTTGGGTGAGCCCAGTACCAGAGCGCTATGTATCGGCTCTGCAAGTGTAGAAGCCTCCTTGGATGGCGGGGAATGCCCATGGTCTGCCCCTGCCTTCCCTTGAGGGCTGACCAGGATCTTTGGCTGTTCTATATGGGCCAGCTGAGATGGGGGATAACACCACAACAGTGAGAGTCAAACGTCCTAAGAAACCCCCGGGAAGGTTAACCCGGTCAACAAATGCCCGCAGAAGTCGGATGTGTCGGCCTAACGGCGCAAGAACGCAGCTCTGCTGTAAACAGGCACAACGCAATCACATCCGGAAAAAAACTCCGGATGAACGCAGAAGAAGAAGAAGAAAACAATAAAATACAGAGGTTTTAGAAAAACTGGGAATGAAAAAAGAGTTCACGAAAGAAATAAAAGGAAGAGAGATATATATAGAGAAATATTTTGGCTGCGTTAAAAGACATAACACACTAATAAAAACCATACTAGAGGGTAAGGTTGAAGGCAAGCGAGCAAGAGGTAGACAACAATACAAGTAGGAAAGTAACATCAAGAGATGGACGAACAGAATCTTACAGAATGTACAATCAAAGTGAAAGACAGACATTGTTGGAGATCTTTTGCAACCAACCTTCATTGTGGAGACGGCACCTAATTGGTTGAGAGAATCTTTTCAGCGGGTCATGATGTGAACGATGTACTGCAAAGGACATGCTACATGATGAGGAGGTTAACTCTTGAAGATTGTGTCAAGTTTTCTACATTTGGTGCCGGATGTTTCTCTATTATTCATTCAGTAGCATGTCCTTTGTAGAACCTCGCCCCTATAACAACCATCCGGAAAAATTCTCGGTCATAAGCATGATGTCCAGCGCCTGATACACCTATCTGGAGATCATCTGCCATATCCTGCACCCATTTTCTCTGTGGCCTTCCTCTTCCTCTCTTCCTGGGCACATATTATTGTTCTCTCCAAACTTTCATGGTGTTTCAAGTGACCAAAATATTTAAATGTTCTTTGTTTTATTGTCTTTAGTAGGTTTTTACCTTTAGCAGTCTTTACAGCAGTCTTTACCTTTAGCTTGTGCTGTCTTTAGTAGCCATCCTTCTTCAGTATTCAGCTCTTGTTGTATGGATGCATTTGTTCTTTTCTGTATCCAAGATATTCTTAGAACCTGCCTATAACATTTATATTCAAAAGCATTTAAGCGCTGTTCAGCTTGTTTAGTAAGTGTCCAGGTCTCATTGGCAAATGTTGCAATGGAGAAGATGCATGCTCTTAAAGATCTAATTTTTGTAGTTCTATCTGTCCTACTCCACAATTTATTCAGTTGTTCTAGGTTTTGAAGAGCAATAGATATTTGTCTTTTAATTTCTTTCATTGTGTCACCGTGTTGGTAATTAATGACCCAAGATATTCAAAATTCTCCACCACCTCCAATTTTTCCTAATTAACAAATATTTCTTTCTTCATATTAGTTTCATCTGTAAGCATTATCTTTATTTTTGCTATGTTAAGATATAAGTTACGATTTTCACTATTCTTTTTGATTGAGGTTATTAGTTTTTCTATACCATCCTGTGTTGTGGATAGTAATTCTGTATGATAGGGTACTCTATTATAGGGTTTTAATTTAGTCGGTGGTGGTTAAAGGGAAAGTTATTTATTTGTTCGTTATATTTTTTTTTACACTAACGTTATTTTATTTACTTCAGACATTTATTACCTCTAAGACTGTCAGGGATCTGAAATAACAAATATTACATGTAGTAGGTCCTTAGGAGGACATCACTCATCACGGCGTCTATGAAAGCTTCTCTGTCTCTTGCCATTTTTCCTGTCTTGTGCAAATATGCGAAAAAGGACTTGGATGTAGTGAGACCAATGTGGAACTCATGTATCAAATTGATAACATCTAGACAAACTCAAATGAATCAGGATGCATGAAAAAGACACTGCGGTAGGATAAAACACAAATAGAGGGGAAACAGTAAAGTACTAGAAAGTCCACCTTCTGGATCCCACAGGGTAAGGGAAAGATATGTAGACCAAAAATACACATCAGGAAGATAATTAAATACTCTAACCAAGTAGCAGTATTGGAAAGAAGTGTAAGGAACTACAAGAATTAGCACATGATAAAAATGCTTGGTACAAGATTATTAATTTTATCTCAAATGGAAGATAGAAGGTGAAAGAAGAAAAAGAAACAGGAGGAGTAAGAGGATGAATGCATTTCTTAAATACCGGCTATACATGTTTCATCTGTTTCTTTATCCTAGGATCAAGCCCAGGCAATTTGCAACTGTGTGCGGAGAATTTTTGATGCCATCACTGCTAAATCCTGACATGAACCTTTAGATCTGGTTTGAATGCTGTGAGCTGGGGTGGGCTGTTGTGTAGCTTACTTCATAACTGGTTGTTTATAGGTAATTTATCAGCTTTAATTTTTTTAAATGCAATGCTTTGGCTTTTAACAAATCAGCTGAAAAAGCTTGTGTGTGAGCACAAGTGTTACAAACAAATACTAAATGTTCATTGAACCAGGAAAAACAACAAACAGGTCTATCCAACAAGTACTTGGTGAATTAAGTTGAGTTGAGTCAAGAACCAACATCACAGCACTTGGGACATTCCCATATGTGCTCCGTCGTCATCTGCAACAGCCAGCGAAGAGTCCCAATACTAATGGTACCAGTAGCAGTTTGATTACCGGCTCTGTGGCGAAGGGGTTGTGAACACAATCGATAATACCACGTTTGAAACACAGCTGCAAGCAATTTGGCAGCAGACCGCCTTGCGTTTATTTCCATGCAGTGGTATGAGTGCCAGTCATTCAGAAATCAATGGCAAACTACTGAAGGTAAACTTGCCAAGAAATAATAAACAGCCAAACAATGCTGGGGTGGACCACATGATCCACCGAGTTCCAATTGGTCTAAAAAATATGGGCTAACACCATTGACCTAATATAACTCAAGGCTTGTAAAAGAGTCCTTTATTTGTACTTTTGTTTTTTAAAGAATATGCCTATTATCAGACAAGGTTGTGCATTGTCTCCTGATTTGTTCTCATGAATATATAATGAGATCTACAGAAAATATACCAGGTATCCTGGTTGGTGGACATAATATAAATAACTTACATTATGCTGATGACACCGTCTTGATAGCAAAAAGTCAGAAGAATCTGTGGGAAATTATAGATACAGTGGTTGTAGAAAGTGAAAAAATGGACCTTAGTTTGAATAATAGAAAGACAGAAGTCATGGTGATATCAAAGAAACAGATTGTTCCTAAATGTGTAATTAAAGTACAGGATGTTATTTTGGGGCAAGCGTAGAAATTCAGATATCTAGGCACATGAAAAACAGATGGAAGATGCATCACTGAGATAGAGGGCAGAATAGAACAAGCAAAAACTGCATTCTATCAAATGAAGAACGTTTTGAGAAATAAGTCACTGTCCTTGAAAGTTAGAAAAAGATTTCTTGCATGTTACACAGAACCAGTTTTAACATACGGCTGCGAATCCTGAACAATTAGTAAACAGGCGAAAAATATCCCTGGAAGCCTTGGAGATGTGGTTTTATAGAAGAATGCGAAAATTAATTGGAAAGCCAAAATGAGCAATCAGGACGTTTTAAGGGAATCAGAGCCGCAAAGACAACTTATCACACACATCAGGAAGAGGCAACCATTGCTACTGGAACATGTTGTGACAACTGGAAAGATTGCAGAAAGAGAGATAGAGGAAGACAGTGTGAGAAGATTCTTGACAGTCTTGTGTCATGGCACGGATGGGAATCAACACACAAATTGATCCATAACGTCGTAGATTGTAATTTGTGGAGAGGCATGATCGCCTACGCCAGCCGGCAAGACTCTGGATGATGATGATGATGCCTAATATACCATGATGGCATGGAAACATTCTTTATCTATTTTCACTATGGAATAATCATAATGGAAATTCCATAGTTAATGGTTGTGACCTAGTGATTGTTGTTAAGTTAAAACAACAATGAGGGTCTTAGTGAATAGTTTGTACAATTAATGCAGCTGCATTTGGACACAAAATTTATGAGGATTGTGAAGGAGTGGAGTCAATGATTGGCAAAACTCTGAACGATTAGTTGTGTAAAATATAAAACTACTAGCTGACCCGGCCCGGCTTCGCCCAGCCCCTGGCGGGGATCTATCTGTCTGTCTGTCTGTCTGTCTGACCCGGCCCGGCTTCGCCCAGCTCCTGGTGGGGAGCATCTCATTTAATTCATATAAGTAGTCATATAAGCTCCCGTTCCCGTTCCCGACTATCTACCTGTCTGTCTGTCTGCCTGCCTGCCTATCTATCTATCTATCTATCTATCTATCTATGTTCGGCCCGTTCCCGTTAAAAATATAGATAGATTGATAGTAGAAAATATGATTGGAAGAGATCTATCTAAAGTAAACTTACCAAGATATCATGAACAGCCAATAAATGGTGGGCGGTGGGTTGACTGCAGAGTACTGCAAACGATATGCAACTAACTTTCTCTCACAAAAAATAACTCTTTTTTTTTTTTACGAACGAAAATCTTTCGCAGGCCCATCCTACATTCTGCCCTTCTTCTCTGTTTCCTCTCATACATTCTTTCATTCAACATCTCTTATGAAGCAATTCTTTGACAACAAAAGAACAATAAGCATTAAAATGCATGAAAAGTAACTATTTGAGGAAATGTTTAACATGGGCATCATAATTACCCAACGTGGGTGTTAAATGTTAAAAATAATTAATGTGCTGTTGAAGAAAAATAAAAAGATGAGTTAGAAAATTTTCACTATTTAAATAGATGCATTATTTTTATGAAAACTTTGAAAATGCCTTAAAGATTATACCATTATTTATTATGACTCATATGCCTGTAAATAACTGTAGACAGAGTTTATAAATCTTTGAAAACAATGCAACAATATATATATAAACTATATAGCTATGCTATTAAAAGTTATGCCCCTTGAAATAACTTTTCTTAAGTTAAGTCCCCTTGCTATGTATAAATGATAATGTAAATTTAAATATTAAATTTTAGTAAGTAAATAGCTGATTGTACACTAACAAATTATGACAGTTGGCTGCATGGGAATGAAAAGAATACATGTAGAAAATTTCATCTCAATCGGATGGACCGTTATCGAACGCATCAAATACATCCCTATACACATACATACATACATCATCTTTATATATATAGATGAGAGTAGGTCATTAAATCGGTCACAACCCCGGGAAGGTTAACCCGGTCAACAAATGCCCGCAGAAGTCGGATGTGTCGGCCTAACGGCGCAAAAACGCAGCTCTGCTGTAAACAGGCACAACGCAGTCACATCCGAAGAAAAAAAAAATCCGGATGAACGCAGGAGAAGAAGAAGAAGAAGAAATCGGTCACAAAATAGCATGTAAATAAACTGTATGAGGTGCGAACTTGAAAACCATTTATTATTCTACTTTCATCTCTCAATAGAATCTCTGTGACCATTGTTGCACTGATCCCGTACTTTTATCGATTCCCTCTACCAATACCTGCATCAAGTCCTGGGTCTTGGTCTTGGCCTTGTTTGTTCCTCACACTCAACTTCCCATTGATCAACAAATCATTAGCCACGGAAATGTGAACCGCTTTCATGACAAACACTTGCAAACAATTGCTGCTACATTCAAGCCACATTTCCTTATGAATATCATTGGGAGTCTGTCCTCTAGCTCAGAAAACCTCACAACAGCATAATGCAATGGTACAATCTTCAAATTTGGTTGACATTTTCAACTCTCTCTCTCTCTCTCTCTCTCTCTCTCTCTCTCTCTCTCTCTCTCTCTCTCTCTCTCTCTCTCTCTCTCTCTCTCTCTCTCTCTCTCTCTCTCTCTCTCTCTCTCTCACTCTCTCTCACTCACTCACTTACTCTCTCTCTCACTCTTACTCTTACTGAGTCGTGTAGTATTTATTTTTGCATTTTGCCATGCCTTTATAATGCAGATATTTTATATTGTTGCTGTTCTCAGTTAGTCTTAAATGATGCTTGAATGAAATAATGTATGAAAGAGAGTGATAGAAGTGCAGAATGTTAGACGGGCCTGCATGCCCAATTCTTAACCTTTTGAAAATAAAGGATGTTCGTTCGTTCGTTCATTCTCAGTGTGTCTGTGTGTGTGTGAGAGAGAGAGAGAAACTATGTATGTGCATGCACATATACATGTAGCAATAATCGTCTGCCACACAAAGACATTAAGCTAGATGGATATGCCACACAATGACACCTTTATTAACTACCAAAAACCTTTTCTCAACTGTATTATATAATTTTGTGACTTACTTACTGACTTACCTTTGTTTACTGTTGTGATTTGTAAATATGCATTCTGTATATCACCTATTTATTTATGTGTATTTACTATATACAATATATTTAGCTAATTGTATAACTGTTTAATATTAATTCTCCAAGTATGTTTATTGCTTTTTAAGATATTTCATAAAGGTGTGAAACAGAACCACAAAGACTCCAGCTAACATTTTAAAGGACGTGTTCTAACTTTGCATTGAATTAGAAAAACTTTTGACAACAAGGAAAGGAGCTCATTACTTAAACATACAGAGTAGGGACATCTAAAGAGGTCATCACTTTATACCCCACTACCAGTGCCTACTACATAATTGTTACTTTTTTGACTTATCTTCCAATGCTGTTAGCAAATTATTATGATTACAAGTGATTGCGTTAACACTGGAGATCAAATACATCATCATTTAGGCTGTTACTTTGTTACAGAGTTGATGAAAGAAAATTAAAAAGACGCAAGTGAAATATTTTGGTTACGTTAAAAGACAACACTCTTATAAAAACCATACTGGAGGATAAGACTGAAGGCAAGAGGTAGACAATGGTACATCAAGATAACATCAAGAGATTAACGAACAGCAGTCTGACAGAAGGTGTAATCAAAATGAGAGATAGAGTTGGAGATCCATTGAGGCCAACGTTCATTGTGTAAACGGCGCTTGATTGATTGATTGCTATTACATCTTGCAATCACAACACCATTTTAATGCTTCTGATAAAAGTGGTCATCAGTGTACATTACATCTTCTACTAGGGTATTCCATTATGGTCGTCTGTGTACATTACCTTACATATTATCATAATTGATGACGAAGTGAATGCAAGAATCTCCAAGGCCAGCGCCACCTTTGGCAGACTGTATAAGAATGTGTGGGACAGAAATTGAATAAACCTGCAAACAAAGTTGAAAGTCTACAAAGCAGTTGTATTATCCACACTGCTATATGCTTGTGAAACCTGGACTGTTTATCAGGGTCATGCTAGGAAATTAAACCACTTCCACACAGTCTGCCTTAGGAAGCAATTGAAGATTAAATGGCAAGACAAGATCCCAGACACTGAAGTCCTAGAAAGAGCATCCATGCCCAGTATCCACACTCTACTATTAAAGAATCAGATTCGCTGGGCTGGTCACGTAACTCGCATGCCAGATCACAGGCTCCTAAACTAATTTTTTATGGCGAGCTGCGTTGTGGTAAACGCTCCCAAGGCGGCCAGAGAAAACGCTTTAAAGACTCTGAAAATCTCACTGAAAGGTTTTGGAATTCATCATGACACCTGGGGGACTGCTGCCAAACACAGACAATCGTGGCGTACATCATTATGCAAGGGTGCAGTCATTTGTGAAGTGACCAGGACCGCAAGAGCTGTGAAAAAAAGGCTGGACAGAAAAACCACTGCACTCCTTCTGGAACGTCAAGCATTATTTGCCCACATTGTCAAAGAACATTTCGAGCCAAAATAAGCCTTATCAGCCATCTTAGAACTCACGGTTCCATACTTTCAATCCCACTGGATGAAATGAATGGTCATCATCATTCTTGATGGACAAACAACAGAACAGACATATTCTACTAGGGTATTCCATTGTTATTACATCTTGTACTAGGTATTCCATTATCCCTACATCTACTAGTATTGGAATACTGGAGCGTTACATATCATATGATTTCAGATCCCTGAGAGCTGATAGAATCTGCTCTTTGGCCAAAAACCAGTGTTTTAAGTATTTCAGCCAAATTGTAATTCATTTATTTAATTTGCATGTATAACTGTTGACTTGTGTATTTAAATTCACTAAGGAAATACATTGTGTTGAATGTTTAAAAGTAGTATTGATTGATTGTTTGTAATAAAATATTGTTTGAGTAAACTGGAGATGTGTTATTATTGCACTTAGCAGTAGGTGTGACTGAGTCGAAAAGGAAAATAAAAAAGCAAAGTACAGTAAAGCTTTGATTAACCGTCACTTTCTGTTATCCGTCATCATCTTTAAAAAAACATACGTGAAGGAACTGAGATTTTTAGTGTTGATTAAATTGTGCAACAGTGTAGGACTTAACAATGAAAACATTACACCAGAAGAAGTAACAGATTGGATAGAATGTGACAAACAGGCTTTGAAATTTTGAACAATGATCAAATTGTTTCTCGTGTGACTATCATTGAAGAAGAAGAAATTGATGACAATGAAGGATCAGTTCTTAACCAGAAACCTACAACTAGCCACTCAGAAGCAGAAACAAAATGTTATCAAAGTGCATCGACTGGTTTGAAATGCAAGAGGAAGGAAATGCAACACAGATTCTACTTCTGTGCAAGATACGGAATATTGCTGCGCTGAAAACTCAAGCGTCAAAGAGTCAAAGACACACAGAATATGACAGATTATTTTTAAGTAACGTAGGTTTATTGTATTACAATACATTTCTGTACATTACTACTCTTATATTGAAGTTTATATTGATCGTTTTGTAAAATTAAATATAATATGTATTATTCACTTTTAAAGAATTTTATTTTCATTTTCCTCCCAAGCCCTCAGTGAAATCACGTTACTGTACATATGTATTCAGATATGTCTGTTATCCGTCTATTCGGTTATCCGTCACAGCCTTGGTCCGGGCGGTGACAGTTAATCAAAGTTTTACTGTACAAATATATATTCATGATCATGTGCTATTGTTCATGTGTTACCACGCCCTAAAGGGAGGATAATTGGTGAACAGGCGAAATACATCCCTAGAAGACAGAGATGTGGTTTTACAGAAGAATACTAAAAATTCATTGGACAGCCAAAATGAGCAATCAAACACTATTTGAGGGAAGCTAAGAAGCGAAGACAAGTTATCATAAATATCAAAAAGAAGCAATCATAATTTATTGGCCGTCATAAAATTTTGAAGAAAATAATTGCAAATAAGTCACACACCGAGCGTGCGAGACTTAAAATGGTGCATGATGGACATTACAATGTGTTCACATGCACCCACTGTGGACGAACATTTACAGCGCGAATTGGCCTTATCGGTCACATTCGCTACAGCCCTGGGTTGTGGTTATTTTATGCCTTTTTGAAGATAATGTAACAAACTACCGTCTGTCAAGACGCAAAGTGCCAATGAACGAGAAGACATAAACACTGAAACATGTGACAATTGGAAAGATTTGCAGAAAGAGAAACAGAGGAAGACAGCGTTATAAAATTCGTGACAGTCTTGTGTCATGGCACGGAAGGGAGCCAACACACGAATTGATCCATGCCGTCGGAGATGGCAACGTGTGCAGAGGCATGGCCGTCCATGCCAGCCGGCAAGGCACTGAATGATGAAGGGGAGGCAAAGAATAGTAACACTGTAACCTACCACGCTTATCATAAGCAGTAACATAGGAGGTTTCCGCCCGTGTTACTGGGATCCTTAAAGGGGGCAACAAATAGCAACATACTGTATTGTATAACCTGCTGTTCGTGTAAGGGATGACAAGGAGTGTTGGGCTGGCTTCCCCACTCCATAGAAAAGAAAGACAAAAACAACTCGCTTCAAAACCCAACCAACCATGAACGAGTCCAAGAATAAATAAATAAATACAAATAACAAGGGGAGATTTCATTGTACTGGAAAATTGTGGAAGTGAAAAGATATGACCACCACGCGCCTTCCACCCCCCCCCCCCTTTTTTTTTTTTTTACACCGCAAAGTACTATAGGCAGTAAATGACAGACGGTTGACAAAATGAGACAGAAAAGAATGAAACTTAACATCAAACTAAAGTATTTAGTTCTAACATTAATTCATAGTTAGTTAGTCGACAGATCACCCTCATTGCACATCGAACCATTCAGTCCATAAGTGCTCCGATCCCCTCGGCAAATCCCGCAGCGTGTAGCGGCTAACGACACCAGTTCAGTATTGGTTTATCAATCTTCTTTGGCTTCCTGCGTAGTGTTCTTGTTTGGCCACACCTATTTTTATTTGCTGTTCTCGCAGTCTGACCAGTTGTAGCAGTTGTAGATTCGCAGTCATCACTTGGTTCTCGCACAGTCTTACTTCTCGTAGAGCATTCAGAATGTCAGCCTGGTCCATAGTGCGTCCGCCCTCCACCTTAGTCTTGCGAGCTTGTCAGCCCGCTCATTTCCTTGTAAACCCGCATGCCCTGGCACGAAGATGAAACTAATTTTTGCCAGCCGAGACCGCTCTAGAGACAGCAACCACTCTCTTCGGATCCACCCCATCTCTATCCTCTTGAGCATGCTCATTGAGTCGCTAAGGAAACATGCCCTATTGAATGTCTGTCTCTCGAGCCACGTTTTTGCTTTACTTAATGCCATGACTTCCATAGTCAGGCTACTTGTGGTCTCAGCAAAAGCATCAGAGTCCTCCTTCACAATTCTCCCTCCTGCCCGCGCCGTAAAGGCCCATGAGCTTCTCACATGTCGGACGACCGACCATTCTGTGTAGATGACAGCTGATTGATTGATTGATTGATTGATTTAGGAATCGAAATCACAGCATTCGGGGCATTCCCATAAGCGACCCGTCCCCATCCACAGCAGCCAGCGAAGAGTTCCAACACTAATAGTACCTGTAGCAATATGATTATATATCCGTCTCGCCTTTCCTCTGAGCGTTGAGCGTCGGCCAGATCCCCTCGTCACTCCTCGCTGTCTCATTCTTGCCAGACTATGGTAATCCATTTGCTCCTCCGAGGTGTACACGTGCTCCCACAAGGCCGCAACCACTTCTGCCTTGTCATGTATCAATACTCCACCAAGTTCTGCAGAGCCAGCCAATCTGTCCGCCTGTTAATTTCCCAGTACACCGGCATGCCCCAGAGAAAAGATCCAGGCGATGCTTGTCACCCGTGACCTCCGAAGCGAAGCAAGCCACTCTGCACGAAGCCTGCCAGTACTCACCCACGTCAGCATGCTTTCTGAGTCAATTACAATCACGATATATGTGTGTGTGTATGTGTGTGTGTGGTGTGTGTGTGTGTGTCGTATTCTCCGTCCAGCGGAGAGCCGCAGTGACTGCCTCCACCTCCATTCTTAAGCTGGATGTTGTGGTATCATATGCCAGGCTCTCCTGCACCAAACGTCGACCATTAGCTTTGGCTATGAACCCCCAGCCACTTCTCTCACCTCTTGACACCGAACCATCTGTGTAGATAATCAGATCGCCCGAGTGAGCATTGTCCTGAATTAGTTGCTGGATTTCCACTTCCATGGCCCCTGCTGGCCACTCCCTCACTCCCGGCTTAATGTGATTATAACTCTGCACAAGTCTGACTGCTCCGCTGGCACTCTGACCCACTCCTCTCCTCGCCTATTGTTCTCCAAGATGCACACCTGCCTGATCGTATCCTCCGCCTGAGCCATCCATGATTTCCCTCTTATCAGTCGCTGACCATTAACAGCGTCCAGCGCCTCATGCAGTGGGTGGTCTGTGTCTGCAGCTACTCTGAGGTATGCCTTCGCCTGCATCATCTTGAGCCTGCCTGCAACAGTCGGCAGACCAAGGATGTAACGCATACACACTACTGGGGTGTCTCTGGTGCATCACAGAATGACCCTTATAGCTTCGTTCTGTATGCGCTCTAACTTCACCAGCTGACTCTCTGAGACAGTGAGCAGTCCTAATCCATAATCAATTACAGAGAGGATCAAGTGCTGGTATAGTGTGAAAATCATTCTCTGCTCTGTGTCCATTGCAGCCATAGTTTTAAGTGCACCGAGTCCCTTTTGAGATCTTGTCACAACTGCCTCCACATGGTCCTTGAAAGATAGGCTCCTGTCAAATGTGATCCCCAGATCCTTCAATTTGTCTCTCTGCTGACATTTCTACCATCTATCACGAGGCTTGGGATATCAGCTCTCACAATCCTGTTGTCCAGAGAGCGCCAACAAAACAGCCGCCTTTTCCGGGTGGATGACAGCACTCATTTCTGTGCACCAGTCAATCACTTTATCTCCTGTCGCCTGTAACTCCTGGGCTGTTTGCTCCCTATCTCTCCCCTGCCTATATACAAGAATATCATCTGCAAATGTTAGTATTCTTCCAACCCCTGGTGCTTCTAGGTTTGCAATCTTGCTCGTATACACGTTAGAGAGCACCGGTGAGAATGCAGATCCCTGTGGCAGTCCCGGGGTTAACATATGTGGCTCTGAGGTCCATGCACCCAGACGGAGAGCAACCCGACGAGAATGCAGGACGGCTGCTATCCAATTCACCAACCAGGGATTGACCCCCTTCTCCATCAGTGCGGTAATCAAAATATCATATCGAACTCTATTGTACGCATCCTCGAGATCAAGCGCTGTCGCCATCGTTTCCTGTCTACTCTGGATGCAGATGACAGCATCACCGACTAACGAATTCTTGAAAATCAACGCTTGTACTTCCGCCTCCATAGCAGCCGGATTTTCTTGTCTGCATTTTCTGTCTAGTTGGATGCAAACTGAAAAATATGTTGGCACTTGTACCCACTCCTCGCTAGGTTCTAGTCCTCCAGTGTACACACCTGTTGAAGAACGTCGTCGGCTTGACCCATCCACGACCTTCCTCTTTTTAACCTGCTGCCCTTCACTTTCCTAATTTCACTATGCAGTGGATGTTGTGTGTTTGCGTTAACTCTGAGGTAGGCACGTGCTCTGCAAATTTGTAGTCTGTCTTCAATGGTTGGAAAATCAAGAAGGTAGCGCATCGCCCTGCATGCTGTATCTCTTGTACATCCAAGAATAAAGGGCATAGCTTCATTTTATATCCTTTCCATTCTTTCTATCTGCTTACGGCTGAGAGTCAGGATTGTCATCGCGTACTCAAATACAGACATGACCAGCCCCTCATATAGGAGGCATAGATGGTGATGCTCACAATTTGCTGCCGCCATCATCCGCATCGCAGCCAAACCCCGCTTGGTCTTTGTTATCACCTGGTCTATGTGTTCGTTATAAGCAGAGCTTCGATCAAAACGTATCCTTAGGTAATTCATTGCCTGCGTTCTTTCCACAGTCTCTGAACACAGATTAACAGTTGGTGTTGGAGTGTTGACAATATGATTATTCAAAGAGAACCATGTCACTGTTGCTTTTGTTGGGTTGACCAATGCCCAGCTTCAGAACACCAAGTACTTATGTGATTGTGTTCGGTTTGCAGTTCCACAGCAACCTCTAACCTTACCCCGACGATACATTAAAACATCGTCGGCATATGACAATGTCCTCCCCGTTCTAGTGATCTGCTCGTTGGTGATTCTCACTGTGTAGGCGTTAAACAGCACCGGAGATAATAGTGATCCCTGTGGTTAGTTAGTTAGTTAGTCTTTCCTCTTGAGCCTAAGGCGGCGCATAGGGCAGAAGTCGTGTCTCTCCATGCCTGGCGATTCGCTGCTATCTGTTGTAGATCTTGGATTTTTACTTGGCAATTGAATGAGCCTTCTCTAATGATGGTTCTACGCAGGGTCTCTCTTGGTCTTCCCCGTTTTCTTTTCCCTACCGGTGACCATATGAGGGCTTGGTAGGGGAGTCTTGTCTTGTCCATTCTCAGTACATGGCCGATGTAGTTCCAACGGCGTCTTCTTATGAAATTGGATACTGTATCTTGCTTAGTCTCTTGTCTTATTTGCGAATTGGTTCTGAATTCTGTCCAGTGGATGTTTAGAAGTCTTCTAAGACATTTGTTCTCAAAATTGTCTAACTTTTTATCTAAAGCTACCGTTGATTTCCAACTTTCACATCCATACGTTAACACTGGAATCACACAAGAGTTGAAGATTTTAAGTTTTGTGTGTTTGCTGAGTGTCTTTGACTTCCAGATGTTTGACAGTTTATTGAAGGCACTAGATGCCAGTGCGATTCTAGATGATATTTCTGGTGTTGAGTCCCCTGTAGATGTCATTTTGCTTCCTAGGTATGTGAAGCTGTTGACTTTTTCAAGAACGTAGCTGTTCAATTTGGTGTCATCTGAACTGTTGGTAAGATCAATAGTCTTTGTTTTTGTGGTGTTAATTTGGAGACCAATTTGCCCTGAAACATTTTGGAGGTGGTTTATTTTCTCTTGGGCATCCGGGTGTGTTGAACTCAAAAGCACTATGTCGTCGGCAAAGTCCAGGTCTTCTAGAATTTTGTCAATCCAATGGATACCCATATTTGTGTTGTTTGTGCATTTGCGCATGACCCAGTCGATAGCTATTCCAAAAAGCATCGGTGATAAGACACAACCCTGTTTCACTCCTGTTTCGACTGAGAACCAGTCAGAGTTGCCTTCTTCTTCTTCTTTCGTTCGCTTGAAATATGTCTATATCTGCAATGTCGTCTCTTGCATGAATTGAACTGTTTTTTTCAGTTCACACAGTGGTCCATAGAGTTTATCTTCCACCGTCGTCTCTCTAGGCCAGAAGGTTTGCCTAGATATGTTATATTTTGGGCAGTCTTGGAGTATGTGCTCTGCTGTCTGCGACGCCAATCCACATGTGCACATGGCTGTTTCACCAATCTTGAATTTTGTATACATGTGGTTGCGTAATCTATTGTGTCCTGTTCTGAGGCGCAGAATAATGACTTGTTCTGGTCTGTCCATAATGTGGTAGTCATCTTGAGCAGGTTTTGGTGGCTTTCTGACTGATTTGATCATTCTTTTCTTTTGGTGGTATGTAACGGGCACATCAGGCTGTTCCTCTTTGGCTCCTTCCTTAGCCAATTGATCAGCTCTGTCGTTTCCGGGTACTCCACAGTGGGATGGTATCCACTGTATGGTGACTTTATGCTGACTGCTAAGTTCAGAAAGTAGTGTCCTTAGTACTGGCAATTTCCCAGAGAGGAGCGCCTCGAGTACTGATTTTGCATCTGTTAGTAGCACCACAGGTTGTGTACCATTGCTGTTATTTAGTAATTTCTCTGTTGCTATCTTGATTGCCTCAATTTCGGCATCATAGTTATGGCAGTACTTTCCTGTCGGTACTCTGGCTGTGTCCCTAGTATTATTTGGGTATTCTATGTACACTCCCGCTCCTCCATTTCGAACAGCATTTTGTGCTGACCCATCTGTGTAGACTCGGATCCAGAGGTCCTGTGGGTATTCTTCATCAAGGAAGCTGAGAGTGGCTGTTCTGCGCTGCACACTGTTCTGTTCTTCCTTGTCAAATATTCCTCTCACTTTTGTCTGGATTTGTAATGATAGTCTATGCTCATCTTTCCATGGAGTTCGCTCTGGAATAGTTGTTAGGGGGATACCAACTGTGGGCAGATCAGTGGTTTCTCTGCAGAGTCGTTTGGCCTGGTGGATAAAACTACTTCTTTTCAACCGCCCCATAGCTAGGTTTTCAAATCTGTTCTTCATAGGGTGGCCTGGCAAGCTGAGGAACTTTTCTGCTTGTATTAGCGTTTTCGTATCTCTGCGCTCACTCAGTGCCTGTGTCCTCCCCATCTTCTCCATTTCCACTATAGGGGTTGATCTCATCCCTCCTGTGGTGACTCTAAGTGCTTGATTTTGCACCTTGTCCAGCTCTTGTAGTGTGGTATTTGATGCTGAACACCACGCAGTTGACCCATATTCCAGGTGTGGTCGTATGCTCTGTTGGTAAACTTTGCTAAGTATTTTCGTACTGGCTCCCCATGTGGTTCCACTTAGCTTTCTCAGGATGGCTATTTTCCTTCTGGCTTTTGCTACTGCTTTGTTGATGTGCTTTCTCCATGTCAGCTTGCCATCAAATGTTACTCCAAGGTATGTTGGTTCTTTATCTTCTCTTAGGGGTGTTCCATTTATCTGGATGATCCCTGCCTTTTGTTTTGGAGAGAGGGTAAATAGGGTGGTGCTGCACTTGTCAGTGTTTATGCTGACACACCATCTATTTGCCCATGCAGCAAATGTATCTACAGCTCTTTGTAGCAATCTGGTGGCCACTGATGCATATTCATTTGTGCTCCATAGAACCAGGTCATCGGCGTACATTGCCGCTTTAATTCCATGCGGTAGGTGAGCAACAAGATCATTGATGAAGATTAGAAAAAGTGTGGGGGACAAGACTCCGCCCTGGGGGACACCGTGACGCAGTAGTACTTTCTTGCTCTTGAGTCCGTCTATCTGTACTCGGGCTCTTCTGTTGTGCAAGTATGCTTTCACCCATTTGTACATTCTTCCATTGACTTTGCAGTTTCTCAGTTTCTTCATCAGACCTTCTTTCCAGACTTTGTCAAAGGCTTTCTTCAGATCTATCCATGCCGCAAGCACCAGCTTCTTCTCTTGGAATGCATCCTCAATTTCTTGAGAGAGGTAGGTTGTCTGATCTTCCGTAGAGTAGCACTGCCTAAAGCCAGCCTGCTGTGGCACAAGGATGTTTTTACTTTCAATGTACCACTGCAGTCTGTGATTGATGATGCGCTCCAGTGTTTTGCAGAGACAGCTGGTGAGGCTAATTGGTCTGTAGCTAGAGGCAATGGAACCATCTTTCCCTGATTTTAGGAGGGGTATCATGATTGCTTCTCTCCAGGCTTGTGGAACACTGCCTAAGGTCCAGCTGTTATTGAAGATCTGCAACAGCTTTGTTTTGGCCTCTGTTCCTAGGTTCCTGATCATTTCATTGGAGATACCATCAGCTCCTGGTGACTTTCTCATTTTCAGTTTTGATATGGCTAGCTCCAGTTCGCTGATTGTGATGGGTGCCTCCAGAACCTCATGTACTATTTCCTTCTGTCCTGTATGTTGTCGTTTCTCTCGAATCTCTTGTTGATTCTCTGGACTAATTTTGATATTGCTATCTTGTGCGAACGAGTCCGCAAAATGGTCAGCTGCTTGCTTTCTTGTTAAGATTTTTCCATCTTTATGTAGTGCAATTTTTGAGTTTCTCCCTGTGCCCTCGTCATTAAGCTGTTTTATTAGCTTCCACAATTTCCTTGTGTCTCTTTCAAAGTTCAGAGACTCCGTTTTCTCCTGCCAGCTTTTCCGTCTAGCCTGCAGCTTGGCCCTTTGAAATTTGGCTTTTGCATGCTGGAATTTATTGTGGTGCTCTTGGCTGGGTGTGGCCTCTGCTTGCTTTCTACACACTTCAACATCATTATGCAACTGTTCCAGTTCACTACTCCAGTAGGGTTTATATTGTTTACGGGCTCCTCTTGGTACTGTTTCTCGCGCTGCCTGTAGTATGCATTTCCCAAACTCTTCAACTGCTTTATTTATGTCTTTCTCAGTGTTCAGGTTTCTAACCAGTATGCTGGTGCGATGCTTGTACATTGCCCAGTCTGCTTTCTTGTAGTTCCACCTCGAGAGGGTGCTGCTTTCACTTACAAGCTCATTTTCTACGGTTAGAAAGACTGGCCGATGGTCACTGCCACCAAGTTGTTTCCCAACAGTTCGTGTAATGTTCCACTCCAGGTCTGGTGAATGAAAAGCCAGGTCAGGTGTAGTTGAAGAGTGCCATGATCTCGAGTAGAAAGTATGTGGGTCGGACGGCTTGTTAATCAACATGAATCTATTCTCATCTTGCCAGTCTTCCAGTCTCTCTCCTCTCTGGTCCATGTGATCATAGCCCCAGCTCTGCGAGTGGCTGTTGAAATCGCCACACACAATCATTTTTTCTTTTAGTGGTAGAGTGTCCAGTGCCTGTGGGCGGTCACTTGGACAGTAGTAATTGATCAGATGTAGATCTGTATTACCTGTCTTAAGTTTAAGTGTCTGATACTCAGCCCCTTCCATGTAGACTTTGATTTGGGAAGCCATGATGTTATTTCTTACAAGGGTCAGTATCCCACCTTTTCGCCTGTTCTTTCGGTCAGATCGGTAACACTGGTAGCCTCTGATTTTGAAGGCTATATTTTCATTGAGGTGAGTTTCTTGCAAGCAACATATGCTTACTTTCTCTTTGTCCAGGATGTTTTCTAATTCAACTTTTTTGTTGCTGACTCCCTCCGCATTCCAGTGCATTATTTTAAGTCTTAGTTTAGTATGGCCAGTCGTCCTATTCTCATGTCCCCTGGCTCCACAGGACATCTGAGAAGGACCTCCAGTAGTTGGGGTTGGACCCTTTCGAGACATAGGGCCCGGCACTGCACCTGCCTGGGGGTCCAAAGCAGGGCGAGCACCATAACGATTAGCAGTAGTCGACATATTCCATTTTGCGTGATTGCGTGGCATCCTGATTTCTGTGGTGCGCCTCTTGGCTGGTTGCCTCCGTCTTCAGCACCTTTCTTTGCTAGAGCAGACTGTGGTCTCACTCGAGTGTAGATGTGTACGCGCGCACACGCCTGTCTGCGCATGCATGTCCGTGCATACACATCTAGAGCATACTGGTTATTTTCCGGCGCCAGAGACTCGCCGTCGCCCCTTCTCCTGTTAGTTTAAACAGGCCCGCCACGTGAAGGCCAGGAGTTGGACTTTTGCTGCATAGGTTATGTATTCACGAGCCATTGAGGTATTTGAGCAATGTTGGGCGCTCACCCCAACACCGCGCCTCGGCTACATACAGCAACATTTGGAACCCTCAGAGTTGCCTGTTTCTGTTCTTACGCAGCAACGTGTCTCTTTGTAGAAAGATTTTATAACGTTGGTATATTTGGTAGGAAAACCATAGATGTTAAGTAGATTCCAAAGTGAAGGACGGTGGATGCTGTCGAAGGCTTTTTGAAAGTCGACAAAGTTGGTGATTAATTTCGACTGGAATTCTACGGAGTCTTCAATGATTATTCTGAGGGTGAAAATGTCAATGGGATATGGGATCCCTGTGGTAGGCCAGGATATATTGTTGTTGGTTCCGAAGTCCAACTGTCACATCTAAAAACTACTTTCCGTTGGAAGAGGACTGCAGCGAACCAACTAAGGAGGAACGGACTTATCTTGAGTTCAAGAAGCTGAAACATTAGACAATCCAATGGTACTCTGTTGTACGCGTCCTCAAGATCAATCGCTGCAGCAAAGGTTTCAATGCCTGAGTGGAAATCTTCATAAATCTCATGGGCAAAAACTGCTGCATTGGTCCAGGTTTATCTTTTGGGACGGTACCCTTCCATGGTGGTGGGAAAACACCTTGCTTCCCTAGCTGGCTTGATATTTTTCTGGCAATTAACTTCTCCAGCTGCTTGCCTATTGTATTCTGCATGGTGATTACTCTATCCCTGAATTTTTGTGTGGTCTTTGCCAGGCTTCGGTAAGGGAATCAGATAGCTGTGTAACCACTCCTCCTTGATGCTAGCACTCTCTATACTGTTGTTATAAATGTCTGCTAGTTTCTCTAGCTCGTTGTCGGTACACCTATTGATGTCGTCGTATCTTATGCCATTTGGCCCTGGAGCGCTGATTTTTTATCGTCGAAGCACAGCTTTGATTAATATCACTGTAACTGTGTCTTCATCCGAAATGTTTTGTGCCTTGCACCTATCAGAGGTGACCTCCTTGGCAAGATTTCGGCTTCTCGTGTCTGTCTGGTTGCTCTGCTATAGATAGCGTTCGAAGAGGGCTTTGCCCTTGTCAGTCCTCTGCCAGATGAGGTCAGCACCTTGGACGTCAGAAATTCTTTTATTCTTCACTACCCTACTCATGCTTTTATGTAGTCGCCACTGAACAATTTCAGTGACTTGTCTATGCTTACTCTTTGACATACCTCTGCCCATTTTTCACCTTTAACCACCTTAACCAGTTTTTTTTTTTTTTTTTTTTTTTTTTTTTTGAAATAGCTTACTTGTGTGTGTATCTCTCTTTCTAAAAGCATGCAGGGACTAGGATGGCCAGCTCTGTTCTTCTTGGCATTTTGCCATCTTCATACAGCACTACGCTTATCCACCCAAGCCTTCTACACCTCGAAATTCCACCAAGGTGGCTGCTCCCAGCTTTTTTCCCTGCCTTGAAGCTTTCTGCGCTTGTCACATCTTATTTTACTCACCACATCTTGCCCTGTATTGTCATACTGTAAAATCTTGACCGTTAGCTTGTGCTGCCTTGTTCTGTCTTTCTCCACCAATATGCTGCAAGGGTGGTGGGTGGTGGTTGCTGGCTGCCGTGGTACCCTAGGACACCCCATCAACACACTGTAGTGAGTGCAGGAGAAACCAGCGTCAGATCAGTAGCACTGTCCTCATCACCTGGGCGGCTAGCTCTCCTAGTGACACAGCTACTGTTGATACAAACCAGGTCAATGGTTTCAAGCGCAGTCTCGAGCTCCTCCCCCTGTGTGGTGGAGGAAATGTTTCCACATGATCTGCCTTTAGCGTTGAAATCGCCACAGAAAAAGATATTTTGTTTTTTCATGACCTAATATGTCACTTAAGCACTGCCATTTCTGGGAATCCACACACACGTTACGGGCATAAACATTAACCAACACGAATGGTAGACCGGATTGAACTCTGACCGCCTGTATTTGTATGTCGTTATTGTCCTAGCTGGATATATCTAACTCTGAAGCAACCATACTCTCGCGGATGAGAATCGCCATTACCAGATGTCGCCTGTTGTAGAAACATTTGAAGCGGCCATTTTGAGTAGCTGATCACATAGTCTCGTCTTCTGGAGTGCTACAATGTCGTTCTTGTAAACCAGGTTTTCGAGAATAGGGTCACGTTGTTTTACGCTGGCGCAGTTCCAATATAGGATGCGGGTATACCTGAGGCCCAGACGGTCACATTTAAGTCTAAAACGTCTTACCCCCTCCACGTCTGCATCGCTTGCGGCCACCACATTGGCCCCGCCGCCTTGTTTTGTTGACTGCCGTCCTCAAGGAACACACAAATTGTTCCGCCATGTTGAAAAAACTGAACACCACAGAACCATACACGCTGCGAAAATTCACTCAAGGATTGCTTCGCTCAATGCACGAAACTCCGTAGCATCGGAGCAGATCTTGAGAAGAAACTCCTGGTTTTACATCCTGGCACACAAATTACACGTATTAGATGAACATATCCATCTCCTACTCGAAAAGGTAGTGGTCAGAAAAACAACACAACCGTCCTTCGACATCTTGACCGGAATTCATTACCCTCTGTACAACAATCCCTTTCAAATTAATATCCTAATTTTGGCTGACTTGGTCACGGGATTATTTGTCTCAGCCTGGCTATGGACCCTAATGTAACTTCTTTTCTGAGGTTGGACAGGGTAGGGGGTGATGATAGAATGTCTGCAATTACCCACTCTGCTCGCTAGACTTACCCAATTTGACCAGGCTACGGAAATATATAATGGTAGATATGAGAAAAACGCCCAGGGGTCATGATAGAGACGGGCCGGGATATTTCTGATGAGCAGAAGCCTAAACAATTACAAACAAACTACACAGATTTATTAATGATTCATAAGGAAAAAAAAATAAACAGTCATCTGCCGCCTAGAGTACCTTGCGGGTTGAGCCTGAGGAATTAAGGCCACCTGAGTAGTGCAGTCGCCGTGAACTGTGCAGGTTAGGGTTTTCTTTTCGACCCCGACAGACAAAAACCCCGGAAGGTTCTCCTAAAGGAGTACCCGGCATTCTAGCTGCTCAGCCAGCCACTCCCCTATTAATAGGTTAGTTAGTTAGTTGCATATCATTTATACGACGTCGTAATCAACCCCTTCATGTTTTCACTGTTTTTGATCTCTTGGCAAGTTAACGATCAGTATATTGCCATTGCTTTCTGAACGACCGGCACCTATACCATTTTATTTTTGTTTTTAACGCAAGGTGGTCTGCTGCCAAATCGCCCGCAGTTGTGTTTCGAACGCTGTATGAGGGATTACAAACTGTGTCCATAATTACTTCGACACGGAGCCGGCCTATATTAATATGTACCTGTGAAAAATAAGACTAAAATAGTATGACTGAGACGAGAATGAGAAGCTCATGGAGAGAACTATACTTATAGCAGTGGATCAGGAGGTAGTATGACTGAGACGAGAATGAGAAGCTCATGGAGAGAACTATACTTATAGCAATGATCAAGAGGTAGTATGACTGAGGCGAGAATGTGGAGCTCATGGAGAGAACTATACTTATAGCAGTGGATCAGGAGGTGAAGAAAAAAGACGTCGGTACTGGATAGGGCATACATTGAGACATTCTGAGTATAGTATGACTAGAAAGTCCTTTGTCTTGAATCCACATGTCAAAAGACATAGAGGTAGACCTAACAGAACAAGGGAAGGAGAATTAGACTTTGACATGAATAATATCTGCTTGGCATAGTTAAGGATAGGAAGGCTTGGAGTTTGTTGATTTAGGACCTATGGGAAACACAGGGCAAAAGAAGAAGATCTTGTGGTATGTCGAAATGTGTGCAATTTGCTGGACCAAATATAAGTAATCTGTGTTATGCTAATAAACCTGTGTTTATAGCCAGAAATGAAAATTAACCGCAAGTGGTTACCACTGTATCTATCATTTCCTGTAGATCCTTTTGACTTGCTGCTATCAAAACGATATCATCAGCATAACGTAAGTCGTTGATTTTTGCGCCAGCTCGCTTTGAACTCAATCGTAGTCCATAACACTATTTATAGTATTATAGTAATGATGGAATGAATGTTGCGTGTTGATTAGCTTTCCATATTAACAGTGTCCATCGCCATCAGGCGAACCAACTCCGACTTCAGATATACTTGTATTTTACGTCTCCAAGTCAAGGACGATAGGTTAACATTTTAGTCCAGCTGTCCGGTGTAGGGGTTGAACCGCTTACCTCGGCATCAGCACAACGCATGTTTAGGAACACGAGTTCTTACCCATTCGACCATGCTGACCTGCAGTCTTTGACATTATGTCCACCAACCGGGATCCAGATTTTCTGTAGATCTCATTATATGTTCACTGTAGGATGAAAACAAACCAGGAGACACTACACAGCCTTGTCCGACTTCCTTCTTTGTGCGCTGAAAGGTTCCTAAAACGTTGTTGCGTTTTATGGCTACTGTTTGCTGCCAATACATGTTCTTTATTATTCGCAGATCTTTACCGTCAGTGTTTAGTTGTTCTAGTACAGTGGTTCTCAACCTTTTTTTGGCCCGTGCCCCCCTTCCCCATATTTTTAGGACGTCATTCCCTCCTTTCGTATTTCCTCCCTAAAAATGTCCTCCTGTCCCTACACAGTATATGTAATAACTGAAGCTAAATTTAATAGCATTTACTAAAACAAGTCTAGACGTCCACATAAAACGTGATTTGTGGGTCTACTTACTTTATAAAATGAATTTTAGAAGGGTGAGATGTACAGAACCGTAAAGTATGAAGGGAAAAACAAGATCAAGTAATCGGTTCTTCTATTAACGCAATCTTGAAATAATCTTCATTCCCCCCCCCCCCCCCCCCCTCCCCCGGAAACCCCAAAATACCCCCCTGGGAATTCCCCACCGGTTGAGAACCACTGTTCGAGTAGTTTGATTATTTCATCATGCTTCACGTTGTCAAATGTTTTTTTGTGTAGTCTATGGAGCACAAGTACATATCTGTGGTTTTGTTTTACTTCTATAGATCTTTCTAGTACTAGTGTCCAGAGAATATATATGGCATTATTTGTGCTTTTCCCCTTTACAAATACACACTGCATGATATACTCTTGTTTCTTATTATTCTCTAATTATGAGAAGATAACACTGTCTAAATTACATGGCTTGGCGGCACTGGTATATGAATCATCAACGCCCTTATAATCATAGAAATTATTGGAAACAGGTTTGTCAGAATGTATTATAATGTTACCTACTTGCTCCCCCAGTATAAATATAAATGCCTCAACGTATGTTCAAACGAACATATACTGCTGTAATGAACATATATTGTAATGAATGAGGTTCTGAAACCAATTACTGTCGTTATCATACACCCCATATAATTTTTATAATTAACACTTTATGGTAGGCGTTAATCGTAGACAACAGGCTCATCTGCTTCATATCTCCGAAACTGAAACGCTTTGGCATATTACACGTTACAGTGGGTTGGAAAGAACACTGGTGAAAGGCATGGTTGCCGAAAGAATATGCATAGGTCATCCAGCACGAAGACATATATCATCATCATCCAGTGCCTTGCCGGCTGCCGTGAGCAATCACGCCTCTCCACAAATTTCGATCTCCGACGGCATGCATCATTTCGTGATTTTACTCCCTTCCGTGCCATGACACAAAACTGTCAAGAATTTTCTCACGCTGTCTTCCTCTGTCTCTCTTTCCTTAAATATTTCCAGTTGTCACAACATGTTCCAGTTTTTATCTTCTCATAATGACTAATGTGGCAAAAAAAAAAATGATGACCGATTCTTTCTGATGTTTGTGATAAATTGTCTTTGCGACTTAGCTTCCCTCAAAATGTCCAGATTGCTCGTTTTGGCTGTCCAATTAATTTTCAGAATTCTTCTATAAAACCACATACCCAAGGCTTGAACAGAACGTTAAAGACACCTATTAATAACTATTATTATTATTGGCACCTTTCCGACTTGACAGACGGTAGTTTGGTACATTGTGCTTCAAAAAGGCTTAATAATTACAACCCATGGCGGTGGCGAATGTGACTGATAAGGTCAATTCGCGCTGTACATGTTCTTCCACAGTGGATGTATGTGAAAACATGGTCATTTCCACCATCATGCATCATCTTATGTCTCTCACGCTCTATGTGTGCTTTATCTGCAATCGTTTTTAAATCAATCAATCAATCATGTGCCATGCCGGAAAGCGTTTTTAAAGACATCAACAAAATGCATAAGGCAGGGGAACCGGCAAAGAATCGAGAATCTTTTTGGATGGGCGTGATGAGAGCAAGGGTCTGCAAATGACTTGCTATACGATGTTGATGAAGATGGTAAGCATGAATACAATTGCTATGGTAAATATTGTGTTGTTATACACCATTTTCAGGTCAATTGGATGTTTTGGTTTGAACACCCTCCCAACTTAACTGGCACTTCCGTCCGCAGTACTCAGTAACGATAACTTTGTGGATCCGAAGGAATAAGAGACGAAGCACGTTAGCTAATAATTTCTGTTGTTTGTTTGTTGGTGTAGTTTCTGAACTTCACAATGTCTGCAACGTTACAGATGCCGCAGGTGAAAAATAAACAGCGAAGAGCAGAGCTGTATAAACAGTTTCTAAAGGAAAAGAGAAAGGTATGTTCATATTATTTTGGAGAAACATTGACTGACTGTGTGAAGTAAGTGTGTGCCGAGGATCTCTTCTGCCTTTCTCCCTTCTCATATTATTAAGGCAGTGATGGAGTGTCAGAATCGATGGATCCAATAGATTAGTTAGTTAGTTAGTCACGGTTCCAACTTCACAGCAACGGGTCGTCCCCATTATGCTCCGTTCCTGTGCCAGTGAATAAATATCACATAAAACGCTCCCCACTGCCCAATGTGAAAAGTGGAAAAGACAGGAGTCTCGACAAACAACAGCCCGCACAGATACACTGTGCATAATGCTGCCGCCAGAATGTCAACACAATAGTCCCCCACGAAACATCCAGTTTATCTCTGATGGAATCAGCAGTCATTTTCCCATCTGGATGTTTCCTAGATGTTAACCAACACAGTCCATGAAAATACAGTTCATCGTCGATGGCAGTGGCAGTCAACCAGAAGCCCAGCAGCCACGTATTTCTGCATAAGGCAAAAACCGGTCAACTCTGGGACATAGCCAACTGCCATCGCTCCGAACATGCAGCCACGTTCCAAAAAACATCGGGCAGATTCAAAAGCATTTCACACAAAACTCACAGCTCACAGTGTCGCGCCACGCACTCACTCAGTAGCAGGGCGACGGAACCATCACGCCTCCTTAGTCGCCTCTTACGACATGCGTGGTAGGCCACAGTGTTGCTATTCTTCGCTTCCCTTATGGGCCCCAACAACACACGGGAGGGATCCAATAGATGTCTTTGTTTAACGTTAATTTTATTTGCCAAATAAATTATCACTGTACGTAGTGTGTGTTAGTCTTTCCTCTTGAGCCCAAGGCGGCGCATAGGGCAGAAGTCATGGCTCTCCATGTTTGGCGGTTCGCTGCCACCTGTTGTAGATCTTGGATGTTTATTTAGCCATTGAATGAGCCTTCTCTGATGATGATTCTATGCAGGGTCTCTCTTGATCTTCCCCGTTTTATTTTCCCTACTGGTGACCATATGAGGGCTTGGTAGGGGAGTCTTTCCTTGTCCATTCTGAGTACATGGCCAATGTAATTCCAACGGTATTTTCTTATAAAGTTGGATACAATATCTTATCTTGTCTCTTGTCTTATTTGTGTATTGGTTCTGAAATCTGTCCAGTGGAGGTTTAGAATTCTTCTAAGGCAATTGTTCTCAAAATTGTCTCATTTCTTATCTAAAGCTACTGTTGATTTCCAAATCTCACATCCATACGTTAGCACTGGAATCACACAAGAGTTGAAGATTTTAAGTTTCGTATGTCTGCTGAGTGTCTTTGACTTCCAGATGTTTGACAGTTTATTGAAGGCACCAGATGCCAGTGTGATTCTAGATAATATTTCTGGCGTTGAGTCCACTTTAGATGTAATTTTGCTTCCTAGGTATGTGATGCTGTTGACTATTTAAAGAACATGGTTGTTTAATTTGGTGTCATCTGAACTGTTGGTAAGATCAATAGTTTTTTTGTTTTTGCGGTGTTAATTTGGAGACCAATTTGTCCTGAAACATTTTGGAGATAGTTTATTTTCTCTTGGGCAACTGGGTGTGTTGAACTCAAAAGCACTATGTCGTCGGCAAAGTCCAGGTCTTCTAGAAATTTGTCAACCCAATGGATAGGGGACTATTTGTGTTGTTTGTGCATTTGCACATGACCCAGTCGATAGCTATTCCAAAGGGCATTGGTGACAAGACACAACCCTGTTTCACTCTTGTTTCCGCTGAGAACCAGTCAGAGTTGCCTGATTGATATTTGGTAGGGAAACCATAGATGTTAAGTAGGTTCCAAAGTGAAGGACGGTGAATACTATCAAAGGCTTTTTGAAAGTCGGCAAAGTTGGTGATTAATTTCGACTGGAATTCTACGGAGTCTTCAATAATTATTCTGAGGGTGAAAATATGGTCTATATATGACGTGTGTGTTCTTGTCGACAAATATCATCTTTGTGAGGTTTGAAGAAAAAGAACTTGGAAGAACTTCGGGAGGTCATCGCTGGAGCTACTGAGGCACCCAGACCACAAGTCAAATATCGTCTTAGTGAGGTTTGAAGAAAAAGAACTTGCAAACAAAAGACAGACAAGAAGAGAGAATAATAGTCTTCTTAAGCCAATCGACAGTGGTAGTAAACGTCATGTGACTAGCCGTTTGCGAATAATGTACTGGACATGACAGTCTCATTATTATTTATCTTTGGTTTGCGATTTTCACTGCTTCCTGAAGGATTCCATCCTCACCCACTTTTCTGTATGTTAAACACACTTCCCTCCTAAACATTTCTGCTGGAATCATATTTCTCAGTTTGTCTGCCCAGGTGTTGCATGCATGCATCATCATCAAGTGCCATGCCAGCTGGTGTAGGCATTCGTGTCTTTCCGCATATCTCGGTCTTTGGTGTTCTGGATCAATTCTTCTGCTGATATACCTCAGTGAAACTGCCTTAATCTATCCAGCATAATTTCTCTTGGTTAACCTCTGCCAATTTCACCCTCGATCTTTCTAGCCGTCATGATTGCTTGCTTGCTTGTGTTCGTTGGCTTGAGCTCCAACGCGAAGTCCTGTATGTCGGATGAAGGCATCCTGTTGTCCAGCATCAGTGTGCTGTCATACCGGACTGAGGTTTGCGTGAGTATCTGTTGTTCCATGTCTGGCTTATTGGTGTGAAGACTGGTGGTTCCCCTCCGTACAGGCAGACACTCTCCGACTTCGGAGGAAGTCATCATGATGTTCTCCAGTGCCTCTCTTCTCATCACATGATCAAAGAAAGCTGTTTGTCTCTTTCTTATTGTTGTATATAGTGTTCTATTTTCATTAATCTCTTTCAGGGAATTGTCGTTAGTTATTTTGACAGTCCAAGGAATTCACAACATTCGTCTTAGGAACCACATGCATACATAGAAAACCAAACAAATAGAAGCAAAGCCTGTGGTAGGGACCAGCTGTTGCTCTGTGAACTGTTTGGACCATCACATTTTCATAGGTCTGAGTGCATGGAGGAATATGTGACCAGTCTCTCCCTCCCTTACTGAACGAGCTATCATCAAACCCTCATCCGACAGTGTGCATGCCATTGCCAGCTTAATGTAACAACCGTTACACCAACGCTGCCATGCATGTTTACATAGCATAAATTATAAATGTCTGTGATTATGTAAATTTAAGTGGAGCTGATATAACATTTTGTTTGAATTCATTGTATATGGAAGCCAGTAAATGTAGATATAAAGACAGAAACAAACCATTGTCTCAGCTGCGTCATGTTGTCACATACCTAATGGGGAATTTCTTGTACAATGCTATTTAAAACAGCATTTACTTTACAAGACTTGATATAGGCTATATTCGGGAGTTTATCAGCACTACCCAGAGTGTCCAAAAAAGAAACTGTCATCTACTGCCTATAGTATCTTGCAGTATAGGACAGGAAGGCCTTGAACCTGAAGAATTTAGGCCACTTGGCTAGTGCATTCTGCATGAAACTGCAGGTTAGACTTTTCTTTTTTCCCCAGACAGAAAAAAATAACACCTTGCCGAGGATTCAAATCTGTTTCTCCCAAAGGAAAACTCAGCACTCTAGCCACTCGACCAGCTGCTTCTCACTAAGAGTGTGATAAGTGAAAATAAAATAATAGAATTGATCCAGAACATCAAGGACTGAGATAAGAGGAAATAATGAAAGCCTGCATCATTTGGCTGTGCACCTGAATGATGATGATAACCCAGATGTGTAGTTGTCCCATAACATTTTATGCTGAATCCCATTTCTTTGGTCAGCTCAGCATCAAAATTAGACTCACTCCCAGTGACAGAGTGAATATAGGCCTGTGTGTTCTGTTAGTTAGTCACAGTTCCAACTTCACGGCAAAGGATCACCCCATTATTCTCCGTTCCTGTGCCAGTGAATATCATACAAAATGCTCCTCACTGCCCCATGTGAAAAGTGGAATAGACAGCAGTCTCAACAAACCAACAGCCTGAACAGTTATACTATGCAGAATGCCAACACTAAAGTCTGCCACAAAAAATACAGTTCATCGTTGATGGAAGCGGCAGTCACTAGAAAACCAGCAGCCACACATTACTGCATACGGCAACCCAGGTAGTTCTGCAACCGGCTGGCCAGCATTTTTCTGAACATGCAGTTCGCATTACAAACCACAGCTAAATGTAAAAGCACTCCATACAAAATTCATAGCTCACAGTGTCGCTCCATGCACATAACACAATAGCAGGGTGATGGAACCATGCACTACCAATCCAACATGGGGAAAATGCTTTAGCAAACCATAGCCACATGCATAAACATTCCAGAGGCCTTAACAGCTCAACCACCTATCCTCCATGTTGGGGACCTGTGTGTTCTAATGGTGATAAGAGAGAACCATTTAACTGCTATAGGCTGATTGGTTGACTCTTTAAGTCTGATGCACTGCTGTCAAGTTGTTTGAGCACTGCAAACGGCTTGCATATGTCAGTGTGAGGATGGTGTTGAGACTTTCTGTCAATGTGAGGATGGTGTTGAGACTTTCTGTCAATGTGAGGATGGTGTTGAGACTTTCCTGCCAACCCGATACCACATTAGCATCTCTACGGGGACTGTTGCACAGCTCTCGTTCCCCTCTACAAGCCGAGATCAATGGAGAGTGCTTGACCAGTACTGGAACTTCACATTTGCAGAGAGGCATATAAGTATGTTGCCAGGTCATCATCCAGCATAACACATAGATTGGCTGAGATTAAGCCTAGGGTATGTATGTATGTTCATGATT
This sequence comes from Cepaea hortensis, assembly GCA_963921405.1. Taxonomy (NCBI): domain Eukaryota; kingdom Metazoa; phylum Mollusca; class Gastropoda; order Stylommatophora; family Helicidae; genus Cepaea; species Cepaea hortensis. The sequence goes on from OY992893.1 coordinate 26,325,016, forward strand.
GTTATTATGCATTATGTAGGTTAAATAATAATTAATGTTGCCAGTACGTTAATGACGATCAGTTTAAATATAACCATGTCAGAGTTTCACTTTATTGTGTCTTAGGTCAAGTTCGAAGAAAAGAAGAAACGAAAACAAGAAGAGGAAAAGATGGGTGACAAGGTAATTAGAGCATTTTTGTCATATTCTGTTTATTACTGTCATCATCATCAAGTGTCATGCCACATGGCGTAGGTGTTCATGTCTCTCCACATATCCTCTGTGTTTATTACCATAGCCTGGGAAATTAAATATCATCTCAGTTTGGCTGGTTGGTTAGAAGAAGAGTTTTAACTCTGTCAATGTGGGGCATTGAAGCTCCAGCCATCTGGTGTCCGGCTAACGAAGAGAGAATCAAACGTGATCTCCACCCTGATGATGCCTGCCAAGGTCTTCAAAATTTGCACTTTTTCTTTGAAAAGTAAAGTTAACATATTAATGGTACTTTAGCATTAGTATAGCATAAAGATATTAACCACTTCAGGACTAGTATAATCATCATCATGAGTCTTGCCAGCTGGCATATGTATACATGCATCTCCACAGATCTTTGTCCTTGGTGTTCTGGATCAGTTGTATTGATAATATTCCTTCTTTGCTCCATCATCTTAGGCTATCCAGCATAATTTATCTTGGCCTGCCCCTATTACTAATCTTTCCAATCACACAATGTTTTTCAATGATTTTCTTTTCATTACATTCCAAAGATAAAATTTTTTGTCTCTTATGGTTATATGTAGACTTTCATCAGCCTTTCCCAGGCAACCAATGAGGAGTTGTAACAGCGTTCTGTTATCCATTTTGTTTAATCAGTGAAGGAGTGAAGCCTATAGAAATTCATTGGCGAATGAATGTCCAGTATGGTGATGCATGCCAGTCAGTCCAACAAATGTATGAGTGGAGTAGGAAGATTCAAAATGGCGTGACTTCTGTGACAGACTGTTCATGACCAAGTCAGGCATACTGAGTAGTGACCTCAGAGTTGATTTTTCTACAGGAATCCAAGCACTTTATCGGCACAGGACGACTTGCATTCACCATAAAAAGAAACATTAAGGTTTTCATTTTAAGCCCACTCGTTCTCTTTGATACTGGGTGGGGTTGTGGATCAGGTATCTAGACTTATCAAATAAAGGTGTACAACCAGGAGAGGAGCAGCTGACCGAGTGGCTAGAATGCCGGATTCTCCTTCAGGTGACCTGGGTTCAAATCCTCTATAAGGTGTGGAGTTTTTTCTGTCGGGGGCAAAAAGAAATCTCTAACCTGCACAGTTCGTGGCGACAGCACTAGCCAGGCGGCCTTAATTCCTCAGGCTCAAGACACCCCCCCTCCCAATATACCACAAGGTACTATATTGGCAGTTGTAAAGGAGGACCTGTGTGAATTGCACACATTAAAAATCGCCTATAGTTGGAAATAATAATTTAAAACAAAAAGATTAGACTGAACAGACTGCTGCCAGGTTGTATTTAAAAATTAGATAACCAGCCCACAGAAAAATTTATTTATATAGGTATGTATATTGCTGGTATATACACATTTGGGTCATGTATTAGAGTAACGAAAACACTAGAACACTATGTTTAGTGTTGTTAAATCATCATCATGTTAGGATTGAAGGGATAGTCTCATTGCAGCCCCTGTATGAGGGTGTCACGCGTCAGGCCGTCACATATTCTTGGCCACAGTGTAATGAGGTAAGGTAGCCAGTTCCCTTGCTCATCACCTTTTCTCCCCAGAGAATTTTCAGAATTGTTGGACACCAACTTTTATGAGGCCGGGTCAATCCCAGAACTGTACTGATTGGAAATAATCAACCTGCTGCTGCTGGCAGGCAAGTGCTCTAACCACTGTGCCATTGCTGCCGGGATTGATTATAGTTCTATGTTATTAACCACAAAATTACATTTTTTGCTCTCACCCAGGCACCACCGAAGAAAAAGCCGAAGACAATAGAAAACATGCGGGTTCCAGATGAGACCATGGTTGATCCAAGCAATGAAGAGGTAAACTGTTTTTCATCTGTTCTATTTCATCCAGCTGTACCTTGTTGGGGATGCATTCTGCCTGTTCTTATACTTAAATATTAACAAACAGTCACTATAGAACACTAAATAATTAGACTTGCAGATTGTATGTATGTCTAGAACGGAGCATAGATGTCCCTCTATCCTGACTGGTTTTAGTGTTCAATTATATGTTTTATTTACACTCGCTTGCTTTGAACTCAAGCGTAGTAAATACCTGTGCTACTACTTCTAGTGCACTAAGCTGATTTTTGTATGTGGATTAGCTTTCTCTATTACCAGTGTTTCTCGCCATCAAGCGAAGAGGTACTTCCAACGGACCGGCATAGGTGGATATAGTTAGCACACTGGATGTTTAAGAACATGCACTCTTATTAATTTGACCATGCTGAAATCCTTGTGTGTAATTAATATGGGGGATTCTTAGAAACATTTCTTGTTATAACAGTTATTCTTCAGGTGCCTGGACTGCAGTGCAGCAGAGATCAAAGACTCTGCCATCCTCTCTTTCACTTGTTGAAGTGTTTACTATTATTTGTTGCCCTGCCTTTTAAGCTTTCCAGTTACATCTTTCTCTGTCTTTCTCTGCTTCTCTTGTCTAATATATTTGCACACATGGCTCATTTCTTCATTCCATCTCTTTTGTTGATATACCTAATAAATTTAATTTGTTTATTATTTATTGCTTTGATGAATGATCATGTAAATCCTGCGCCTCTCAGCACCTCAGCATTTGTTTTCTCAATGATATTCTCAGCATTCTTATGAAAGATCACATCTTCACTGCCTCCAGTTTCTTCCTTTCTTTACTCCTTGTCCAGCATTCACATCAATACAAAATAACAGATCACACACAACACATAAATAAGCAGATTTTGTACTTTCTGTTTCTGTTTTTTTTTTTTTTTTTTTTTTTGCAATGTTGCTGACTAATAAATCTTTGGATATGGTGTTTCTTTTCTTTACCTCTATGTCACATCTTCCGTCAGGTGTCACTGAGTGGCATAGATATTTAAAAACAACTGACCTCTTTGATATTTATACTACGCTGTTACTAAATAAAAAGCACATTAAAAGTTGCACTTTCTGGGAAACTACCATGTATTAAGTTTCGCTAATGGGTAATGATAATCCCTGTATCTCCTCCAAGGCCTTGTCAGAATGGTTTGCAGACTACTTGCAGACTGCTGTTAAATATGTATCATCAGATATATCTCAAAGAATTTATATGTTGGCCTCAAGCTTAAACTATCTCAAGATGTTCGAAGTTAAAAGTGTAATACTGAATATGTGTTAATCTACAGTGGAAGGTAGATGTGGTCTTGACATATTTTGTTATTTGATTAATATGAGATCTTAGATGTGTACTGAAACCTCGCCATATTGACAGATGATAGTTTGTTGCATTGTGTGCACAAAGACTGGACTAGAGGCTATATGTTACCCATGTAGCATGATCTTTCTTGGCCTGTCTATATCTTGGCCTGCCTAGTTTACTCCAGAGCAAAGGTAACACCAATACATCTGGAACAAGACAAGCTGCCAGATCAGCAAAGCAGTGCGCTAACTGTCCGTCTATTGGAGCTTTGATCCTAGACCGGTTGCCAACCAAGGTTTAGAGTCCGGTCTGCCCTGTCATGACATGTATTCTTTAGGTTGCATTTCCTCACACCAGGATAAGGCTTGTACCCTCCCATTTGCTCTCCTCCACCGGAAGCCGTTGGCACAATGTGGAATGTCGGGTTTGGTGAGCGCTGCCAAACATCTGACGCTAACAGAAAGCAGGTAGTATCGTCTGCTGTTACATGGTAGCTGAGTCATATCTGACTAGATTTGACAGGTGATCTTAGATACATTTCTTATGATAAATATAAAGTTAATAATACATGTTCATGTGTATTTAGGCAATGATAAGCCTTCAGACGGATGAGATGGCACCTTACTTCAATCAAGAAACAACTCCAAAGATTTTGATCACCACTTCTGATAGACCAAAACAGGTTTGTTCAGCTGTGTGATTGTCTTTAAGAGTGCCAAGTGTCTCCTTGTAATACATGTTATTACAATAAACAGTAAGAGATTGTTATGTATGTTAACTCATACACACCTAAAATGTTATACCCTCTAAATGAGGAAGCCAATTAAATATTCTTATACCGCCAAAGAACAAAAGATTGCCTGGGAAAGGCTAATGAAGGTAAAACTTTATATACACCTATAAGAAAGAGACAAACAGCATTCTTTGGTCATGCAATGAGAAGAGAGGCATTGGAAAACATAGTGACAACTGGAAAGATCAGTGGAAAAAGAGGCAGAAGTAGACTGAGAGAAATGTCATAGAGGAATGTCAACAGCAGATTTGATCCAGAACACCGGGGACTGAGGTTTGTGAAGAGACATGAACACCTACCCCAGTTGTTAGGGCACAGGGTGATGATGATACTGTTCCACACAAGTCTGGGAGCCTGTGAAAGCAATTAATTTGTTTAAGGTAAATTTTATGGCTCCTTTTGGGGTGCCTTCTTATCTCAGCTTAAATATATACAAAGAAGTAAGTTAGGAATAGATAACATTATATTTAGTGGGTAGGTAGGTTGATGATGTATCCCGCATAATTTATAGGCAATTTTTGTATGAGCCTGTATATTTTCTTGAATCCAGGTTTACATTATAAGTTTAATTGATCTTTATTGTTGTCCTACATAAGTGTACTAAGTTTTTAATGTAAAGAAGAAATAAGGAAAAGAAAGGAACAAAAAAAAAATACATGTTAACAGTGAAGACAAGATGAAAAAAGTGTTCACGGTGGGAAGTTGTGTATGCTTCGTGACTATCATGTCAAAGAGACAGTGACTATCATGTCAGACAGTGATCATGTCAAAGAGACAGTGTTTGTTGGTTTGTATTAAAATGTCCAGCATACCTGCTGATAATTGTTAGTATTTGGTTTTCTCTGTCATTGATCTATATATAAATTATGCACGGGAGAGTCAGCTTATAAAAGACATAAGGAAAAAAACAAAAGGAGTAAAATCGACAGCAAAGGTGGAATAAATAATCATATGTGGAAAAATTCTAGTCAAACGAGGAAAAGGATGGGAAGACATGGAAAGATGTATATGGAAAGAAATAGCTGAACAACACAAAATATAAGCAATAATTCCACTAAGAATTTGTTGGATTGGAGTGACTGGTTCATCAATATCTCCTCGAGGCCAAGCATCTAAGAAGAGAAAGAAAGAGTCAATAAGTTTAGTTTAACCAAGTGAAACAAACAAACATTTTTGGTGACATGTTTTTAGTGTGTGTGCATCTTTTTTTTTTCTACAGAAAACCAACAATTTTTGCAAAGAGTTAAAGAAAGTGATCCCAAATTCATTTATCAAGTATCGCAGGGGCCTGGACTTGAAGAAGATCATACCCCAGGCAATTGCTAGAGAATTTACGGACATCATTGTCATCAATGAGGACGCAGGAGAGCCTAGTATCCTTATGGATATCCGTTTGTTTCTGTATATGACTTTTTGTTACTGGCATTAAGTCTCTGAATGTGCATGTAACATCATGTTAGTGGAATTAATCACCTAATGTGTACAGAAGAAGTGCATCTCTTGTTGAGAGCATTCTACAGGACTACAACTTTGTTGATGATGAGCTTGGCTTCCTCTGTGTTTGTTTGTCATTTGATTTCACTTTGTCTGTCTTTGTTTTATCACCAGTGGGTTTCTTTACAGAACTGACTCTTGGCACAGGCTCCCAGAGTATTCCTGCAGGTTGTCATTGAAGGTGGTGTCAATTGCTTCAATCCTGTGTTGCTGTCTTTGCTGATCTCTGTGGTTTGACTGGGCTAGTATCACTCAGTGCTTATGATGTGTGTGCTAGTAGTTCCTTTTAAAACTGGAAACAAAAAATACTTGTAAATGCCAAACATGACTGTTTGATTCTTTTGTGTTCCTGTATCATTTCTGTATGTGACCTTGACAAATGTCAGATGGCATGGTATTGTGTCACCTGCCAGACGGCCCCACTGCAGAGTTCAAGATGATGAATACCAAACTGTGCAAGGAGTTGAAGGTATTGTTGCTGTGTTTATTATGTCATAGATCAGCACAGCATATAAGAACTGGCTGGAAATGCTCACTTCCATTTTGAATTGATGTTATTTGTACATTGTTAGATGTTAGATGTGATTGAATATTCCAGTGATGCTTCCATGTGCATATGTATATGTATACTCCTAAGGTTAGGTCACCATTGTCCATATTTGATTAGTCCAAAGGGAGCTATGGGGGAATAGTGGTTAATAAGTCTACTAAGACAATAGTTATATCTCTAGCAGAGACACCCTACCTCACAAGAATGGGTTCCAGTTTTCTGAATTTACTGGTAATTGCATGGGAAGGATTGGTGACAAGGAAGGGAACTGGCCAATCAACCTCATGTGAAGACCTAACAATCTGACACCCCATTGTCAGTATCTGCTATGGAACTATTTTACTTTATATGCCAAGGACTAGATTCTCTAGTAGACTTGAGTACCATCCCCCATCTGCACTCCTATTTGGCACATGACTAACTGGCAACTTGCCATATTGACAAATAGGGTGATACCTCTCCGTAGCACAAAACCTGGGGTGAATTTAGAGACTATGTGTTGCCCATGTAGCATGATCCCTCTCTCGGCCTGTCTAGTTTACTCCAGAGGAAAAGTAACACCAATACATCTGGAACAAGACAAGCTGCCGGATCAGCAAAGCAATACTCTAACTGTCCACATATCAGAGCTTCCATTCTAGACCAATCGCCGACCAAGCTATAGGGCCTGGTCTGCCATACTATGATATTTAGTCTTTATTTTGCATTTCATCATACTAGGGTACGGCTTTTACCCTCCCAGTTGAGCCCCTTCTTCCAAAGCTGTTGGCACAACGTGGGCTGTCGGGTTTGGTGAGCGCCGCCCAACATTCAGCGCTAACAGAAAGCAGATAGTACCATCTGCTGTCGTATGGTAGCTCAGTTATATCTGTCTAAGACCCAATTTTCACGTGCATAACACTAATTGTATAAATGACATACAATACCTAAAGTCAGATTTGTGTCTACACGCTAGTGTCGTATGGTAGCTCAGTTATATCTGACTAAGACCTGATTTTCATATGCATAACACTAAATATCTAAATGACATACAGAGCCAAAAGTAAGATCTGTGTCTAGTGAAAAAGGTCAACAGAAAAATACAATCATGCATTCTAACATTACAGAGGCTTGGGGAGATGACGGAGCATGTTCCTGAGGTCAACATACACAACTTTACCACTAGACTTGGTCTGACTGTTGGACGAATGCTGACCTGCTTGTTCCCATGCAGACCAAACTATCACGGCAGAAGGGTTGTCACTTTTCACAATCAGAGAGATTACATCTTTTTCAGACATCACCGGTGAGTGGACTTTCAAACTTGTAGTATGATTTCATATTTCATGAATGAAAATGAATAAATGTTCATGATTTACTAGGCAAGTTTAGTTTCAGTACTTTGCCATCACTTTCTGAACAAGAAGTCAACATTTAAGTACAACTGACCCGTGTGAAATAAACCCGCTACACTGCTGTCAGCAGTGATAATTTCACTTTGAGCTTGTTAAACCTCTCGGCCATGTCAACTTCTTTCAATCATTCATTCATTAACACGTCCTTGGCAGAACCAACTCCCATAACAACCTTCCAGAAAACTTCTTGGTCATAAACAAGATGTCCTATACACGATGTCAACCTTTACAAATGGAAATATTTATGTAAATTTTACTTCTTGCTTTGTTCCTGCTTTGTTTCCTATATGTGAATTGGTGTTGTTGCCATAACTGCCATGGTAACCACAAGAGAGTAGGAGTATTCATTCTATGTTCTGCTTCATGATCTGGCATGTGTTGACACCAGGCGTACACACTCATCTTTTATAAGGACTTTGTGGATAAATGATGTTTAATTGCAACAACGTGGTAGTGCAGTGGCTTGCCGGCTGGCATTGTTGTCATGTGTATGAATCTCCCTGGGGGAAGATTTGACAACATTGACCTGGACACCCCAGTTGACCCAGTCATGGGACTCCATATTTGACCCAGTCATGGGACTCTCCAGTTTACCCAGTCATGGAACTCTCCAGTTGACCCAGTCATGGGACTCTCCAGTTGACCCAGTCATGGGACTCTCCAGTTGACCCAGTCATGGAACTCTCCAGTTGACCCAGTCATGGGACTCCCTATTTGACCCCATCTTCTCTAGTTCCATGTCCGTGTTCGTAGTCTTCAGTGCACTAAGTGCCTTCTCAGATCTCATAATAACAGGCTTCTTTCAAAGTTGATTCCCAGGTACTGTAGGCTACTTTCTCTGTTAACATTTCTGCTGTTGATTGTGATGCCTGAGACGTTACCCCTAACAATGCTATTGTCCAGAGAGCACCATAACAGAGATGCTTTTTCTGGGTTAAGGACACTATTGACATCTGTACATCAGTCAGTCACTTTTTTTTTTACTACCCAATGCCTATATGGAAGGATATCATCTGCAAATGTCAGTATCCTTCCAGTTCCTGGTACTTCAGTGCTGGCAGTCTTGCTTGTGCAAGTAAACATTGAACAGCCCAGATGAGATTGCAGATCCTTGTGGTAATCTCAGAGTTGATTTAGAGAAGAATGAACAACCAGTAATGTACAGTTAAAATAAAGGTTGATAACTGCTGAAGAAAATTTGATCATTTGCAGAAGGAAGAAATGCGAACTATGCAGAGGGAAAGATAGGTGATAATGTGCTGAAAATGGTGCTTTACGACTGACTGACTGACTGACTGACTGACTGACTGACTGACTGACTGACTGGCACCTTGCCGTCTTGAGAGGTGATATGTTTATTAAAGAAATGGAGTTAAACTCTCCACAACAAAAAGCTTGGGCTGGATTCAAAGACCACATGTTGCCCATGCAACATGATCCCTCTCTCAGCCCTCCTAGTTTACTCCAGAGGAAAAGTAACACCAGTACATCAGGAACCAGGCAAGCTGCAGAAGCTGCTGAATCAGCAAAGCAATACTCTAACTGTCCGCTTGACGGAGCTTCGGCCCTAGACCAGTTTGCCAACCTGCCGTGAATTTAGTCTTTAGGTTACATTTCCCTGCACTAGGGTAAGGCTCGTACTCTCCCAATTGCGCTCCTGCACCCAATACCATTGACACAATGTGGGGTGTCTGGTTTGATGAACATCGCCCAACATTCATCGCTAACTGAAAGCAGATAGTACTGTCACATGGTTGCTCAGTCTATGAAAAAGGTGCTTTATGGAAAATGACAATATCCATCTTAACATGGAAGCTATCAACCATTAGTTGTGTTTTTTATTATTCCAACACAGGTACCACTTCAGAAACGCTGAGAACGTAGGTTTGCAGGAGCTGGGTCCCAGATTCATTCTGCGTTTGAGGTCCTTACAAAAAGGGACATTTGATTCCAGATATGGAATGTATATATGGTCTCACAAGGTATGTATGATTGTCTTGTTTTGTGATGCACCTTAAGGTGCATATAAGGGCCTTTTACTTTTAATCCCTTGATCATAGTGTGTGCCGGTGCAAGAGGTTACTTGGGCATGCCTTCCACTCTCCAAGTAGACTTGTCATCATGTTAGTTAATTAGTCGCTGTTCCAACTTCACAGCAATGGGTCATCCCCATTATGCTCCATTCCTGTGCCAGTGAATATCACACAAAATGCTCCTCACTGCCCAATGTGAAAAGTGGAAAAGACAGGAGTCTCGGCAAGCCAACAGCCCGCACAGGTATACTGCATAATGCTACCGCCAGAATGCCAACATCGTCATCATGTGCCATCTAATAAGTGTGGGTTGCCATGGATCACCATCTGACATCTGTCTTGGATCAGGTCTGTAAATATGATACAACTGAGGAAGCACATCTGACATCTGTCTTGGATCAGGTCTGTAAATATGATACAACTGAGGAAGCACATCTAACATCTATCTTGAATCAGGTCTGTAAATATGATACAACTGAGGCAGCACATCTGTCATCTATCTTGAATCAGGTCTGCAAATATGATACAACTGAGGCAGCACATCTGACCTTTGATTGCAAGCTTAGTCTCCCTCCAATAAGCACGTGGGAAATAGGTAAAGAGATATCCAATTGGGGAATAGATAGTAGGGAGAAGGGCTTATTGCGTACAAGGGGCCTCTTACCTGTTCATGATGGTGAAGAGAGGTATTTTGTAATCATGTTTCTCCAGCTGGATACAAACCCAGTACATCTCTATTCAGAGGCTGTATCTGTAGACTAATCCAACACAAACACACGCACGGACATCAGACACACACACACACATAAATGAAAGGACGAATTAGCTGGCTTCGAGGAAGGAACACTGAAGTTGCAGGGTGACTTAATACTGTCAGTAAATGATTGTGTGTGCAAGGGAAAACATATCAATAACTACATGGAGTCACGACGGATGGAATCTGGGGTCCAATTAAATGCTTGAGGACAGAGTAGATATGTCGTAACAACTAGTTACTGGATCTGTGCAGGTCCGCATGGTCGAATGAGTAAGAACACATGTTTTTAAACATCCCATGTGCTTATGCCGAGGTTAGGGGTTCAACCCTATACACCAGACAGCTGGACTAAAATGTTGACTGTCGTCCTTGACTAGAGTAGATGTGCCTGTAACTAACTAGTTACTGGATCTGTATGGATTGATACCCATTGATATCTTCCATGGGACAGAGTAGATGTGCCTGTAACTAACTAGTTACTGGATCTGTATGGATTGATACCCATTGATATCTTCCATGGGACAGAGTAGATGTGTCGTAACCAACTAGTTACTGGATCTGTATGGATTGACACCCATTGATATCTTTTATGGGACAGGGTAGATGTGCCATAACCAACTAGTGCAGTGGTATTAGTGTTTCATGACAAACATTTACAAACTGGCACATTTGATCTAGTCTTAGTTACTAAGCAAGCTTGTAATTTAAGGTTGTGCTTCTCATAATGTTGTCCCTGTCACTGTTATTTCATGACTTTAAAGTATAACCGTTATAATCATTTATTTATTTCTTATATTCATGTCAACATTTATTTCCTCTTCCACAGCGTCACGAAATGGACACAAGCAGGAGAAAGTTCCATCTGTGATTTCTTGTATTTAGTATAATTATTTATCATGTTGCTTTAGCCAATCTGTTTCCCTGGCCTACAGCAGATATTTTGAATACGACCACAATCTGACTACAGGCAACATTTCTTCTTGTTTTTAAAGATATGTTAAATCTCGCAGTAATTTCTTCCCAGTATTTCTCAGTTGCATTTCTTCTTCATTCTTCTGTTGAGTTGACATTTTTTACTAAAATTTTCAATAAATTGAACATGATCTGTTATTCACATTAAATACCAGAACAGTTATTTTTTTTTCTTATCTTGTTGTGTCTCCTGCTCACAGCTCTTTGGAGCACCTCATTTTGTTACCTCATTTTGTATCTATTTATTTAGTGATTATAATAACACGTCACCACACATACACCTACGTTTAGTGTGAAAGAAGTGTTACTACAAACATTGTATCATTATTTTGGGCGAGTAGTGTTATGCTGACAACATTGGAATTAGTAGAAAATTGTAAAAGCAAGGCGGATTGCCCATTTAGTCCACTAACCAGGGTAATGTGAAACCATGTGATCAGGTGGCAGATAGAGCATGATAGCATCTGACAGATAGTTGGTTATGGCATCAAGTTCTCAATGGTAGGCGAAGGATGTCATTACAGATACAATGCATGTGGTCAGTGCCAAGATGGAAAGCAATGGCAGATGTCAGTGTTCATTTCATGGTTTGTTAGTCGGTGTGTGTGTGTGTGTGTGTGTGTGTGAGGATTGTCTTGTCATTGTGTGTTTAAGAGTTAATGTATGATCACCAAAATGTAAATGATACGATGACAATGAGTTACTGGGCCTAAAAGAGCAATGACAACATAAATACCCGTCAGCAGTTTTGTCACGTGTATTCATGGCCAGCTAGGAAAACAGATCAGAGCTTTCACATTTTTATGAAAGGAATTTAAAAACGAAACAAATATATACTGAAAGATAGAATATTAAAGTCTGTGGGTGAATGAGCAGTTATGAGAATACTACTTCATGTAAAGCTGTAAGAATCATATAGAATATAAGAACAACACCTGACATTATTGGTCTGAAGTACCAATGCTGACATGTGTAATTGTATGCACAATACAATATTAACTTTAACTGCTATAAAGTTGGTGTTTTACTTCATTGTGTGCCCAATAACATTATTAGTTACTGAAGTCCATATCTGTTACATCAGTATATAACATAGTGTATATGTTTCATTTAGCTTGTCATTGTTTGTTTAGTGTGCATGACATTGATTTTTTTGTCTAGTCCACACTCTTGAGCCTTTGAGGCCAGTACATCTGGAGTGTGCAGGCTTCATATCTGCACATGAAGAAGATGTTGGTACAGACCCAAAGAAACACAGGACACGTGGGTCATTCTTATCTCAGGAGTACTTCCATAAGTGTGGTTTCTAACGGAGCACAAATTCCAGTATGCTCTCCATATAGGGATGGTTGACACTCTGGGGGTGATTTGCATACACTAATGGGGTCATGTAAACAAGAGTGGGTGGGGTTTTATTGCAAAGACAAATGGACAGTTTTTTTGTGTGTGTTGTTGTTGGTGCGTTCACTTGCTTTAAACTCAAGCGTGGTCCACAGACACGCTACTACTTCTGGTGCACTGGATTGATGTTTGCATGTGGATTAGCTTTCCCTATTACAATGTCCCTCGACATTAGGTAAACCCACTCTGTCTTCTAAGATATCTGTAATGTAAGTCCCCAAGTGAAGGATAACATGTTAACATTTTAGTTATACTGACTGGTGTAAGGGTTGAACCTGCTACCTCAGCATTAATACACCAGATGTTTAAGAAAGAGCGCTGCTATCCATTCAGCCATGCTGACCTCTGGACACAGCTTAAAAAGGGAGAAATTGGCATATTCTAATACATCTGGCATGAGAATGGAAGCTGAGCCTGTGACTGCCACTTAATGATAGTTGAGGACAGCTCAGCCATAGGTTTGGAAACTGGTATGCTCCCTGTGTTGTGGCTAACATCGTTCACCAGGACAGAGATTGTGGTCAATTCATGTATTTTCTGCCCAGGGCATGCAGCTGTGTGGCGCAAGGAACATGCTGAAAGATAAGTTGCTGCTGCCCATCCCTGCGGAAAACTACTTTATGATAAAGGTGATGTGGTGAAGGCTGTCTGACTTCAGGCTGAGAGTACAGCTGAGCAGATGGAGTATCTGTATCTTGACAGACTGGTTCAGAAGGGTGCTACTCTGAGTAGAGGATCTGGGCAATTCTGAAATCATATAGAAAAAGGCAGGAAGATTTGTAATCAAATTGCTACTGGAATAATCAACGCCGGTACTCTGGTGTCTTTTGAAGAGGGTGGTGGGTGGAGCTTGTGTGGGAAATGCTGATCACATGGATGTTGATTCTTACATTCAGTATTCAGGTTGGTGATGGCGTAAAACTCTAGCAGGTCAACATTCCTGAATATACAGGCAACAAAGTGGCATCTGATGGATTATGTGGTAGGTAAGGAAAAGAATAGCCACATCTAAAGATTCTTTTACTTATATCATGAAAAACAGAAATATCACAAGCACAACAGGACGCAGATGTGTTTCCAAGGCACAAGGGCCAGGTTTTATACTGGTATCACGATGTTCTCGATGATAAGTGCGTGATATGGTCGTTGTCTAGGTAACGATACTCCTGGTGTGTCAATTGAGCTATCTAACTGTCTTACAATATAACTCACCCACGCAGTGCACATTCACCAGTCATTAAACAAGATTGAGTTTGCGCACATAATCCTTTTAATGCAGACTGAACACGGACACAGATAACATATTTATATATCCACAGAATATATATCCTCCTCACAATGTACCACATACACATCCCTGCCTTCTCACGGCCTGCTTCATATCAGATCCCCAAGACAGTTAATCCAGCTACTATCCACCGCTGGACCTCACACAATACACCCACACACTGGGTCTAGCCTCCACTAATTATTTCAACCCACTCTGGGTTTAGGCCTCCCTTAACTATCCAACCCCCACTGGGTTTTAGGCCTGCATTCACAACTGCGAGAACAACACCACAAAAGATCTGACCCACAGTCAGTCTAAGCTCCCACGTATTAGCCCACCGATCCGCTCGGCGCCAAAACATCAACTGTCCTCCAGTGACCCGACTGCTCAGTCGGTCCCAGCTTCCACTGCGAAGTCAAAGTTTTCCACTGTCTTTTAACCCTGCTGTGTAGCCCCTCCCTGGGCTCCCCACAACATTACACCCCAGCCTAAAACTGTCTCTCTCCCCATCCACCCTGGGGGTCTCCACTCACCCTCACCATTATTTTTCATGGCTGGTTGTTTTTCTCATAGTCTCGCTACTGGGGTCACTCACCTCAATGTCAATGACCCAGGCATATGTCATTACCCCCCTCTTAAAAGAAAACATCGTTTTCAAATGTTGGGAGACTAATCCTTATCAAATATGTGACCTGGGTAGCCCTAAGTATGACTCCATCTTACTTTAGCTACCCCACTGAATAATACATCAAGTAGTCATATCAGACTACCATATTACCAACACATCAATACCACCAACTTTCCATCTTGTGTACCAATGCATGAACTAATACATCACATAATAATAAACATCATAGGAAACATAATATCTGTGTACCTGCAGGTCTATTAACATCCTCAAAAAGACACAACTATTTGTGTACCGACCTTATATCAGGTGGTTCTTTTCTTGCCTCAAACCTCCACCTATTTCTGTCGATGCTGTGTCTACCCTTCCTGTACCCATGCCTCATGTTTCCTATATCTTTAAAACATCTGTTTGCTAATCCTGGTTCAGTGATGTCGTTAACACTCTTTTGAACTGCCTTAACTTTGCAATCTACATATTGTACCGTTACACTGGGATCTCTGTTTAGTCTGACCTCTTTATTAAATCCTGGCCAATATACCTGGTATCCTGCTCTATGCTGCTTCCGCCTTACTCCTATGTGCCCTGCACATGCCCTATCCTGAGCTGTTCTTGTATATCGGTCTCTATGTGTTAACGGTAATACTATTTGCCCACATGCAGTTCCACCATCTGAAAACCTGCGAGTGAGACCATTGTTCTTCCTTTCGAAGCACCATCTACCCTTTGATTGTCTATGTCTCACTTTACTACATCCTTGGAAACATTTGTCGAGAGTAGTATCTTGTCTCTGGGAGTCACTAACGTTATGTTTGAGATCCATTCTCACCTGCTCAGCTGTACTATCCTTGCCCTGAGTTCCTGTGTCTACTTCACGTTCCTCTTCTTGTTCAGCTATACTCTCTAATTTAGGTTTTCTTTTGGTACCTACCTCGCTACTACTTAAACTATGTTTCTGGTCCCAATAAACTACTTCTTCTGTACAATCTTTAACTCCTGGCACGTTTCCGATGATCAAATCTGCCACTGGTGAGTCTAGAACACACGCTACCACTCTTCCTGTGATATATGGTGTTTTTACTGCTATCACGGCTAATGGGTAGAATTCTACTGTACCATTAAATGTTATGCATCTAATCTTTTCCCCTGTGTACTCCGAGGGGTTCACTAAGCTTTTTCTAACTCTGATAGACGTACACCCAGAATCTCTAATTGTTAATGCTGGCCTATCATTAACGAAACCATGGTGCATCTTCATGCTTCCACCTGCATGGACTGCTAATCCTGCTTTCACTGTATGACCACACACTAAGACCGGCTGACCGTCTTTCAAAAAAGAGGTTTGCACCCACTACAATCTTCATTGTTGATAGTCTCAATCACTTGTGCTGCATTAGAATGCTCCGTTTCCCTCATCGTACAATGATAGCTGACATGCCCCTTCTTTCCACATTTGAAACATATGATTTCCTTCCTTGTGTTACTTGTTGGCTCACTGGATAGTTGTGCATCACATTGTGCTGCCTTGTGTCTCCGGCTCCCACAATTCCAGCATCCGGCATAACTATTTGGATGTCTCTGGAAATTCCCCCTTTTGTATGGGTACCGTCCTGCTCTGCCAAAATGGTTGCCACGGAAACCATTATCTTGACACTCTTGTTGTTCATACTTCTGTGCTGAATCCACACTTTTCGATCTTGGTCTAATAACTGGATTCTGGTCCTGTTTTGTGTACGCTGCACAGACTATTTCCTCAGTTATTTGTCTACCAATAGAACTGTTTGGATGTGCAGTCATGTAGTTTTGCCCTAACTGTGACATTGTGTCTATGTCCTTTGGCTTACGTTCCTTAAAGAAAGCTACTAAGTTTGTATTGCATTTGGATACTACCTTGTCTCTTAACATTAAATCCACTAATTTATTAAAATCTTTCCTTACTTCTGCAAGCTCCATCCATTTATTAAATGTGTTCTTTACTGTGTTAACAAAATCTGTGAAATCTTGATTTATCTCTGGCCCTAATTGTCTAAACTTTGTTCTATATCTGTGCTCCGTTAGTTGGAATTTTGTAAGCAGACGTTGACGCAAAATAGTGTAGTTTCTTTTTTCCACAGGTAAATTAAAGATTGTATCTAGGGCCTTACCCGTAAGAAACTCGCCAAGTCGCATCGCATACTCTCCCTCTGGAATACCTAACACTTTCGCTGATGCTTCGAATCTTCCCAGATAAGATTCAAGATGGTCCCGGTCTGTAAAATATGGCAATTTCAATCGTTGTGATGACTGTGAAGGTCTTCTGCCTTCCTCACTTTGACCTTTAGATGAAAATTCTAACTTTTTAAATGCAATTTGAGTTTCCATTTGACACTTGAGCTTCTCTTTCTCAATTTCCATCGCATTTGTTTGTTTTAACTTTTCAAGTTCTAGTTGTTCCATTTCTAGTTTTACTTGTGTCTCTCTCTCTTCCTGTAGACGCTTGTGCATCACATTGTGCTACCTTTTCTTCCTGTAGGCGTTTTGCCTCGTGTTCATTATGCCTCTCCTCTCTTTCCCAGTGTTGAACTTCTTTCAATTTTGCTTCTGCAAACTCCTGTAACTCTTTACCTTTCAGGCCTGTTCGTTCACCTGCTTCAATATATTCCATTAAAGTAGGCATCTTGTACTTGTGGACCTGTTGCTGTCTGTCAGCCAATTATAAATGTAAAGACTCTGCTGCTAGTCTTTGTGTGCCTTCCCTAAGTACACCACCACTCAGACTGTACGTAAATTCGTAGTACTAATAATATCACTCTTTACTCACCCAGTCACTCTACAAGTAATAGGTAGTGAGGGGGGAATATTACCTATACTCCCTCGTATATATATAAATCCAATAGCTGTAGAAAATTTCTGGAAATATTGTTAAACATACATATAAATACATATACAAACGAATTTATGATCCACACTAAGTGTTGCTATAAAACGCTAGACGCACAAGCTGAGTACACGGAGACGGTGATCACAAAGAAATAAACCACAGTAACATCCACAAGCTTGTGTAGGGACGACCACAGTGTGCGTAATATATGTAAACTGACACCGAAAACAGTCTATATAGCAGAATTGGTCGCAAGAGTTACAATAATAACACATATATACTCAAAGAAATAAAATATCATACATAAAAATAAGAAGAAGAAAAGAAGGAATCTCAAATCAATAATATACACAGATTTGACGCAATACACAACGGCTCTAGATATTGGTTAGGACCACAGTGCCAATGCACACCTCGCTAACTTTTTAAGCATTGTCCTTACAAAAATATCGTAAGCACAAGAACCACGTTTTGCCACACCTATCCTGATTTAGATAGAAATTGCAAAAAATGTCTACCCAACAATAACATATACATATATAGATACACAAACGATAAAGACAGTTAAAACGACCAGAGCAAACAAAATGTCCAAATGGCTGGCCGACCAATATGTGCTTCTTAATCCGTCACCAAAGGTTATTATTTTGCTGTTAATAGTTTTTCACAATAGGCTGGAAGTGTCTGTTGGTTAAAATTCCGAAATGTCTACGACGTCAAATTCCAAAACGACCCCTTGATTTGTTGCGTGGTGACTGAATTTCACGTGGTGATCACAAGTTCCACCCGTCGAAAAAATTGAAGGTGATAGTAGTTATCCAAAATGTTCTGTCTCGACACAGTCCGTAACGTTATTGTGCTTTCTCTAGACGTGGTGACACCATAGTAATAATACAAACGTCTTTATACCTTCGTTGCGGAGATGGCGCTTTGCTGTATCATAAATGTGATAGATTTACGTTTAAAGACAAAGTTCAACACAAAAAATGGCAGCAAATGTCCAGCGCTTTACATTTGTATATATAAATCCTTATTGGCAAAGAAATGCGTCCACTGTTGCGATGACGACACGTGATAGTTAGAATGTTTGCTTATAACAGGGTAATGATAACAAAGACGAACATAAAGTCTGGTTTTCGTTCAAAAACACCTTGTTTATCCAGTTCTCCTCTGGAAAATTTTAGTAAATATCCACTGCATCGGCCTTGACCCTACAGGTCAACCTCAGTCAGTACTCTGTATCACAATAATACACACTTAATCTGTCTGTAAACTGACCGGAAACTTTTCCCGTTATCCACACAGACACCTGTCCTGCCCCAACACGGCTGTGGTAGGGGTACCGCACTACCCCCGTCTGTCACCCCTCCTGGTGAATCGGCAAATGTCAATTCTGTGTTACACATCCATGTAACTCTCCCCTTCCCGGGAGTTCACTGTTCTCAGTACTTTACCTGTACTGTCCACTGTCCTCGTAAACAGCGCTGACCGTCTCTCAACCCGGCCTTGATTCAGCTGTTTTTATCCTTCTTGAATTCAGCGTCCCCACACGTCCTTTTGACGGCGTCGAAAATTCTTGACCAGTCGACCTGCGACCACACAGTGCGTTGCCTCGCCACACACACCTGTCAATATCTTTGATTTTCAGTCCTGTCTTTATCTCCGACAGTGATACTGTTCTGCCATCAAATTTACCTGTCGTGACCTTCACGTGAACTGTCTGTTATCTGCTCACCAATTGTCACCCAGGCGCAAATCTTGTCTTTATGCCGTGGATACGCTCCGCTGTCCCCCCCCCCCCTCTCTCTCTCTCTCTCTCTCTCTCTCTCTCTCTCTCTCTCTCTCTCTCTCTCTCTCTCTCTCTCTCTCTCTCTCTCTCTCTCTCTCTCTCTCTCTCTCTCTCCCTGAGTGAGAAATGTTATTTTTACCTGGTTTTCCGTTAACTGTCTGCTAGCTTGGGTGTTCACTTCGTCTGTCTGTGTTAATTACCTGGCGCACACACAAAAGAGTTCATATTAACCTCTTGAAGCAACAAAATCCAAATTGTCAAGGGTTTGTTAGTTTGATGGAACGAAGTCACCAGATAATAACTCCTCTCTCAGCGAAGAGCCCACAGATATCTCAATGTTGCACGGTGTTCCTTGACCGAATGCAGCTGTCAGCAAATCTTTACTAAGCGACGAGCTCCTAGATCTCTCAGAATGACAACAATGTCTATATAGTTCTTGACCGGAGAGCTCCCAGATAATAATGTACTGGGTTTCTTGATCGGACGAGCCTTCCAGATAATATCACGATGTTCTCGATGATAAGTGTGTGGTATGGTCGTTGTCTAGGTAACGATACTCCTGGTGTGTCAATTGAGCTATCTAACTGTCTTAATATATAACTCACCCCCGCAGTCATTAAACAAGATTGAGTTGGCGCACATAATCCTTTTAATGCAGACTGAACACGGACACAGATAACATATTTATATATCCAGAAAACAATGTAATCCACAGAATATATATATTCTCCTCACAATGTACCACGTACACATTCCTGCCTTCTCACGGCCTGCTTCATATCAGATCCCCAAGACAGTTAATCCAGCTACTATCCACCGCTGGACCTCACACAATACACCCACACACTGGGTCTAGCCTCCACTAACTATTTCAACCCACTCTGGGTTCAGGCCTCCCTTAACTATCCAACCCCCACTGGGTTTTAGGCCTGCATTCACAACTGCGAGAACAACACCACAAAAGATCTGACCCACAGTCAGTCTAAGCTCCCATGTATTATCCCACCGATCCGCTTGGGGCCAAAACATCAACTGTTCTCCAGCGACCCGACTCCTCAGTCGGTCCCAGCTTCCACTGCGAAGTCAAAGTTTTCCACTGTCTTTTAACCCTGCTGTGTAGCCCCTTCCTGGGCTCCCCACAACATTACACCCCAGCCTAAAACTGTCTCTCTCCCCATCCACCCTGGGGGTCTCCACTCACCCTCACCATTATTTTTCATGGCTGGTTGTTTTTCTCGTAGTCTCGCTACTGGGGTCACTCACCTCAATGTCAATGACCCAGGCATATGTCAACTGGCCAAAACCTACTAACACATCCTAGTCGTGCGTCCTGAGCAACAGGTCCCTTCGGGGTCCTGGCTAAAGTAGTAGGACCGCTGATTCTTCCGAAGTCGGAGAGTATCTGCCTGCACGGCGCAGAACCACCAATAAGCCAGACATGGGACAACTGATACTCACGCAAACCTAAGTCCGGTATGACATCACACTGATGTTGGACAACAGGATGTCTTCATCTGACATACAGGACTTCACGCTAGAGAACACAGCCAGCAAACGCAAGCAACAAATACAACAACAATCCACTTACTGAAATGTATGTGGCTTGTTCTTCTGTCATTACCATCGTCAACTTCCACACTTTCCGTCAACATTGTGGCGAGTTGATGTTCCAGCGCCGGATGGGTGTCATTCTGTGTGATTGTACAATGTCTTTGATGTCATCAATCCCTTTTCTTATTCGGCATCCTCTTACTCTCGTAGCAGATCTTTGATGTAGGGCCATTGGTGGTAGCTGATGGTGTTGCATCCTAACGAGATGTCCTGAGCATTTTTATCTTATGTCTTTCAATATATGTGGCACAAGATGTTGATCCCACAGGCGTATGCTGCAATGGGAAATTTGCATGCTCTTAAAAATCTAATTTTTGTAGTTCTATCTGTCCTTCTCCACAATTTATTCAGTTGTTTTAGTCTTTGAAGAGCACTAGATATTCGTATTTTTATCTTCTTTCATTGTGTCACCATTGTTGGTAATCAATGATCCAAGATATTCAAAATTGTCCACCACCTCGAAGTTTTCCTAATCATATATTTCTTTCTCTATAATAGTTTTATCTGTATGCATAATCTTTGTTTTTGCTATGTTAAGATATAAGTTGACGGATGATAGTGGTTTAAAAAAAAAGGCATAATAACCTCTCCTTAGCCCAAAGCCTGGACTGATTTGTAGAGGTCATGTGTTGCCCATGCAGCATGATCCCTCTCTCGGCCTGCCTAGTTTACTCCAGAGGAAAGGTAACACCAAAACGTCTGGAACAAGTTAAGCTGCTGGATAGCAAAGCAAAGCTCTAATTGTCCGCCTGTCAGATCTTCAATCCAGACCCGTTGCCAACCAAGGCTAAGGGTCTGGTCTACCCTGCCATGACACTAAGTCTTCATGTTGCATTTCCTCGCATCAAGATAATGTTTGTACACAACCCAATTGCGCTCCTCTGCCCAAAGCCGTTGGTACAATGTGGGATGTCAGGTTTGGTGAACACCGCCCAACATTCGGCTCTAATGCAAAACGGGCAGTACCGTCTACTGCCATACGGTAGCTCAGACATATACGGCTAAGACCTGACTAACAAAGTAACACTAACTTAATTAAAATACCAGACATCATAGAGGATGGAGGTCAAGATCGCCGTTGTCTGATCCAGACCGGGCATTGGAAGAAGTCTTACCAAGTATGAACACAATCTGCGCCAGTCAAACATAGGGTGATAACGCAGTGGCTGGTTTGTTTGCATAGCTGCCCCCCCCCTCCCCCCGGGTGACAGGCGTCGGTAGCCGATCTGGTGTCAAACCAATCGGTGAACTAGTGTATGCTTACCCAGCATGTGAAGACAGGATTCGGCAGACTGCGCGGAAGAAATTATTGATGATTCAACGGACAAGAAGGCGTTTACCTGCAAAGCGTTGTGGGACGTAATGAGCACGGCAAGGCACGTAGAGCGCCCTGGTCATCCACTGCACCTGTATTCGTCTCCAGTCGTCTCGACTTGTCTTGCCACTGGACCCAGATGGACTCGGGCGAGAGAGTAAGGTCGACGAATTGCGCAACTTTTCCTCACTTTAATCCAATTCATCGCCCAAGTAATTCTTCACCCAACTTCATATATCACCTTCAGCGAAGCGGCAGGCGTGGGTACGTTGGCAGCCGTAGTCGCAGACCTGCACACAGGCGGCTCGGGCCATATGGTCGTCTTCTACTCACAGGAGCAGCAGTGGGATTCGGCAAACCCCTGAGCGACTGAGCAGCCCTCTTTAGGAAAGCACTGCTCACCTCCATAGCACGAGGAAGGGGCTAGAAAAGGTGCCCCAAACATTGTCTGCTCGATCATTACCTAACCAGCTAGCCCTGGTTGGTGGGTACGCTATACTGCGGTCGACATACAAACAAAGCAAAAACAGGTAAAGCTAAAAAAGAAAACCATATTCCAGGCTCCCTAAACGAATGTTTCACGGCGAGCTGCATTGCGGTAAACGCTCCCAAGGCGGCTCGAGGAAACGCTTTAAAGACACTCTGAAAATCTCACTGAAAGCTTTTGGAATTCATTATGACACCTGGGAGACTGCTTCCAAAGACCGAAATTCGTGGCGTGCATCATTACGCAAGGGTGCAGTCACTTTTGAAGCAACCAGAACTGCAAGAGCTGTGAAGAAAATGCCGGACAGAAAAACCACTGCAGGAGATCCTCCTCCTGGAACGTCAAGCATTCTTTTCCCACATTGTCAAAGAACATTTCGAGCCAAAATAGGCCTTATCAGCCATCTTAGAACTCACTGCTCCATACTTTCAACCCCACTGGATGAAATGAACGGTCATCATCATTCTTGATGGACAAACAACTGTTTGCTTGCACGCCGGTCCCTGTCGTGTATATGAATTCCCTTCAACGTCGGGATGTTATTTGATTGAGTTGCACTCCCAGATCAATCAACCAGGTGCCATCTCCACAATGAAGGTTTGCTGCAATGGATCTCCAATACCGTGTCTCTCGCCTTGATTGTACATTCTGTCAGTGTCAGACTGTTTGTTGTGTCCGTCTCTTGATGTTATCTTGGCACTTGAATCGTTGTCTACCTCTTGCTTGCTTACCCTTGAACTTACTCTCCCCCGGGAAGGTTAACCCGGTCAACAAATGCCCGCAGAAGTCGGATGTGTCGGCCTAACGGCGCAAGAACGCAGCCCTGCTGTAAACAGGCACAACGCAATCACATCCGAAAAAAAAACTCCGGATGAACGAAGAAGAGGAAGAACTTACTCTCCAATGTGTTTTTTTGTTTGTTTTGTTTAATGATGGTGTTATGTCTTTTAACGCGGTTGAAATATTTCACTTGCCTCATTTGTATTTCTGTCATCAACTTCATTTCATTCCCAACTTTTCTAGAATCTCTGTATGTGATTGTTTTTGTTCCCATGAAGAACAACATATACACAGCTGTTTCTCTCATTCTTCTTACTTTATAAATTTATATCCTGGCGGTTACTTTAATTATTTATCTGTGGGTTGTAACTTTAAATGTCTCTATCCTGGCTGTTACTTTACCCATCTATCTCCTAGTTGTAACTTTAAATGTCCCTCTCCTGGCTGTTACTTTAAATGTCTCTCTCCTGGCTGTTACACTACCGCCACAGATAAGTAACAACATAGACTCATAAAACTTCTCAAACAATAGATAAACGGTCCAAACTAATGATTTTCTAGTAACACTGGGAACGGTCACAGATCTACACAAATTTTATTAACATGGGAAATGAATGATAATCAGTATTCAGTCTTATTATTTCATGCATTCCTCAAATAAACACGAATACGCTATCTATCCATCTGTACGGTAGTTGGAAAGTTAGTTAGTTAGTTAGTCTTTCCTCTTGAGCCTAAGGCGGCGCATAGGGCAGAAGTCCTGTCTCTCCATGCTTGGCGGTTCGCTGCTACCTGTTGTAGATCTTGGATATTTACTTGGCAATTGAATGAGCCTTCTCTAATGATGGTTCTACGCAGGGTCTCTCTTGGTCTTCCCCGTTTTCTTTTCCCTACTGGTGACCATATGAGGGCTTGATAGGGGAGTCTTGACTTGTCCATTCTGAGTACATGGCCGATATAGTTCCAACGGCGTCTTCTTATGAAATTGGATACTGTATCTTGCTTAGTCTCTTGTCTTATTTGCGAATTGGTTCTGAAGTCTGTCCAGTGGATGTTTAGAAGTCTTCTAAGACATTTGTTCTCAAAATTGTCTAATTTTTTATCTAAAGCTACCGTTGATTTCCAACTTTCACATCCATACGTTAAAACTGGAATCACACAAGAGTTGAAGATTTTAAGTTTTGTGTGTTTGCTGAGTGTCTTTGACTTCCAGATGTTTGACAGTTTATTGAAGGCACTAGATGCCAGTGCGATTCTAGATGATATTTCTGGTGTTGAGTCCCCTGTAGATGTCATTTTGCTTCCTAGGTATGTAAAGCTGTTGACTTTTTCAAGAACGTAGCTGTTCAATTTGGTGTCATCTGAACTGTTGGTAAGATCAATAGTCTTTGTTTTTGTGGTGTTAATTTGGAGACCAATTTGCCCTGAAACATTTTGGAGGTGGTTTATTTTCTCTTGGGCATCCGGGTGTGTTGAACTCAAAAGCACTATGTCGTCGGCAAAGTCCAGGTCTTCTAGAATTTTGTCAACCCAATGGATACCCATATTTGTGTTGTTTGTGCATTTGCGCATGACCCAATCGATAGCTATTCCAAAAAGCATCGGTGATAAGACACAACCCTGTTTCACTCCTGTTTCGACTGAGAACCAGTCAGAGTTGCCTGTTTCTGTTCTTACGCAGCAACGTATTTCTTTGTAGAAAGATTTTATGACGTTGGTATAAGCAGGAATTTTATTATCAAGTGCACTGAAGAGTAAGGACAATGGAAAATATGATCTCAGCACACAAACTGGCTCTTAAGCATGTAAGGGTCCTAAGGATCGCGCAATATCGATTACAAAATGGCAGCCACGCTATCAACTTGCACCGTGGAGGACCCCAGGTTGATTTTCTAGACAATTTAAATTTTCAGTAAATTGCCATTGCTTTCTAAACCAGAAGCCATAATTTAAGTTCAACTGACTAGTGTGTGGAATGAACTAGTTACCCCACAATGGTCTTGCATCCCTGATATACGTTCATTATGTGTGCGACACGTGTCCAGATGTGCAGTTATTCTCCCCCTCCCCCTCTCTATATTTCGACACAACTGAAGTTGTATCAAGGATGACCCGATGAGAGCGGCCCGGACACGCATTGAAGTCACAATACTGATGTGCGGAATGTTTATAAGATGTGGGTGTCACTGTCAAGTGAAAGTAAAAGGGGTCAAAGTTAATAACGCCATGAGCCCACGAGCAAGACGCTCACAGTACTAACTAATTTTTACACACGGTGAGGGGAACGCTAACCTCGCACGCAACACAGCCACGCCACAATAGAGATGATACTTCGGTGTCGGGTGAGGATATCTCTACACAAAGCTCACTACGACATACGCAAGCAATTGTGAGGGCTTATACGACCAAAGGGCCAGCTCGTGAGACTTAGGAGTTCGGGGGGCCGAGTGGTCTCGATGTATGGTGTTCGCCTCGAGTGCTGGAGGTCCCGGGTTCAGGCCCCGGTGAGGACCGGGATTTATTTAAAAAATCCACCTGGACTTCCAGTAATAAAATGTCCCCTGGTCTCCGGGTAGTGAGATCGGACGCCCGTGTGTATTGTTGCGCACGTAAAAAATCCCTTGGCAGTTGGAAATCGAACAAGAGTATGCAACGGAGTTCGTGCATTGAGCTGAGTTTCTCCAGACTCAGGTTTGAGTTAGGAGGAAAACGGAGCACTTATGGGTTAAACCGTGTGCCGTGATGTTGATCCAATGACTAAACGACTAAAATAGGAGTTCAGAGTCTCTCAAAGGATTCACAACCAGACAACCATCTATAGTAGAGGGAGGGAGGGTTGCATTTGTCCTTTCAGTGTGATGCAGGTGACCCAACACCATGATACGTTTACTGGAGATATGAATGAATCACCACAAAAATGAGGAGTAGGATCGGTAAGCACTACTCAATAATAAAACACGATAACAAATATAAAAATGGATGTTGCGACCAAAGCCTTCGCCAGCACGCAAATATCAAACACACAGACATACAATTTCATGAGAAACTACATGAATATATATACTCATCGGGTAGACTCATCCATAAGATGTAAACTCACGCGCTTCCTTGTTATGGGCATGACACGTGTGTAATAGAATACCGCGAGCATGGTTATAACAACGCGGCTAGACTGGACATGTGGTTGTGTCGGTACAGCGGGGGTCAAGGGAGCCAAAGTCACAAACGCCATTTGCCCACGGATTGCCATAGCAACAGGAGAGGAGACACAGGGGGATGGAGGGGTGGAAGCTTAAAGGTGAGTTAGTTGCATATCCCGAACAGGACGTTGCAGTCAACCCCAGCATGTTTTGGTTGTTTGTGATTGGTTTCTTCTTCTTCTTCTTCTTCTTCTTCTTCTTCTTCTTCTTCTTCTTCTTCTTCTTCTTCTTCTTCTTCTTCTTCTTTGCATATCCTTTCTTTCTTCTTCTTCTTCTACTTCTTCTTCTTTTTCTTTTTTTCATATCCTTTTTGCAGGACATCTCTGTCAACACCAGCATTTTACCGCTGCACCATTGTTTTCTGAACGACAGTCACCCATATCATTTCATTAAAAACCCAACGCAAGTTGGTCTGCTGCCAAATCGCCCACAGCCATGTTTCGAACGCGGGTATGCGGGGCACGAACTGCGTCTGTAACCCCATCGCCCTGAGCGAACTGTAAAATAGGGAACGGTTCTAGACTAAAATACCGGAGATCTGAGAATGTAAAGCGGCCCAGTGTAATAGTAATAATACTGACAATATTATCCTCTGTTGTTTCCTTCGACCACGGAAGCCATAGGCACAGTACCACATACGCAGCATACCGCATATCATGTAAACTATAAACGAAGTCACTATTAGTTTTAGTTTACTAGAACATTAGCAGCAGAAAACGGGTGTTCTATCTTCATCGTTCGGTTAATCATACGCTTCACATTCTTCAACTCAACAGAATCATCATGGCCGCAGCCTATTGTTTGCAATTTGCCAGATTGCATTACATTAAGGAGAAGAATAGGGCCGGCAAGATATTGAGACTTCTAACAGCACATTGTGTTCGATAAGGGCTACCAGCGAAATCAATCACTGCCTCCAGTTAGATCGTTTGACTTTTAAAGTCTCGTTTCCGGTGTGTATAAGAGTTGAATGGGAGGAAACAGGAATTAAGGCATGTCGCTATAGCAACGAGAAACGGGAGTAATGGATGAAGACGTAATTATTTCTTGCAGATGGTTGAGAAATGAAAGTTTATGTTGTTTTGTAGTTGCTTAAATGTGAAAAATTGTGAAGATAGCATTGTCTTCTTCTTCTTCTTCTTCTTCTTCTTCTTCTTCTTCTTCTTCTTCTTCTTCTTCTTCTTCTTCTTCTTCTTCTTCTTCTTCTTCTTCTTCTTCTTCTTCTTCTTCTTCTTCTTCTGCTTCTGCTTCTGCTTCTGCTTCTGCTTCTGCTTCTGCTTCTGCTTCTGCTTCTGCTTCTCTGCTTCTTCTTCTTCTTCTTCTTCTTCTTCTTCTTCTTCTTCTTCTTCTTCTTCTTCTTCTTCTTCTTCTTCTTCTTCTTCTTCTTCTTCTTCTTCTTCTTCTTCTTCTTCTTCTTCTGCTTCTGCTTCTTGCTTCTGCTTCTCTGCTTCTTCTTCTTCTGCTTCTTCTGCTTCTTCTTCTTCTTCTTCTTCTTCTCTTCTTCTTCTTCTTCTTCTTCTTCTTCTTCTTCTTCTTCTTCTTCTTCTTCTTCTTCTTCTTCTTCTTCTTCTTCTTCTTCTTCTTCTTCTTCTTCTTCTCTGCTTCTGCTGCTTCTGCTTCTGCTGCTTCTGCTGCTTCTTCTTCTTCTTCTTCTTCTTCTTCTTCTTCTTCTTTCTTCTTCTTCTTCTTCTTCTTCTTCTTCTTCTTCTTCTTCTTCTTCTTCTTCTTCTGCTTCTGCTTCTGCTTCTGCTTCTGCTTCTCTGCTTCTTCTTCTTCTTCTTCTTCTTCTTCTTCTTCTTCTTCTTCTTCTTCTTCTTCTTCTTCTTCTTCTTCTTCTTCTCTTCTTCTTCTTCTTCTTCTTCTTCTTCTTCTTCTTCTTCTTCTTCTTCTTTCTTCTT
The DNA here is from genome assembly GCA_963921405.1 of Cepaea hortensis. Lineage (NCBI taxonomy): Eukaryota > Metazoa > Mollusca > Gastropoda > Stylommatophora > Helicidae > Cepaea > Cepaea hortensis. Next base: position 26,353,632 of record OY992893.1, read on the forward strand.
CTCCTTCTCTTCTTCTTCTTCTTCTTCTTCTTCTTCTTCTTCTTCTTCTTCTTCTTCTTCCTTCTTCTTCTTCTTCTTCTTCTTCTTCTTCTTCTTCTTTCTGCTTCTGCTGCTTCTGCTGCTGCTGCTGTGCTGCTGCTGCTGCTGCTGCTGCTGCTGCTGCTGCTGCTGGCTGCTGCTGCTTCTTCTTCTTCTTCTTCTTCTTCTTTCTTCTTCTTCTTCTTCTTCTTCTTCTTCTTCTTCTTCTTCTTCTTCTTCTTCTTCTTCTTCTTTCTTCTTCTTCTTCTTCTTCTTCTTCTTCTTCTTCTTCTTCTTCTTCTTCTTCTTCTTCTTCTTCTTCTTCTTCTTCTTCTTCTTCTTCTTCTTCTGCTTCTTCTGCTTCTTCTGCTTCTTCTTCTTCTTCTTCTTCTTCTCTTCTTCTTCTTCTTCTTCTTCTTCTTCTTCTTCTTTCTTCTTCTTCTTCTTCTTCTTCTTCTTCTTCTTCTTCTTCTTCTTCTTCGTCTTCTTCTTCTTCTTCTTCTTCTTCTTCTTCTTCTTTCTTCTCTTCTTCTCTTCTTCTTCTTCTTCTTCTTCTTCTTCTTCTTCTTCTTCTTCTTCTTCTTCTTCTTCTTCTTCTTCTGCTTCTGCTGCTTTCTGCTTCTGCTTGCTTCTTCTTCTTCTTCTTCTTCTTCTTCTTCTTCTTCTTCTTCTTCTTCTTCTTCTTCTTCTTCTCTTCTTCTCTTCTTCTTCTTCTTCTTCTTCTTCTTCTTTCTTCTTCTTCCTTCTTCTTCTTCTTCTGCTTCTGCTTCTGCTTCTGCTTCTGCTTCTGCTTCTCTGCTTCTTCTTCTTCTCTTCTTCTTCTTCTTCTTCTTCTCTCTTCTTCTTCTTCCTTCTTCTTCTTCTCTTCTTCTTCTCTTCTTCTTCTTCTTCTTCTTCTTCTTCTTCTTCTTCTTCTTCTTCTTCTTCTTCTTCTTCTTCTTCTTCTTCTTCTTCTTCTTCTTCTTCTTCTTCTTCTTCTTCTTCTTCTTCTTCTTCTTCTTCTTCTTCTTCTGCTTCTGCTGCTTCTGCTGCTGCTGCTGCTGCTGCTGCTGCTGCTGCGCTGCTGCTGCTGCTGCTGCTGCTGCTGCTGCTGCTGCTGCTGCTGCTGCTGCTGCTGCTGCTGCTGCTGCTGCTGCTGCTGCTGCTGCTGCTGCTGCTGCTGCTGCTGCTGCTGCTGCTGCTGCTGCTGCTGCTGCTGCTGCTGCTGCTGCTGCTGCTGCTGCTGCTGCTGCTGCTGCTGCTGCTGCTGCTGCTGCTGCTGCTGCTGCTGCTGCTGCTGCTGCTGCTGCTGCTGCTGCTGCTGCTGCTGCGTGCTGCTGCTGCTGCTGCTGCTGCTGCTGCTGCTGCTGCTGCTGCTGCTGCTGCTGCTGCTCTGCTGCTGCTGCTGCTGCTGCTGCTGCTGCTGCTGCTGCTGCTGCTGCTGCTGCTGCTGCTGCTGCTGCTGCTGCTGCTGCTGCTGCTGCTGCTGCTGCTGCTGCTGCTGCTGCTGCTGCTGCTGCTGCTGCTGCTGCTGCTGCTGCTGCTGCTGCTGCTGCTGCTGCTGCTGCTGCTGCTGCTGCTGCTGCTGCTGCTGCTGCTGCTTCTTCTTCTTCTTCTTTCTTCTTCTTCTTCTTCTTCTTCTTCTTCTTCTTCTTCTTCTTCTTCTTCTTCTTCTTCTTCTTCTTCTTCTTCTTCTTCTTCTTCTCAACGTTGGTTATGCTATTTTGTTTTCCGCATCTGTTTAAGAATTCCAGAAACATATTTCTCTATCTTCTTCGGGCTTTCCTTGCCTAGTAATGTGCTCACACAGAGCTATTTTCCGTATTCCACTTCTATTGATTATTCCGCATACATTGCATTTGCCTATTCCCCACGGATGGAATTGATTAGCAATAAAATGCGTCTTTTTTCTTTTCTGTCATCGTTGTTTACAACATTTTTCTCAGATGTCTTCCAGTGAGATTTTAAATGAAAAGATTTGTGGACGAGGGGATCTTGACATCTGCATTCATCAACCCCTTATACGCTAAAAGCCTAGACTTCTTCCCCCTGTCTCTGAATTGTATCTTGAAGATTGCTATATAATATACTTCTCGCTTCTTTAATTTACATGCAGATTAACAAGTCTTAAGTGTCATATCAGGAAACTGCAGTGAAAGCTAGCACGCTTGCCCGTTAGTCTAGCAAGAGGATCTACTTCATTGCTCCGGATTTAATCCCATATAGCTGGATTTCTTTCCGCAGGGCAACTTGTCGCACAAAGCACGAAATGACCCTCCAGTCTTCGAGGTAATTGCACTCGTGAACCGAACGACGTGGCCCGGAATCGAACCCACAACTTTCGGAGCGCGAGGCAGTTGGTATAACTACTTCTCTCTAAATGTTAGACTGAAGATTACCCCTGAGTTCACCTGATGGCGAGGGGCACTGGTAATAGGGAAAGCTAACCCACATGCATAAATCAGCCCAGTACACTAGACTTAGTAGCACGTGCATGAATGGACTACGCATGAATTCAAAGCGAGTGAAAGGAAAAACAATATTCTCGTTCATTTAATTTAAACGGGGATTAAGAAGTCTTACGTGGTATATCAGGACACCGCGGTAGCTCATTGGCTGGCACGCTCGCCCGTTGGTCGGTGCTTATCTATTCGAATTCCCTTCAAGACGTGGATTTTTCTTTTCTTCTTTTTGAACTGACCTGGGCCCGAAATATTTCGGTTACGTTAAAAGACATAACACTCTCCTAAAAACATACTTAAGGGTAAAGTCGAAGATAAGCGAGCAAGATGTAGACAACGATAGGAGTGGGAAGATAAGATCAAGAGATAGAGGAACAGCAGTCTGAATGTATGTACAATCAATGCGAGAGACAGACAGTGTAGTAGACAGTCGACAGATCATCCTCCTTGCACATCGAAACATTCGTCCATAAGTGCTCGGATCCCCTCCTCAGCAAATCCTGCAGCGTGTAGCGACTGACGACACCAGTTCTGTGTTGGTTTATTAATCTTCTTTGGCTTTCCGCGTAGTGTTCTTGTTTGGCCACACCTCTTTTAATTTACTGTTCTCGCATCCTGTTCATGGTCAAGGTGGCGGCGGGCGGTTGTGTTGTTTTGAAACAGCTCCTTTTTCATGTAGGAGATAGATAATTTCACCTCGTGCGTGTAATTTCTGCACTAGAATGTAAACCACGAGTTTCCTCTCAAGATTTTCGCCGATGCTACGGAGCTTCGTGCATCTGTGCCAATCAATCCTGAGTGTTTTTCGCAGCATGTTTAGTGTAGTAAATCCACTGCAGCTTACCTTTATTTTGGAGACGGCATCTGACTGATTGATTGCACTTGGCGAAATGGTCGTTTTAGCCTAGCATGGGTACCAAAAAGTAAAAGCGGCCGATGTGATATTGACCACGTCAGCAACCCAGGGCCGATTAGTCTAACAAAATGGGGTTAGCAGTGTATACCAACACGCCTGAAAATGCGTCAACACGATTGTTTACTTGTTGCGTGATTACATGATTTACTTGTTGTCTATTTACACGATTCAACGTGCCTCTACATGATTTACTTGTTGCCTATTTACACGATTCTGTCTCTACATGATTTACTTGTTGCCTATTTACACGATTCTATCTCTACATGATTTACTTGTTGCCTATTTACACGATTCAACGTGCCTCTACATGATTTACTTGTTGCCTATTTACACGATTCAACGTGCCTCTACATGATTTACTTGTTGCCTATTTACACGATTCTGTCTCTACATGATTTACTTGTTGCCCATTTACACGATTCAACGTGCCTCTACATGATTTACTTGTTGCCTATTTACACGATTCGACGTGTCTCTACATGATTTACTTGTTGCCTATTTACCCGATTCAACGTGTCTCTACATGATTTACTTGTTGCCTATTTACATGATTCAATGTGCTTCTACATGATTTACTTGTTGCCTATTTACATGATTCAACGTGCCTCTACATGATTTACGTGTTGCCTATTTACACGATTCTGTCTCTACATGATTTACTTGTTGCCTATTTACACGATTCAACGTGCCTCTACATGGTTTTCTTGTTGCCTATTTACACGATTCTGTCTCTACATGATTTACTTGTTGCCTATTTACACGATTCTATCTCTACATGATTTACTTGTTGCCTATTTACACGATTCAACGTGCCTCTACATGATTTACTTGTTGCCTATTTACACGATTCAACGTGCCTCTACATGATTTACTTGTTGCCTATTTACACGATTCTGTCTCTACATGATTTACTTGTTGCCCATTTACACGATTCAACGTGCCTCTACATGATTTACTTGTTGCCTATTTACACGATTCAACGTGTCTCTACATGATTTACTTGTTGCCTATTTACCCGATTCAACGTGTCTCTACATGATTTACTTGTTGCCTATTTACATGATTCAATGTGCTTCTACATGATTTACTTGTTGCCTATTTACGCGATTCAATGTGCCTCTACATGATTTACTTATTGACTATTTATACAATTCAACGTGTCTCTACATCATTTAGTGTTTCTCAGAGACATCAGCTTCCTTCTCTTACACAAGTGTGCCACAGGGCAGTAACTCCCTTCTTTCACAACTACATGTAACACAAGGGCAGTAGCTTCCGTCTCAAACAGCACATTGTGACATAGGAGCTGGGATGTTCTTCTCACGCAACGCATTGTAACATAGGAACAGGGATTAGGCCCACATTGCAGAATATTTATGAGATTAGCACTAAAAACGATTAACACGTGTTGAAACGGGAAGTCAGGTCCGAAAGCATGATAGGAGAAGGATAGATATCTGGAGTAATAACCAGGGTGGATCCGCCCCCCGAGAGTGTCAAGAAGTTAAAGAGGTGAGACCGTTCACCGGAGTGAAACCTCTTCTGGAAGTCTTTTGTCACGCCTGCTCCTCGATGGAATCAATCATCTCCCTCTGCGGTTAATGCAGAGCAATTCTCTTCTCACCCAATGCCTTGTATATAAAAAACAAAAATCTGAACTTTCTTGTAACTTATGTGCTTCAACGCCCTTTTACTCCCACTTCTGTTTGGATGAGGGTCCTTATGTCTGTCCTTATGTAACAATAATGAGTAACATCTGCACGTTACCTGTCACTGTCCTGGATCGAACCCAGGGTCCCTTTATGGTAATCGAAGTAACAAACCACTACACTATCTCGCCCTCCTTACTACGATAAAAACCGGTTTAAACATGGCGACCGCACGCTCTAGCTTGGAACCAACAGAAAATAATTAAGGAGTAAATTATGATCCCACAATGCATCAATGCCCACATTATACTGGAGCACCGCGGGGACTATTTACAACTTCGGGTCTTTAATTTCCGCTGCCCAATATAACACCGTGCCACAGAGCTATTATAACTCAATCTTGTAAAGTGTTGAATGCAGGCGTGTGTGCAGTGTTTTGGAGTTGTGGCGTCCGTCTATATCTTGATAACAGTAGTTATAACACATCATCATGTTCATCATGTGCCATGCAGGAAAGGGTTAGCGGTCTTAGTTTAGTTTCGTCGACGGATCAACATCACGGCACACGGGTGTAACCCATAAGTGCTCCTTTCTACTCCTAACTCAAGAATGAGTCCGGAGAAACACAGCTCAGTGCACGACCTCCGTAGCACCGGCGAGGATCCTGAAATATTTTGGGTAGATTTTTTAACTCGAAATTTTGCCCGGGCAGCGCCGCTAGGCTACTCTTTTTCGAATTCCAACTGCCAAGGGATTTTTTACGTGCGCAACAATACACACAGGCGTCCAATCTCACTACCCAGAGACGAGGGAAAATTTATTACCAGAAGTCCGCGTGAAAATTTCCCGGCCCTCACCGGGGCTTAAACCTGGGACCTCCAGCACTCGAGGCGGACACCATACCTCGAGACTACTAAGCTCCCCACAGGATTAACGGTCATCCCACACTATCACCGTGGACATACTAACTTTGAGGGAACCATTGAGGCAGCATATAAACATTCGTAAGTATTGATTGGCGCTGACAGATGTAGAATGTAGAGGTATAATTACACACTAGACCGCACACGGGTTAAATACTATAGTTACCATACCGACTATGTGGTGAAAGCGTTACGGACGCGATTCGAAATGCCGCATACCGCGTTCGAAATACAGCTGCGGACAAGTTGGCAGTAGACCGCCTTGCGTTGGTATTTCATACAATGGTATGAGTGCCTGTTGTTCAGAAGGCAATGCCAAACTACTGAACGTAAACTTACGAAGAAATGACAAACTGCCAGCAAATTCTGGGGTTGACAGCGATGCCCTTAAAAGGAAATGCAATTCATTCATTCATTCATTCATTCACTCATTCATCATATGCCATGCCGATAAGAGTGGGCGGTCATTTTTCACCATCTCGCGCGATCACCAGAGTCGGGGATCAGCTCAGAGTTCTTGTCTCGACCATACCACGTGGTCAATCCATCCAGGTATTTACTTCTCTGCCTTCTCCTAGCTCTATTCCCCTCGATGTTGCCAGTTATCACTAAGTTCTCCAGTTTCTTTCTTCTCACAATGTGGCCGAACAATTTTGACTGTCTTCGTCTAATTTCTCTAATCTGTTTACGGTTTTCATTTGTTTCTTGTAGGACTTGGTCATTGGTTTCGAACCCGTACTGACATAATCAACAGTCTTGAATGAGGTCTGTGTTATTGTCCCGATGATGCCTTGTGCCCAAGACATCCTGGTATTTATCAATGTATCTTCCCCTTGCTCTTTTCCCACGAAGTTTGCCAGTTATCACTAATTTTTCAAGCTTATTTCTCCTCGTAGAGCTCCAGAATAAATATTGACGGCATATGTCTAATTTATTTTATCAGTTGACGGTTTTCGTTTATTCTGGAATGGTTGTTATTTTCGTTTGTTCTGTCCATACTGTTCTGAGTATTTTCCTCAGAAACCACTACGCTATCACAGGAATGATCAAATACAAACGCTGGGTTTGTGAAATGGCGGTCACCACCCCCAAGGCATTGACTCCGACAAGCACAACTACAGCCCTGCATAAAGGAGAGACACCATATCTGGATGTGAGACACTGACGTCAAGCAGGGAGTTGGGAGATATGTACGCTGTATAAAGGTCACAAGACAGCTGGTGAATCAGCACGGAACTGGAGTGATCATCCGTCACACACTCACATACATTCTGAGGAGCACATATGGACTTGTCCGCTTGCGTTCATGATAGTCTTTTTGGCAGTTTATTCAACACACCAAATCATAATACGAGCACGATCAAGCCTTACTTGTGTCTTTATGCCGTCGCTCGTGAATCCTCAAATGTAATGGTGAAGTCAATGATATGTAATGGTAAAGTCAATGATATGACGTTATTTTACTCCCTCCTTTATGTACGGTTGTAGTGTTGTGCTTGTCGGTGTCATTGGCTCAAAGGCGGCGAACGCCATTTCACAATCCCGACATATCTGGTTCGAAGTCAGTTGCTGGCGGTTTAGGAGCAGATATCTCGCTGATTTTAATTAGGTATGAAGGTCGGCCGTTCAGAAAGCAATGGCAAGCTACCGAACAAATATTTGCCTAGAAAATCACAGATAGCCAATAAACACTGGGCTATTGCGACGTCCTGTAAAGAACAGGTACCTAACAGTTTTTAGTGTTGTGCTTAGTCCCGGACCCGAGTATTCTCAAAGAAACTCCATTTCGAAAAAAAAAACAAAAAAAACATGCAAGTCATTTGCTGGAAGCTGCCATCAACACCTAGCCTCAGGTTAATTTTCTAGACAAGTTTACGTTCAGTAATTTGCCGTTAATTTTGAACAAGAGGTCAATGTTGAAATTCAACTGACATGTTATGGGGTTTATCCCGCTAACCGGCCGTCAGGGCACCGGAGCTAGTGCGCTCTTATCCTTTCAGCCACGCCAACTGACCTGTTATGGGGTTTATCCCGCTAACCCGCTGTCAGCGCACCGGAGCTAGTGCGATCTTATCCTTTCAACCACGCCAACTGATTATGCCTGGCGAGTACGAGGGATATGGTACACCCTAAATGTGGAGGTCTTCGGTGGTTTCAACCGTTGCACTGGCAATATGGGGTCGAGCTCTGTCATGTTGCAAAAAGGCACCTTTACTCAGAAGTCCACATCCTTTGGATTTGATGGCAGGTCGAAGATGATTGCTGAGAAGATCTGTACACATATCACGGGTGACAGTTTTCCCTCTTGGCATGTAGTGCTCTAAAATAACGCTTCGTCCATCCCAAAAAGAGAGTCATAACCTTATTTGCACATGGCTTCGTGCGAAACTTCTTTGGTTTCTGTGAGGAGGGATGACGCCATTTCATGCCCGCTCGCTTCGTTTCCCGATCGTGGTAGTGAACCCATGTTTTATTTCCAGTAACAATTCTTGATAGGAAACCATCACATTCTGCTTCAAAGCACTGCAAATGTTCTTGATATGCATCAATGCGTTGTTATGTCAATTCTAGAGTAAGCTGCCTTGGCACCAACCTTGCAGACACTTTGCAGTACCGTAGCACATCATCATGTAGGATGTGGTGTGCAGAACCTTGACTGGTGTCAAGATGTGCGGAAATGTCACTAACAGTCTATCGGCGGTTTTCCTGTACGATCACTACTCGGTGTGCCTGACCAGGTCGTGAACATTCTGTCACAGAAGTTACGCCGTTTGGAAACTTCCTACTCCACTCATACACCAGCTGGACTCACAGGCATGTTTTACTATACTGGACCTTCTTTAGCCGATGAAATTCTATAGGATTCACCGCTTCACTGATTAAAAAAGAACAAACGGATAAACTAACGCGGCTTCTATTTAGTACATGCTAAAGGTGGGGCGGCCATCTTTAAACTGTCCTTATGACATCGCCTCGTTTGTCTGAACCGTAATGTCACGTGCTTAACAATCTTGATAACAATATTGACAGGTTAAAAGACAATGGTATGGTTATAGTAATTTGTTTTGCACTTTAAAGGTTTTAATTTGAAGCCCACTCGTACATTGCCGTGGAACTATTGAAGACATTGAAATAGACAGAAATAAATGTACAGGCACTGATTAGCACTCGTAGAGCGGAAAGAAAAGAAGCAGAGAGAATACGTCAACCTAATACAAACTGTAACAGCCGGCTTAGATTTGCGTCCCTTGAAATTAACCTTATCGGTGTAAACAATCTTGTACAACGGTAATGTCCCTTGGACGTCATTGCGTGGCTTGTCTCCCTACATTTACCCGACCGTTTGTAATGATTGCGTTTAAAGCAGTGGTTCTCAACCTTTTTTAGCCCGTTCCCCCCTTCAGCATATTTTCATAACGTCATTCCCCCCCCTTTCATATTTCCTACCTAACCCGTGACCCCCTTCACCATATTTTCAGAACGTCATTCCCCCCCCCCCCCCCCCCCTTTGTAATTCCTACCTAAAAGTCCCTCTCACCCCTACACAGTATAGTAATAATGCAGTGGTTCTCAACCTTTTTTGGCACGTGCCATATGTTTAGGCTTTCACCATTTGTTCAGGCTGTCATTCCCCCCCCCCCCCCCTTTCCAACTTTCCAAGACTGTCAGCCTCAAAAGGTGCATTAAAAATAACATGCCTATAATGGTGAAAATACTTATTTTCTTCCATAGTTGTACATAACCTTCACATGTAAAGATACATTTTATAGTGTAGTTTTCTACAGTTAATAGCAAATGAATATGCTGATGGATATTAAAACTTAAATAGAAGTCGCAATATTTTATTAAAACACCACATTAATCATAGTACAATAAACAAACAATTAAAACGTCAAAGAATTGTAGCTTTATATACGACACCAGGATACCAGAAAATTGTGCTTCATCAAACAAAACGCTCATTACAAAACCTGGATATTGTAGATTCGTAATTTAAATGAAAATTGTAATCAATGAGAACACTGTGATTGTTTTTCCCTCAGCAATTCTGAAATACGCAGAGGAGTGCATGAAAGGGCACAACGGAGATCGTTTTCAACATCTAATCTGTTGCGTCATTTCGTTTTAATATCTAGCAGACCTGAAAAGCCTGACTCACAAAGATATGTTGACGCAAATGGAAGCAATGCACGGATTGCTTTTTCTGCCACTTTTGGGTATGAACCGCACATTAAAGGCCAAAATTCCGTGATTGGTTTCTCACTGAACACATCCCTTGCCCCCGAATCATTTTTCAGCTCCAGAAATTCATCTTGACAATCATCAGAAACTTTTTCAACTGATAATTTGAATGGGTTTCGCACCAAATCCAGCTCATCATCACTAAGTTCAGGAAAATATCGCTCAAATTCATTTCCTAGTGCTGTCAAATGCTGCACAATTTCATTTTTTGCAAATTGTGGAAGTACTTGGTCTTTACCATCAACAACGAGAATGGATGACAGATTCTCAAACATTGCAACATTTGTCATATTGACCTTTCTTTTCCAGTTTTCCAGCTTGCTCATAAAAGCTCTCAAGGCATCCACAATTTGTATGATATTTGTATTCCTTCCTTGCATCTGAAGATTGAGTTTATTCAACTGCTCAAAATATCAACTAAATAGGCAAGGCGCATGATCCATTGCTCATCATCCAGCCAGGCGAAAAAGTCCATCTTACCCTGAACTTCAAAAAATAATTTGAGCTCATCTCTCAGCTCATTACTCGCGCAGTTACATTTCCTCTTGACAGCCATCGAACATTTGTGTGGAAAAGAAGCAAATGGTGGCCTGCATCCATGTCAACGCATAACTGCTTAAAAAGCCGTGAGTTGAGAGCTCCTCTTTTGATAAAATTCACTATCTGAACGGTTTGATCCAAAACCTTCCCCAAAGGAGCTGGAAGTGTTTTGGAGGCCTGTGCTTGACGATGGATCATGCAATGAATGCCTTTCACTTTTGGGGCACGTTTCTTCACACTAACTTGAAATCCTGATTTGGTCCCCAACATAGCTGGTGCTCCATCTGTACAGCACCCACACATATTATCCCATAAAAGATTTTCTGATTCAAGGAAAGATGAAACCTTTTCCAAAATATCAGAGGCCATGGTAGTTGTTTCAAGAGGAGAACAAAACAGAAGTTCTTCTTTAAATGATCCTGAACGCACATACCTTGCAAACACTATCAACTGAGAACACGATGCCACATCAGTCGATTCATCAATTTGAATTGAACAGAGCCCAAATGCTGCAGACTTGATCTCTTGCACAACTTGATCCTTGATGTCATTGGCCATATCGCTGATCCTCCTTTGAACAGTGTCGTTTGATAGTGAAACCGCAGCAAGTTTTTTCTCGGATTCATTTCCCAACAAAATTTCCACCATCTTGAGACAAGGTTTGATCAAAGATTCCCCGATTGTATGTGGTTTTTTCTGCTTCGCTATCTCCAGTGCTATGACATAGGAAGCTTCAGTAACCTTTTGGTTTGTTTCTTGGAATACCCCTGTTAAATCCAGTCTCATCCTTTTGACAGCATTCCCAAGACGTTCAAAATAGGTTTTGTCCTTGTCCATGTATTGAGGATGAACATTCAACAAATGATTCCTCAACTGTGTCGGTTTCATAGAATCATTTGACAAACTTTTACTACAAATAACACACTGAGGTCGTTCTTCTCCGTTGATGACGATATTTGTGAATCCATAATTCAAATAAGACAGGTCATACTTTCGTTTCTTGACACTCATCATGGGCTTCAGATTCTATAAATATAAAACGATAAAGTCAAGATCAACACACAAACACCCACAGACGTGTATACACACCCACACGCAAATATATATGTACACACACACACACACACACACACAATTATATTGCATATCCTATTTACAGTACATCGCTGTCAACACCAGCATTTTACTGCTGTTGTTGATGTCTGGGCAAGTTTTACGTTCAGTAGTTTGTCATTGATTTCTGAACGACCGGCTCACATACTTTTCCATAAGAAACTGATATATATATCCACGAGTCAACTTACGTCTTAAAAAGACAGTCTCCTTACCTCCGCAAAAATAATAATTTGAAAAGCTGAGACGTGTAGATTCGTAAGCAATGGAGGGATCTCGGTAATCAGTTTCTGTTTTAATGCGATCTTGAAATAATCGGGAAATTTAACATGATGAGTACTCTAAACCTCATTAAAACGGAGAAACAATAACAAAAAAACGTAAGTTACCGCAAATAAAATCTCTGGTAAAATACGGCAACCTAAATCATAGAGGCTAGGTAGAAGGAAAAGAACTGTATATTATGGAGGGAAAACAATATCAAGTAATCGGTTCTTGTATTAACGCGATCTTGAAATAATCGGGGGATTTAACGTCACGAGTACGCTTAATATCCCGATCATGTTTTGTGTGGTCCTGAAGCCAATTTGACAATGTCTTCATTCCCCCCCTGGAAACCCTCAAATTCCCCCCTGGGGGGAAATTCCCCACCGGTTGAGAACCACTGGTTTTAAAGGGAATTTCGAATTATTTCCCATTGAGTCCTAACCTATTTGTTGCGTAATTATATATCTCTCTACACGTACATTCACTTTGAACCAGCTGATTTTGAAAGCCGTGGCTGTTCAATTATATAATGGACAACCAGACCTGTTAATTGACGCATTCATACATTATACAGAAATGGTGCCTATGTGGTTAGTTGACTTGCCTGTCGAGACAGTGATCCCGGTTCAATCTCCAGCAGTGAAAGGATTATTTTTTCCTACCTGTGCGACTCTTAGGTCGACCCACCTTAGAAACAACTCTGCACTAGATAATTTTCAGAATTCCCTTGGAAGGAAAGGGGACGAAGCAAGTAACTGGCCACCTGACATCATATGCCGTGGCCTAAAATATGTGAAGAACTAACATTTCATAATCCAACGGCAGTATCTACCATGACATTACTGTTATCTTTATCTCGAATATATTACAGGCAACATTACAGGCATAGCGCCCTTAGGGGTATAGCGCCCATCGGGACATGGCGCCGTTAGAGGTATGGCGTCTTTGGAAAACGAACATCCTTAGAGGTGTGGCATCAAAAGGGACATGGTGCATTTATATGTATGGCATCCTTTGAAGCATGACGTCCTTTGAGTTATAGCGCCCTTATGGACAGGGCGTCTTTGCATGTACGGCACTCTTAGAAGCATGACGTACGTAGAGGTATGGCTCCCTTAGGGACAAAGTGTTTTAGAGTTACGACGCCCTTATGGCCATAATCATCATCACTAAGTGTCCTGCCAATTGGCGTAGACTTTCATGGCTCTCCACAGATCTCGGTCTTTGGTTTTCTGGATCAACTTTGCTGATGATATTCCTCCATGCCACAGTCTCAATCCATCCAGCATTACTTCTCTTGGCTTGCCCTTGCTCTCTTCCCCTCGATCTTTCCAGTTGTCACGATGTTCTTCAATACCTCTCGCTCATCACATCAGTGGCGTCACTGGGGTTGGTGTCACCCAGTGCGGTAAACTCTTGGTGTCACCCCTCTAGACTTTCACCATGGTCTTCTTCCGAGTGTTCCTGTACCATATATAATCGCATATAGTAATGTTTGTAAAATAAGTCAAAAAGTTAATAAAGACATAAGAAAGAAAACAAATTGAACAATCTAACTTCAATACTTCAGGTAAAACATAAATAAAGAACTTCGACAAACTCGGACAAAGTTAAATTTTTGTTATTTAACATTAAAATTTCTAAAATTAACAATGAACGGTTATGAAACCCGACTAGACAGAGCTATGTCTGCTTTGTCAAATTTGCAATTTTTTTTATTTGTGTCACCCCTTGATGGTGTCACCCGGTGCGGCCCGCACCCCCGCACCCCCCTAGTGACGCCCCTGCATCACATGACCGAAGAAAGCTGCCTCTTTCTTATTGTTGTATATAATGTTCTAGTTTCATTAGCATGTTTCAGGCAATCGTTGTTAGTTACTCTGGCAGTCCAAGGAATTCGCAACATTCGTTTCAGGAACCACATCTCTGTTACTTCTAATTTCTTCGTAATTTGTTCATGTACATTCCAAGATATGTTGCACGATTTCTTGCCTGGGATATTTCGCTACTTCTCGCCAGGTGCATACTGCAGAGGTATATACAATGCGGAGTGAATAAATGAACATTACTTTGGCTGAAACAATCACGTCCAGTCTTCTGGTACATGAGCGGGAAATGGCAGGTCCTGTGTGCATTTAATCTACATCAACAATTATTCCAGCTAAAGTATTATTCACTAGACATTTCCCAATGACATTTCCTGGCACCCAGTTTAAGTTGAATCGACCGGCGAGCCTAGGTCACTTTGTAAAATCCGCCGCTTTAAGAATTCGAACCAATGACCACCAGGCGGCCAGGCAAGTATGCTAGCCACTGCGCTACACGGCTTCCTAATGAAGAAGTGGCCGCCTCTGACTCCATTCCTTTAATGAAATTCATTTCCCCCGTAATACCTGCTCCATTATGACCTCGCGTTTCACCCGCTCACACTAACACACAATGTAATCTTGTACCACGCAAGTTGCCATAATCGTACACATTACACACGCCACAACGCACTAAACGATGGGTCGCCAATGTGTGCAAATGTGGCTATTAATTCACTAATGACTATGAGAAAATTACAGCTGAAAAATTTCCTAGACAAAACAAAGATAGCGCGATGTAAATCGATAGTCTGGAAGCCGTGGTAGAGTAATGCTTAGCATACTTGCCTGATGGTTCGATAGTCATGCGTTTAACCCCCCCCTACCCCCTACCCCCTGCCCCACCCATTTCCCCTCCTCGGGGCGGGGGAAGTCTGCAATGGGTACCAATAAAAAGGAAGTCAGCCCGGAAGGTGAACTGTTGACAACAACACCCCTCGAGTGTCAGTTCATCTATATACAAGGTGTTTGTAAAGTCTCACTACACTTTGTAGGCAGAACAAATTTGATGGCGTCATCAAAAAATGTGCCCCACAGTCCATCGTGAAGCAATATGCAGCGAAAGACTGTCGTCTGCTGGGGTAATTCTATAGGGTTTCTTGAAAGGAAATGTTTACAAAAATAATTTACACACAACTGAGGACACGAAAGAAGCAATCCGAATCACCATTCAAGAACTAATGTCTGGAAGCCAGTGGTGGACATTTCCAACACCTGTTACAATGTAGATTTGTGGAGGGAAAGGGCAAAAAACAAAACAACACGCTATATATATATAGCACATCAAAAAAGCAGTAGCAAAAGCCAGAAGGAAAATTGTCATCCTGAGAAAGCTAAGTGGAACCACTTGGGGAGCCAGTGGGAAAATACTTAGCAAAGTTTATCAACAGGGCATACGACCACACTTGGAATACGGGTCAACTGCGTGGTGTTCAGCATCAAAAACTACATTGCAGGAGCTGGACAAGGTGCAAAATCAAGCTCTTAGAGTCATCACAGGAGGGATGAGATCAACCCCTATAGTAGCAATGGAGAAAATGGGGAGGACACAAGCTTTAAGAGAACGCAGAGATACAAAAACACTCATACAAGCAGAAAAGTTTCTCAGCTTGCCAGGCCACCCTATGAAGAACCGATTTGAAAACTTAGCTATGGGGCGGTTGAAAAGAAGTAGTTTCATCCACCAGGCCAAACAACTCTGCAGAGAAACCATCGATCTTCCCACAGTTGGTATCCCCCTGACAACCATTTAAGAGCGAACCCCGTGGAAAGATGAACATAGAATATCGCTACAAATCCAGTCAAAAGTGAGAGGAATATTTGACAAGGAAGAACAGAACAGTGTACAGCGCAGAACAGCCACTCTCAGCTTTCTTGATGAATACCCACAGGAACTATGGATCCGAGTCTACACAGATGGGTCAGCACAAAATGCTGTTCGAAATGGAGGAGCGGGAGTGTACATAGAATACCCAAATAATACTAGAGACACGGCCAGAATTCCAACAGGAAAGTACTGCCATAACTATGATGCTGAAATGGAGGCAATCAAGATAGCCACAGAGAAATTACAAAATACCAGCCATGGTACACAACCTGTGGTGATATTGACAGATGCAAAATCCGTAATAGAGGCGCTCCTGTCTGGGAAATTGCCAGTTCTGATGACACTACTTTCTGAACTTAGCAGTCAGCGTAAGATCACCATACAGTGGATACCATCCCACTGTGGAGTCCCCGGAAACGACAGAGCTGATCGATTGGCTAAGGAAGGAGCAAAAGAAGAACAACCTGATGTGCCTATTACATACCACCAAAAGAAAAGAATGACCAAATCAGTCAGAAGGCCATCAAACCTTACTCAAGACGGCTACCACGTTATGGACAGACCAGAACAGGTCATTATTCTGCGCCTCAGAACAGGACACAATAGATTGCGCAACCACATGTATACAAAATTCAAGATTGGTGACTCAGCCATGTGCACATGTGGTTTGGCGTCGCAGACAGCAGAGCACATACTCCAGGATTGCCCAAACTACAACATATCCAGGCGAACCTTCTGGCCTAGAGAGACAACAGTGTAAGATAAACTCTATGGACCGCTGAATGAACTAAAAAAGACTGTTGGATTCATACAAGAGACAACGTTGCAGTTATAAGCATATTTCAGGCGAACGAAAGAAGAAGAAGAATATATATTCTCAGGACACTATTAAAAAGAGCTATAGAAGTAAAAACAGATATATACTTATGCTTCATAGACTACACAAAAGCATTTGACAATATGACGCATGGAGAAATAATACAATTACTAGAGCAACTAACCATCGACGGCAAAGATATGTGAATAATAAGGAACAGCAAACAGCAGCCATACGAATCAACAACCTTGTAGGAACATTTCAGTGTATAAAGAATGGCGTCAGACAAGGTTGTGTATTGTCTCTTGATTTGTTCTCATTGTACAGTGAATATATAATGAGATCTACAGAAAATATGTCAGTGATACTGGTTGGTGGACATAATCTAAATAACTTACATTAAGATGACAACACCGTCTTAGTTAGTTAGTTAGTTAGTAGACAGATCATCCTCATTGCACATCGAACCATTCAGTCCATAAGTGCTCGGATCCCCTACTCAGCAAATCCCGCAGCGTGTAGCGGCTAACGACACCAGTTCTGTGTTGGTTTATCAATCTTCTTTGGCTTCCTGCGTAGTGTTCTTGTTTGGCCACCCCTCTTTTAATTTGTTGTTCTCGCAGTCTTTAATTTGTTGTAGATTCACAGTCATCACTTGGTTCACGCAAAAGTCTTAATTCGCGTAGAGCATTCAGAATGTCAGCCTGGTCCATGGCGCGTCCGCCCTCCACCGTAGCCTCACCTGCGAGCTTGTCAGCCCGCTCATTTCTTTGTACTCCCGCATGCCCTGGCACGAAGATGAAACTAATCTTTGCCAGCCGAGACCGCTCCAGAGACAGCAACCATTCTCTTCGGATCCCCCCTCCACCCCCCCCCCCCCCCATCGCTATCCTCTGGAGCATGTTCATTGGGTCGCTAAGGAAACTTGCCCTAGTGAATGTCTGTGTCTCGAGCCATGTTATTGCTTTACTTACTGCCATGACTTCCATAGTCAGGCTACTTGTGGTCTCAGTGAAAGCACCAGAGTCCTCCTTCACAATTCTCCCTCCGGCCCGAGCTGTAAAGGTCCATGAGCTTCTCACATGTCGGACGACCGACCCATCTGTGTAGATGACAGCACCACCGTTTAGCGAATTCTCGAAAATCAACGCTTGTACTTCAGCCTCCACAGCAGCCGGATTTTCTTGTCTGCATTTTCTATTTAGTTGTATGCAAACTGAAAAGGATGTGCAGAAATCTGTTGGCACTTGTACCCACTCCTCGCCAGGTTCTAAGTCCTCAAGTGAACACACCTGTTGAAGAATGTCTTCGGCTTGACCCATCCACGACCTTCCTCTTTTTAACCTGCTGCCCTTCACCTTCATAATTTCACTATGCAGTGGATGTCGTGTGTTTGCGTTAACTCTGAGTTAGGCGCTGTCGTGATAAGTACTTGCTCTCTACTATACTGTCTTGAGAGATTATACTTCTATAGTGTCGTCCCTGGAGTGAGGGGAATCAACACCCACATTTTATTAAAACCCATATCATATTCTGGAGAAATCCACTAGATTCCGCCCACAACACTCCGTCAGTATGTAGACAGCTCTTTCTCTCTCAATCTCTATCACCACTGGATCGTGCCCCCTCTCATTCTACCCCAAAAACAACATACTCCACAACTCCAGGTTCTAAAAATTAATAACAATTAATTTATTCAAAAAAAAAAAAAAAAAGAAGAGTTGTATGTGAGAAGTGTAAGCGTGGAATGTGTGTTGTATACTTTAGTGTCAATGTAGAAATCAGACCACAAAGCTCAGGATCAAAGTCCACTCATCATGGCAAGGATTATATGACATCATAATAGTCAGCACAATTGACCTCACCAAACGATGCGTCTCTCCCGATAGACGTTGTCCACCTCCAGGAGCTTTGATAACCACGATGCTTGGTCACCACTTAAATATATAGTCTGGGACTGATCCTACCTTGTTCCTAAACAATGTTCCTAAATGTTTATAGAAACTGAGACCACACAATTCCTGCACAGTGAAAAGCGGAACACTGTCCCTTGAACATGACATTCTTCCTTTCTACGAAAATGTTCTAAAGTTTTCACCCTTAAAACAGTCATTGTACATAGTCTCATATGAATCTGAGCTCGTCAGTAGTGCATGTCTCTAACTGGACCCGGGATCGAACTCTGGATCACTGGCATGTGAGGCGGGTGTGTAACCACTTGACCACGCGGCTCACGCTTGACGCGACCAAATTATTAAAAAGTCGCTTAAAAGACGACAGAGTCGACTTCATTGCAACGGGTTGTATCCCATATGGCTCGGTCTCTTTCCGCAGCGCAGAAAGCGTCGCACAAAGCACGAACTCCGTAGCTCTAGCATGGACCCACAGGAGTCTCCGAAAAATTTCACTCGTGAACCGAAGGACGCGGCCCGGAATCGAGCCCGCAACCTTCGGAGCCCGAGTCGAACGGCTTGACCATCCGCAAATTATTACACCAGAATACCACAACGATTTGAAGCTGTTCTACGATTGGTGACGTGATATTCTAGCGCGAGTCGCGTGGTCAAGTGGTTACTCACCCACCTTACACGCCAGTGATACGGAGTTCCATCCCAGGTCCACTCAGAGACACGCACAACTGGCGAGCTCAAACGAGAGCGAAACTCGAGTCTAGTGCTTCCAGTGTGACGTGAACAAGGCCTTAAGGTTCGTACCGGAATACGATAAGCGTTGCCAGTAGTGGGTTGTGCTCAAACTTTAAATACCCCCATAGTTGCATGTTTACAAGAATATGGTGGGCGAGATATGACATCATTTCACCCCACAGTGATCAGCAAGGCTGAATGTATAAGAGCACTCGTTCTGAAACGTCCTGTGTGCTGATGCGGAGGTAAGGGTTTCAACCCCTACACCGGTCAGTTAGACTAACATGTAGATTTCTCGTCCTTGATTTTTTTTTGTTGTTGGAAAAAAAGGGGGGGGGGGAGAATTACAAGTACCTCTGAAGTCGGAGTGGGTTCCCTGATGACAAGAGACACTGGTAATAGGGAAAGCGAATCCACACGCAAAATGCAGTCAAGTGCTAATAGATGTAGTGTGTATGGATTACGCCTGAGTTCAAAAGCGAGCGAGCGCACAAAGAAAACAACAAACATTCACCTCATAACAATCCTGGTAGCATACATGTATTTCTAGTCTGGATTATTTTTCTCTCTGCACCGCTCGTTCCATTTCATAAATGTCCACGCTCTCTAACATTTTTTCTCTCTCACTTGCTCTTTCTTTCCCTGATTGTCTGTCTGTGTGTCTACCCTTCTGTCCGTGTCTGTCTGTGTGTCTATCCTCTTCTGTCCGTGTCTGTCTATGTGTCTCTCCCCTTCTGTCCGTGTCTGTCTGTCGCATACTAAGCTGGGTTTCTCTCCCTTTCTGTCCGTGTCTGTCTGTCGCATACTAAGTTGGGTGTCTCTCCTCTTCTGTCCGTGTCTGTCTGTCGAATGCTAAGTTGGGTGTCTCTCCCCTTCTGTCCGTGTCTGTCTGTCGCATACTAAGCTGGGTGTCTCTCCCCTTCTGTCCGTGTCTGTCTGTCCCATGCTAAGCTGGATGTCTCCCCCCATCTGTCCGTGTGTGTGTGTGTGTGTGTGCCTCTCCCCTTCTGTCAGAGTCTGTCTGTCGCATGCTAACTGGGTGTCTCGTACTCAAAAAGTTGTCCGTTCGTTTCCGGACTGCGTCATTTGGTGGTCGAATTCGATATTTTCTGAGATCCCTGGCGTGGGTGGTATTGGCCGGAGCTACGGAGTTGGTGCTCTGTGCAACGCTTTCGGGAAGCAGTTAGCTGCTCTACGGAGAGAGACCGCGATATATGAGATAACACCCGGTGCAATGAAGTCGACCCTTTTGTATTTTAACCTTTAACTCACACACACACACCCACACACACCCACCCACCCACACACACACACACACACACACACACACACACATGTCATTTAATTCATATAAGTAGTCATATAAGTTCTCGTTCCCGTTACCGACTGACTGCCTGTCTGTCTGTCTGTCTGTCTGTCTGTCTGTCTGTCTGTCTGTCTGTCTGTCTGTCTGTCTGTCTGTCTGTCTGTCTGTCCCTCCCTCTCTGTCTGTCTGTCTGTCTGTCTGTCTGTCTGTCTGTCTGTCTGTCTGTCTGTCTAATCATTTATTGGTTGCGATTAGAACAACCTTAGATAAACGAAGACCAACTTACAAAAAGCATTAGAAAGAGCACTTGAAAGATCTTTACATATTCCCCCAACAATTAACTTGGGTAAATGGAGCGGCGGCAGCAGCAGCAGAAGAAGAAGAAAAAGAAGGAGGAGGAGGAGGGAGGATGAGAACGCAGGAGGAGGGAGAGGGAGGAGGATGAGGAGGAGAGAGGAGGTGGAGAGAGGAAGAGGTAGAAGGAGGAGGGAGAAGGAGGAGGGAGGAGTGAGGAGGAATGATGAGGAGGGAGGAGGAGGGAAGAGGGAAGAGGAGGGAGGAGGAGGATGGAAGAAGGAGGAGGAAGAGGGAGGAGGAGGATGGAGGAGGAAGAGGGAGGAAGAGGAAGAGGAAGAGGAAGAGGGAGGAGGAGGGAGGAGGTAGGAGGAGGATGGAAGAAGGAGGAGGTAGAGGGAGGAGGAAAAGGGAGGAGGAGGGATTAGGAGGAGGAGGGGGGAAAGAGGAAGAGGGAGGAGGAGGAGAAGAATGGAGAAGGAGGGAGGAGGAGAAGGAGGAGAAAGAGGGAGGAGGAGGGAGGAAGAGGAAGAGGGAGGAGGAGGAAGGAGGAGGGGGAGGGAAGAGGAGGAGAGAGGAGGAGGGAGAGGGAGGAGGAGGGAGGAGGAAGAAGGAGGAGGAGGGAGGATGAGAACGCAGGAGGAGGAGGGAGGAGGAGGAAGAGGGAAGAGGAGGGAGGAGGAGGATGGAAGAAGGAGGAGGAAGAGGGAGGAGGAGGATGGAGGAGGGAGAGGGAGGAAGAGGGAGGAGGAGGAAGGAGGAGGAAGAGGGAGGAGGTAGGAGGAGGAGGAAGAGGGAGGAAGAGGAAGAGGAAGAGGAAGAGGCAGGAGGAGGAAAAGGGAGGAGGAGAGATTAGGAGGAGGAGGGGGGAAAGAGGAAGAGGGAGGAGGAGGAGAAGAATGGAGAAGGAGGGAGGAGGAGAAGGAGGAGAAAGAGGGAGGAGGAGGGAGGAAGAGGGAGGAGGAGGAAGGAGGAGGGGGAGGGAAGAGGAGGAGAGAGGAGGAGGGAGAGGGAGGAGGAGGGAGGAGGAGGAGGGAGGATGAGAACGCAGGAGGAGGAGGAGGAGGGAGGAAGAGGGAGGAGGAGGAAGGAGGAGGGGAGGGAAGAGGAGGAGAGAGGAGGAGGGAGGGGGAGGAGGAGGGAGGAGGAAGAAGGAGGAGGAGGGAGGATGAGAACGCAGGAGGAGGGAGAGGGAGGAGGATGAGGAGGAGAGAGGAGGTGGAGAGAGGAAGAGGTAGAAGGAGGAGGGAGAAGGAGGAGGGAGGAGAAGGAGGGGGAGGAGGAGGAATGATGAGGAGGGAGGAGGAGGAAGAGGGAAGAGGAGGATGGAAGAAGGAGGAGGAAGAGGGAGGAGGAGGATGGAGGAGGGAGAGGGAGGAAGAGGGAGGAGGAGGGAGGAGGAGGAAGAGGGAGGAGGTAGGAGGAAGAGGGAGGAAGAGGAAGAGGAAGAGGAAGAGGGAGGAGGAGGAAAAGGGAGGAGAGGATGGAAGAAGGAGGAGGTAGAGGGAGGAGGGGGAGGGGAAGAGGAAGAGGGTAGGAGGAGGAGGAGGGGAGAGGAGGAGGAGGATGTGGAGGAAGGAGGAGGAGGGAGGAGGAAAAGGGAGGATGAGGAGGGAGGAAAAGGGAGAAGGAAGAAGGAGGAGGAGGGAGGAGGTAGAGGGAGGAGGAAGAAGAGTGAGGAGGAGGAGTGAGGAGGAAGAATGAGGAGGAGGAGGAAGAGGGAGGAGGAGGATGGAGGAGGAAGAGGAGGGAGAGGGAGGAGGGGAAGAGGAAGAGGGTAGGAGGAGGAGGGGAGAGGAGGAGGAGGAGAAGGGAGGAGGAGGGAGGAGGTAGTAGGATGATTGATTGCCATCCCACCAGGTTAATATGTTATCGCGGACCTCAGAGAGAAGTGTCTATGTAGAAGACCATTTCCTGGACGTACGTATTTTGGGAGGGGGAGGAGGGAGGAGGGAGGAGGAGGAAGAAGAAAAAAAAACTATGACAGTGGGCTGCACTGGAATGAAAGGAAGGCGTGTAGAAAATTTCATCTCAATCGGATGGGCCGTTCGCGAGCGCATAAAGGACAGACGGACATACAGACATACATACAGACAGACAGACAGACAGACAGACGGAGATCCTAATTTATATATAAGATATTATATATATATATATACACACACACACACACTAGCTGACCCGGCCCGGCTTCGCCCAGTCCCTGGCGAGCGTCTCATTTAATTCATATTCGGCTCCTTAGTCTCATTGTGAGCTATTGCCCACAGTGGTCCCATTTAAGGTGAAGCTATGTGAGGTAGTTTGATCACCCCGCCCCCCTCCGCCCCCGACCAGACCAGGCGCACTACTGGGGGGGGGGGGGGCGGATGCAGCAAATGCGTCTGATCCTAGCCAAATGACCGAGAAGTATCATTCCGGCCTCCGACCAGACCAAGTGTACTACTGAAAGCCAGCAAATACACTCGAGAAGAATCTGATTTTTGACATTTCAAAGCTGTTATTCAGTATATCTGACCCTGCTGAAGTTATGAATGTGTGGTCTTCTGTGCTGTCTCCGAAGTCAGCGTCATATGTTTAAAACATGTAGCTATTGAGCTGACGATAATTATATTCGTTTGACTAATACTTTCTAGAGATTTGGACATATTTCTCTTTGCCAGCATTTACCAACCTTTCATGACATTTATTTTAGAAAAAGTGAAAACCACTCAGAGAGAGAAACATCCAGCTAGTACAGTAAGCAACTTCTCACAGATCAATTGTTATCCATATCAAGCCAAGACAATTATTATTAATATGTGAATAACGAAGATACAAACAATAGATTGCACGATTTATTGCCTGGCATATTTCGTTGCATGTCGACCCTCAAGCTAAAATATCTAATCACTTTAGTTTATGTTGTGTGATTTTTACAGTATGTACCTGACAAGATGCAGTGAAATATCCTCGTTGTTAAAATTGATTACAGGAAAACATTGTTTTCCATTATTAATATCATGTTATTTTTTATTTTTGGTGCTTTCCCTCGCTTTAACCTCGAGCGTCGTCCACACACATACTAATTCTGTAAGTGACTGCTAAAATAAAAAATGTTTTGCGTATCCTTTTACAGGACTTAGCTGTCAACAGCAGCATCTTTCAGCTGTCTGTTGATCTCTTGGCAAGATTACGCTCAGTAGTTTGCCATTGCTTTCTGAGCGGCCGGCTCAGTATCCGCAAGTCACGAGCGGGGGTCGAACAACCTCAGTTCTCGCTCCGCTGCGAGACTCTGCGTGATAAACGGGATTACAGAGAGAAAGTGTTGTAACCCCACAACCAGAGAGACCGGCAAGTGACTGCTACTGCTGCTAAATGCGCTGGACTGATTTTGCGTGGGGCTTAGATTTTCCTAATACCAATGTCCCTCGACATCAGGCGAACCCTCCCAGGCGTCTAAGATACTTGTAATTTACGTCCCAATGTCAAGAATTGGATCATTATGCTTGTAGATCCAGTTATCAGAAAATAGGATTTGGGAAAGGCGATGATAAACGGAAAAATTCTGAATATCAGAGACATAGGTCGACAGAGAAAGCGAATATTATATGGGTTGTCAGGTTGGCATTAAAAACGCATCGCGGTCGAACGTATCCTAACACAGAAAAACGGTGGTTGTTGACGGACAAGGTCACCTGCGCTGCCCAAAGTGACACATGCTGGTGATACTGATACACACGACAATAATAAACTTTGTTCACACACTATACCCACAAATGCACTGAATGTTGCTTGCCTACTTGAATGTCTCACAACAGCGGAGGGAGGCCCTGCTTTCATCGAATGCTCCAAAGATGCAACAGAATGTTGTTGCCCGCTCAACGTATCGACACGAACCAGCTGCTGCGCTACTCTTATTACCGCAAACAGTCAGTGGGGCTGACCGACACGGCACGTTCATTAAGTCTTGTTGACGTGTGAAATAAAGCCACCCTACTGTAATACTGATATTTACAGGCAGTCTATTTTGTCATTATTTGTTAGCTCACGCGAAATGGTAATACAATGAGCGCATTACGCCACTGTGTTTGGTGTGTCGTTTACATGGTAATGTATTAGATGCGACGTAAGGTACTAGCACTGTGATAGATTTATTTAGTGGTGATTGTACAGATATCATAACCAGAGACAACAGTTTCAGTAAATTCCAAGGATTACTAAAAAGCAGCAAGCCGTTTTCTGTACAATGATATGCCGGGAAAAGTTGCATACATTCTGTGCATCTTCATATTCTTGGAAAAGTTATTGCTGCTATTAGTAAAGGTAAGTAAACCTAAATCACCCTTTCCCAGGCTATGATGCCTTATTGGTTGTATGTTCGTTGGGAGTCTCCGTGGCCAAGTGGAAACGCCGTCTGCCTCGAGCTACGACGGTTGTGGATTTGATTCCCACTTACGTCGGTCGATTCACGAGTGCACTTTACTCTGAGACTCCTGGGGGTCGTCGCTGAAGATACGGAGTTCGTGCTTTGTGCGACACTTTCGGCAGGCCGCCCTGTGGAAAGAGACCGAGCCATATGGGATAAAACAGGTGCAATTGAGCCTTGTCTTTTAAAAGCCTTTATTTGGTTGTAGGTTGCTAGCACTACACTTTTATAAATCAATCGCACTCGATGTTGCCATTATCATAACGGCCGTCTTTACTACCCATAATATATCCAAGTACCCATTTTAGAGTAGGTCAACCTAGGACCCCAGGTGAGGTTTGCAAACAATCTCTGTCTTAATGAGGATTGGACCACGTGACAAATGGACAGACGAGCAAGGAAAATTACAAAGGTGTTACTGTTCAATGACACAAGAGATACAGTATTTTTTTATTACGTGTGATTGTTTGTTTGTTTGATATTTGGAGCTCGCTCATTTTGAACTCAAGCGTAGTCCTTACACACTACTTTTGGCAGTGCTGGACTTAATTTTGCATGTGGATTAGCTTTACCTATTAACAATGTTCATTGCCATCAGGCGAACCCACTCCGACTTCAGAGGTACTTGTAATTAATGTTCCTAAGTCAAGGACGAAAGGTGAACATTTAAGTCCAACTGACCGGTGTAGGGGTTGAACCCCTTACCTCTGCATCAGCATACCGAATGTTTAAGAACACGCGTTCTTACCCATTCGGCCATGCTGACCTGTGTGATTGTAAAGACGTACAAATGGATCGTGCACACATTGGCCGCCAGTGGTTATATATGGATACAAATATATGAAGCAAAACGGCAAGTCTCCATGTAGATCTGTTTTAATAGATAGGGTAATACCACAGTATAACAAGGACAGAAGAAGAAGAAGAAGAAGAAGAAGAAGAAGAAGAAGAAGAAGAAGAAGCAGAAGAAGAAGAAGAAGAAGAAGAAGAAGAAGAAAGCGAAGCTGCAGCAGCAACATCCAACAGCTGATACTGAAACCGAGGCGTGATGCCAGGTAAGTAAAGGATTATTTCACACGCCAAAAAGACTCATTTGGATTTGGCATACGTTGCTAGACCCATCTTTTTATTGTCCAATTTGCACTGCGTGGGTGACGTGATCTGCATCAAAGGACTCCTCAATACCAGTATCAGCTATTTAAGCAGTCTGTGCCTATTGGCTTCCTCCCATTTAAATGTAACATTTTCCTAGCTTCAGTATTGTTTCTTTTGTATTTTCCTTTATTTATGCATTTTCAGCGTGGTTATTGTATGAATTGCTCTGAAGAGACATTGGAAATTCACTTCATGAATTTACATAATATTATCGTAAATTTGTATCTCTTACAACGTCACTAAAATCAGCTTCTCCCACCTCCCATATCACAAGTTCGCTATGTGAATTCACTTAATGCAGTTCAAATGATACAATTATCCTTTTGAAATAATAATTTCAACGTTTTTCAAACGGCAGCAAATGAAAACACCTCCATTTTGAAAAATAACCGGAAGTAGTCTCCCACAGGAAATTCGGGATTACCAAACTCTTCTAAAAATAAGTTGGTTGTGTTAGCAGTTTTTAAACATTCGCCATCACATGATCTTGAGAGGAGATTGAATTGCTTGAAAATATTGTTTTAACTTTATAGTGACATCATTAACCGTTTAAATAAAGTTAGTTGCATGTCCTTTACAGGTCGTTGTAATAAACTCCAATATTCATTGACTGTTTACTAGTAAATTTTATTTTCAATAGTGTACCTTTGTTTTCTGAACGGCCATGGCTCATACCATCGAAATTAACGCAAAAAACGACCTGCTTCCAAATCTCCCGCATCTAATGTAGAATCCCAGACTCGATGTGTCGGGGACGTGCGACAATTGTTTCACTAATCCCTAAGTCTGCTCTTTGGCGAATGGTTTACGGATGCAATTCATAATCCCACATACCGCGTTCGAAACACAGCTGCGGTTGATTTGGCAGCAGGCCGCCGTGCATTGGGCATTTAATAACAAGGTATGAAAACAGTGACAAAATACTGAACGTAAACATGCAAAGATATCACAAAAAATGCTGTGGTTGACTGTGACGCACTGTAAAGGATAACTAATCCCTAAGCCACACACAAGATCATCATCATCATCATCATCATCATCATCATCATCATCATCATCATCATCATCATCATCATCATCAACGTCATCATCATATGCCATGAAGATAAGCGTGGGTGGTCATGTTTCGCCATTTCAATCGATCAACAGAGTCGTGAATCAGCTCATTGCTCATGTCTCGACCATGCCACATGGCCAAGCCGTCCAGGTATTTACTTCTCTACCTTCCCTTTGTTCTCTTCCTATCGATCTTGCCAGTTGTCACCAAGTTCTCCAATTTATTTCTTCTCATAACGTGACGAAAACAATTGTGACTGTCTACGTCTAATTTCTCTAATAAATGTACGATTTTCACTTTAAACAATTTTTTTTTAAAGAGACTTGGTCATTGGTATTTCTGTCTGTCCATAGTATTCTTTGCATTTTACTCAGAAATTACATTTCCACAGCCATCAGACGTTTTCCAACCTGTTTGCTCATTGTCACACACGATTGCAACCGTTTAAATATCGAGTCTACACACGCCTTGTGAGAACCAATTTACTGAGGTTGTTCAACTAGAGGGATATCGATAAATTTCGGATTTAGTTTGTCAATGTTCAACATCACATTTTTGTCTTGCGGTGTAAAATTGGGGATTTAAACAATTTATGTTTAATTATTTATATAACTGGATAAGCCTTCAGGAAAAGACATCTGTAGTTGAGCTGAGTTGAGTTGAGCTAAGAACCGACATCACTGCATTCAGGACATACCTATTCGCGCTCCGTCCCCTCGTTCAACAGCCATAGAAGAGTCATACTACTAATAGATCCCACCCCTATCTAACTGAAATGTCTCCTGGTCTTCACTCTCACTTTTGAGATTATTCCAGAACCCCTACCGATTCCCCGTAATATCATTATTTCCATATACGGATTTCAATGTGTCTCCCGACCTTCTCCACCTGGTCACACAGGGACTCCCTTGTTCTCTCCCTTGTCCATAGGTAGTGTACCACCAAGGGGTACATTCCCTGCCAGCCTATCAGCCTGTTCA
This sequence comes from Cepaea hortensis, assembly GCA_963921405.1. Classification (NCBI taxonomy): domain Eukaryota; kingdom Metazoa; phylum Mollusca; class Gastropoda; order Stylommatophora; family Helicidae; genus Cepaea; species Cepaea hortensis. Next base: position 26,382,093 of record OY992893.1, read on the forward strand.
TTCACACGAACTCCCTCATGGCCAGGGCAAAAATTCCTAAACATTATCACATATCTGCAGTTTATAGGGCATATCACCGGAAATGTGGAATAGAGAAATTAACATTATGCGGCGTGAGAGGCAGAGAGAATAAAGTACGCCGGGAAGTTTACACAGTTGAACAACATGTATTAATATAAGCAACATCAACTTCGTTAACTGATTCCTTGTTAAACAATCCATCATGCATTTATTGGTCACTCGATAGATACATCATCATCATCCAGTGCTTTGCCTGCTGGCATGGGCGATCATGCTTCTCCACAAATTACGATCTCCGACGCCATGGCTCAGTTCGTATGTTGACTCCCTTCGTGCCATGACACAAGACTGTCAAGAATCTTCTCACACTGTCTTCCTCTATCTCTCTATCCACAAATCTGTCCGGTTGTTACAACATTTTCCAGATTTTGTCTTCTCATAACGTGGCCAAAAATGTTGACTGCTTCTTTTTTATGTTTGTGATAAGTTGTTTTTGCCACTTAGCTTCCTTCAACATGTTCAGAATGCTCATTTTGGCTGTCCAACTAATTTTCAGCATTCTTCTATAAAACCACACCTCCGAGATTTCTAGGGATGTTTTCGCTTGCTTACTAATTGTCCAGGATTCGCAACCGTATGTTAAAACTGGTACTTTGTAACATGCAAGAACGTTTTTTTCTAATTTTCAAGAAGAAGGACTTATTGCACAAAATGTTCTTCATTTGATAGAATGCAGTTTTTGCTTATCCTATTCGGTTCCTTATCTCAGTTATGCATTTTACATCTGATGTTATCCATGTGCCCATATATTTATCTTCTACACTCGCCACACTCCTGTACTGTAACTGCACAGTAAGGCACAATCTGTTTCTTTGATATTACCATCAGTTCTGTATTTCTAGTATTCAAGCTAAGGCCCATTTTTCATTTTCTAGAACCACGGTATCTATCCTTTCCTGTAGTTCCTTCTGACTTGTTCTGTACAAGACGGTGCCATCAGCACAACTTAAGTTATTTATGTTATGTCCACCAACCAGGATTCCTGACATATTTTTTGCAGATCTCACTATATGTTCACTGTACAATGAGAACAAATCAGGAGACATTACACAAACTTGTCTGACGCCCTTCTGTATACAATTATATGTTCCTACCAAGTTGTTGATTCTTATGGCTGTGGTGCTGCCAGTATATGTTCTTTATTATTTGCAGGTATTTGCTGTCAGTGTTTAGCTATTTAGTAACTGTATTATTTCCGCATTGGTTCCAAATGTTGCTGTATGTCAGGGTCTTAAACCTGGCTCGTTTTTCCTAACACATGTGAGACAGTACAAGTACAACGTGATTTGACTTGAGACTCAACGACACAACGTTCAATGGATTTATTTACAGATCAAATACGATACGATGATCATTACAAGCTATATGTTAAACTTCAATACACTTACATACACAATACAGCTCACAATCTCTCAAGATGAACAGACACTCGACTTTCGGGCACAGAAACCACACCATGCCTTTCTCTAATCATACGTCCAGTCGAGTCCACGTCCCAGAGCTGTCTCCCTATAGCTCGCAATGTGCCTCCCCACCTGAAGTGGCTTCACGAGGCATGCGTGCGTCTTGCTTCGTCCTTGCCTGACCGCTGGCCGTCTCGTCAGCCAGCAACCTCGCAGGCAGGTAACTACTACTCGCCTGGCGGGCGTAACGAAGTTACGGCATCCCGGCTGGGGAACTAAGTCGCCTGGCGGGCGTAACGATGTCACTGCATCACTGCACTACTCTAGACTCTGACATGCTCCCCCGGGCAGCTCCATGAAAGATGTCATCTTTCATGTATACTATATGTACATACTGGGTTAATATTTTAACCTTGTCAGAGTCGACCCTTCTGTTGTTATATACATTGGAATCAGAATACATAGACATACACATCTTGACATAGAAACATATAAGAAATGGAAGTTGTATTCAACGACATGTGGTGTTCAACCTTTAACACTTGTCAAGTTTCATCCTCTCGATGGCTGATTACCTCAATTGCATTATTGACCCAGTCAGATCGGCAGTACCAGCTCCAAGCATCTACCTCGCAGCCTTTCAAAAAAAAGTAATAATATGGTTTCTGAAACAAAAACCATCTGGCTAGACCGAAATACGGCTTTACATAAGTCGCATTAAACGCTCAAACCCTGACCTCATTTGGCCAGGAGCTCTTGTGTTGGTCTGCAATGTCGGTAACACTCTACCATGCCAAGTAGATGGCTTCTTGGTGTGTTAACAATCTGGCAACAACATGGTTATTTATACACAATACATACTCGTATACATTTCACATTATAGCCCTTTGGTGTGATGATGTAGTAACAACTAAATGAAAGGGGAATAACTTCACAATTTCTGAAATATAATATTTTACAATAATTATTCTATTTCTCAGCGTCATAGCTTGATGTTTCTTCATACTAGCGAGAAAAAGTCGGTAGTATGAATAAATTAATCAAGATATGATTCTAAGATTACACTACATAAAAAATATAAATACACAATTTGTGTATTCAAACTTGTTGATTCCTAAAAATATTAGAATCGTCATAGCTTTTTAAACTTTTGTTTGTCGTCTGCTAATTTTGAACTAACTTTCTAACTAATCCGGAAGTACACACGAACACTAAACAGCTGATGTTGAAACTTGTAGAACACACTTGTTCCGGTCTGATGTAGTTACGGAATGTACAATGTTCTAATTGTTCATGTGTTGGGTGTTTCCCTGGAAAAACTTCTGGATTTCGATTGACTGCAGTGGTGTAGATGTCAATGTTCAGGTCACACTTTCACACACGGATTTAAAATATCACCTGAAATGTTCCAAACGCAGATACCACTGTCAAATTGGATAGTTCGCTTACGGTAAGTTTTGAGCGAAGTTTTGAGCGAATGTGGCACTGTTCTTGTTTCGTAATATATACAATTAATAAAGTTCGCTTTCTACCACACACTACACAATTATACACGACAATCACTACATTAATTAGTAAAATAAGAACACTATATATATTGGGAGTAACCCCTATCACATCACATTGCAGACATTACACAGCTTTCGTGAATGAAAAAAAAAATATTCACCGATGGATGGCTGTGTTAATCTGAGTGTATTTTACACACTGCACTCAGACATTAGTGCTCACTGGGTCGGTCGGACAACGGGACAAAAGATCGGCAATCGTGTTGGTTCTGCCTGGGATATGTCGAACCTCGAAGCTGTAATCTTGGAGCTTAAGAGACCAGCGCGCTACCATTTGGTTTGAAGGTACACCTGAATTGATAAATCGCAGTGGACTACTGTCGGATTCGACAATAAAATGACGTCCTAGGAGGAATCTGGACAATTTAGTTATACCCACCACTAGAGCTAGGGCTTCCAACTGAGGTATTGACCAAGCCCGTTCTCTGGGTTTCAGTTTCCTGGATACGAAGTACACAGGGTGAAGGATGTTATTATGCTCTTGCAACAAGACTGCCCCAATTGCCACGGAGCTCGCGTCTGTACGCAATCTGAAAGGTAATTGAAGATTGGGCAATTTCACAATAAGATTATTTAAGCTATTATCAGAAAAACAAGCTAATACTCTTTGGAATGCAAATTTTAGGCAATCATTGCTTACAATTTTCTCCGGTTTATCTTTTGTTAGTAAGTTAGTAAATACTTCGGTCAGTTCAGAAAAATCAGGTATGAACTGCCGGTAATAATTTATCAGTCCTAACAAACTTCTGACTTGCTTTTTCGTAGTCGGAAGTGAGAGTTTTAGTATCTTGGACACGATGTTATCGTCTCTCGTGACAAAGCCATTAGATATATTGTACCCCAAGAAGGATATTTCCTGGTAGGCTATGTCTACTTTTGCAGGCTTTACCGTCAGTCCGTGCTGTCTAATGCGTTCAAATGTCTGTTCTAATGTCTTTATGTGGTCTGTCATCGTCTTTGGTGTATGGTCTGCATTTTATGGGTGTCTTTGACGTGAGTGTGATGTGGTGTTGTACTAATTCTGTTTGTCCTGGGTTGTTGGAGAAGATGGTGTTGTACTGTTGTATAAGATGTTTGCAACTGTCTGTTTCTGCTTGAGTTAACTTTGGGTTGATCTTAATTTCCTTCAAGCAGTTTGTCGTGTCTAATGCAGGTGTTGGAATTTCGTCACTAGCCTCGTCATCCTCGTGGTCTATTATCACTGTGCAAGCTATTGTATCGTCTTGTTCGTTGTCTCTGTTGTAATATGGTCTTAGCATATTGATGTGGAATATTTTGTGTTTGTCTTTTATTTGGATCTCATAGTCTACAGGTGAAATCTGTCTCGTCACTTTAAAAGGTCCTTGCCAAGAATCAGTCAATAAGTGTCTGTCACTAGGTAGTAGAAGAAGAACGTCCTGTCCAGGTGTCAACGTTATTGTCCTGTTACCTTTGTCAGCATATTGTCTATAAGTAGCACCAGATAATTTTAGCGCATCCTTTGCAATTATACAAGATTTGATGATTCTTTCACGCAATGATGTAACGTATACGTATGATGATATGGGTTTCAGTACTGGAGTGGAGTCAGTTAACATTTGGTGATAAATAGTCAATGGGCCACGTGGTTTGGCACCATAGATAAGTTCAAAAGGAGAGAAACCTGTACTAGAATGTGGTATCTCGCGATAAGCAAAGAGAATAGCAGGTAAATATACGTCCCAGTTCTTGGGATGTTCTTGAGTGACTTTAGCAAGCATGTGCTTTAAATCGCCGTTAAATTTTTCTATTATCCCGCTCGAGTGAGGATGGTACGGGGAATTGAAACATTGCTTCACTCCCAACATTTTGGTGAAAGCTTGAGTAGATGCGGCGATAAACTGAGTTCCCCTATCTGATTGGATAGTGTCTGGAAATCCTATCCGAGAAAATATATGGAAGAAAACTTCCATTATATCATTGGCAGTTATGTTCTTTAGCGGAATCGCTTCCCGCCAGCGGCTACATTGATCAATGACAGTTAGAATATATTTATTCCCTCTAGTTGTTGTCTGATTAAGAGGGCCCACTATGTCGACAGATATTTTCTCAAAAGGTCGACTGGCTAAGTCAGTAACTTGTAACTTTGCCTGTGGGTGTTTACCTTTCTTTACCAGTTTTTGGCAGATGTCACAACTTCTGCAATATTGTTTAATGTCATTGCAAAATTTGGGCCAATGAAACTGTGTTAATAATCTTGATCTGGTCTTAGCGTATGCCATATGCCCTGCAAGAGGTATATCATGGGCAAGATGTAAGGCTTGCTTACGATAATTAGTTGGCAAAACAGTTTGCTCTGTTGTGCTGTCACCTCTGGTATAATACCTAGTGAGGATACAATTTTTCAAAGCAAAATGCCATTTTGCATTCTTGGTTACCTTTGGCTTTTGGCCGATCAGCTTAAAATATTTCAACAATGAAGGATCAGCCTTTTGAGCTGTTACAAACGTTTCCTTCATGGTTTTAGAAGGTAGTGATACTGGGCTAAGCATTTGTATAGCCTCAGTTTGGTTACTTTCATCTTGCACTCTAGCAGTAGATCTGGTTACTGCGTTCACACATTCAATGATATCAGATGGTGATGAAAGACTGTTATCAATGATGTCATGAGATCTTAGTGCTACATTAGCTACCATACGTTCATTAGGTGGTGTAACATTATCAATGATGACATTTGATGGTGATGTTATGATATCATCAATGCAAAGAGATGTTATGTCATGAGGCATATCATTCACCTCTGGTAAATTTCCGATTATAATATCGCACACTGGGTTTGTTAGTGCTGCGCATTTTACTTTACCAGTGAGGAAAGGTGTTTGAATATATGCCCATGCTAGTGGGTACTTTTCAATATTGCCAGAGAATGTTCTGCATGTTACGTGCTTGCCTGTATAGTCTGTAGGCATTATGAACGTTCTCTTTAGACCAATAAGTGAGCTTCCCGTGTCCCGAAGGACTGTAGCAGACTTGCCATTCACGTAACCCTGATGGACGTTTATTCTGCCTTTGGAATCTACTACCAAATTAGCTTCTTCATTGGCAATAGGAATGGAGTGGCCGCATGTTAAAATGCCATCTTCATAAAAGGTATTACAAACAGTACATTTATTTGCGTTAAATATATCAAAAGCCTGTGCTGAGTTCACAGGATGTTTCTCTGATTGTTCTTCATCTGACGATGAACTGTCAAACAAGGCGGCATTTGCTTTGTTGGTCATTTGCCTACCTTTACAATCATGGCGATAATGTCCGTACGCCTTACAGAGGAAACATTTACGCAAATTTCTGTAGGATCTACGCTCCTCTTCATGTCTGTTTACCATGTTTTGTAGATAAGTTTGATATGCGGGGTTCTTGTCACACATCTCACCTTGATGGTGTGAAATTTTACAATATCTACAGTGACTATACTTCTCAGATGTAGGCTTATGAGGTTTCTGCCTACTATAGGGTTTGTCATAGTTAGCCGATGCTACAAAATTTATGTCAGTAGCTTCACTGGCAAAACAATGTTTGTTGGCTGTATAATACGCCGAACCACGTCTCTCAATCTCATCTACACTAGTGCATTCATTCTCTTGCAAAAATTTTGAAAATGCTGATGGAATGGATGAAATGACTTTATCTCTGATGATCAGATCTTCTAATCTTTGATAGTTTTTATCAATTTTAGCTGCTGAAGTCCATTTGGAAAATATATCTCGGACTAAGCAGAGGTAGTCAGAGAACGTTTGAATCGGTTTTGGGCTCAACTTGCTGAATTGTTCTCTGTAACCTGCCTCATCTAACATAAAATGTGCCATAATCTTTGATTTTAGATAATGGTAATCTTTTCTGAGGTCTTTGGGGATAGTCTCAATGACTTTAAGAGGCTCCCCTGATAAACTCCTCATATAAATAATATTCCATTCAGACAGTGGAACCTGGTAATGGTCCATTAACGTCTCAAAATTTTGGGTAAAGGCTGCAATGCAGTCACCCGAGGTATAATTACGTACTATACCTTGGTATTTCTTGTACTGGTTTTCTTTCTCCAGTCTCTCAGATTTCTTAGACTCTTTGTTAATGGCAGTCTCAGTATCAAGTTGCTTGATTTTCAATTGCAATTCCAGTTCTTCTCGCTTACTCTGCGCTGCTATTTCAGCTTTCTTTAATTCCATGTCTAACTCAGCTTGTTTTGCTGCGGTTGCTGCCTCTGCTTGCTTTAAGGCTGTTTCTGCCTCTACTTGCTTGGCAGCTCTTTCAGCCTCTGCCTGCTTTAATGCTGTTTCTGCCTCTACTTGTTTGGCAGCTCTTTCAGCCTCTGCCTGCTTTAATGCTCTTTCAGCTGCTCTTTCTTCACGCTCGTGGTATTCAGAGTATTTCTTCTCACTCCACTTTGTCAACTCGTCACCTGTTAACTTTAATTTCAACCCCATATCGATGAAATCATTTAATGACGACATGATGGAAAATGCCAATGAAATACCAGCCACACAATTTGTTACAAGTGGTTAGTAAAGTAAACAATTTACAATTATGTTCTATTGACAATACGTGCCTAAATTTGCATCCAAATTTATATGAAAAGAAAAATATACTCAAGTGCACCGGATGCGGTGAAGAACGGTTGGAAATCGGGCTAGGAACTGTAGGGTCGCTACTTCAAACACAACTGACCTCTACGGGCAAGGGTTTCAGATGGTACAGAAAACCTGCTTTGTTTTTGGAGGAAATAAATTAGCGTCTATTTGATGTGGTGTGCCTGCTTGTCACTAAGTTTTAATTAGGTTTGTATGGCGTTGAGTGTAATTGTAGGTCGTAATTTTGTCAGTCAAAAATTTTTTTTTTCAAAACACAAGTCACTTTCTTTTCAAAACTTTCTGCTTTCCACAACTTACTTTACAAAGACAATCTAAATGTATCTCAACACGCTACAACATTGATGACACATCACTTACATCAAGATGACATTCAGTAAGGACATAGACATCAAGTTTACAAGATGGCGACAAGGTCACAATGGCGACAAGTTTACAATGTCGACAAGGTCAAAACGGTGACAAGTTCAACAATCACAAATGTTTTACACGTTTACAAGATCAAACAATATGTATGCACTGTACGTTTACAACTAGTCTCCATGTTTAAACAATGTAATAATATCTATCAAAATGAGCCTTCCACGATCACATTTACATGTACCATAAAGTTTGACAAAAATTCTAAGTTCTCAAACTCTAGTTTTAACCGTTAATCACATAAACACGTTCATTTCAAAGCCGGACGAATGCCACCACGTCCACACATGTCAGGGTCTTAAACCTGGCTCGTTTTTCCTAACACATGTGAGACAGTACAAGTACAACGTGATTTGACTTGAGACTCAACGACACAACGTTCAATGGATTTATTTACAGATCAAATACGATACGATGATCATTACAAGCTATATGTTAAACTTCAATACACTTACATACACAATACAGCTCACAATCTCTCAAGATGAATAGACACTCGACTTTCGGACACAGAAACCACACAACGCCTTTCTCTCATCATACGTCCAGTCGAGTCCACGTCACAGAGCTGTCTTCCTATAGCTCGCAATGTGCCTCCCCACCTGAAGTGGCTTCACGAGGCATGCGTGCGTCTTGCTTCGTCCTTGCCTGACCGCTGGCCGTCTCGTCAGCCAGCAACCTCGCAGGCAGGTAACTACTACTCGCCTGGCGGGCGTAACGAAGTTACGGCATCCCGGCTGGGGAACTAAGTCGCCTGGCGGGCGTAACGATGTCACTGCATCACTGCACTACTCTAGACTCTGACACTGTATGTAGCCGAGGCGCAGTGTTGGGGTGAGCGCCCAACATTGCTTAAATACCCCAATGGCTCGTGAATACATAACCTCTGCAGCAAAAGTCCAACTCCTGGCCTTCACGTGGCGGAACTGTTTCTACTAACAGGAGAAAGGGCGACGGCGAGTTTCTGGCGCCGAAAAATAACCAGTATGCTCTAGATGAGTATGCACATACATACATGCGCAGACACGTGTGTGCGCGCGTACACATCTAAACTCGAGTGAGACCACCGTCTGCTCTAGTAAAGGAAAGGTGCTGAAGACGGAGGCAACCAGCCAGGAGGCGCACCATAGAAATCAGGATGCCACGCAATTAAGCAAAATGGAATATGTCGACTACTGCTAAATGTTATGGTGCTCGCCCTGCTTTAGACCCCCAGGCAAGTGCAGTGCCGGGCCCTATGTCTCGAAAGGGTCCAACCCCAACTACTGGAGGTCCTTCTCAGATGTCCTGTGGAGCCAGGGGACATGAGAATAGAACGGCTGGACATACTAAACAAAGACTTAAAATAATGCACTGGAATGCAGAGGGAGTCAGCAACAACAAAAATAGAATTAGAAAACATCCTGGACCAAGAAAAAGTAAGCATATGTTGCTTGCAAGAAACTCACCTCAACGAAAATATAGCCTTCAAAATCAGAGGCTACCAGTGTTACCGATCTGGCCGAAAGGACAAGCGAATAGGTGGAATACTGACCCTTGTAAAAAATAACATCACTGCTTCCCAAATTGAAGTCTACATGGAAGGGGCTGAGTATCAAACACTTAAACTTAAGACAGGCAATACAGACCTACATCTGATCAATTACTACTACTACCAAGTGACCGCCCACAGGCACTGGACACACTACCATTAAAAGAAAAAAATGATTGTGTGTGGCGATTTCAACAGCCACTCGCAGAGTTGGGGCTATGATCACATGGACCAGAGAGAGATTGGAAGACTGCAGGATGAGAATAGATTCATCTTGATTAACAAGCCGTCCGACCCACATACTTTCTACTCGAGATCATGGCATACTACAACTACACCTGACCTGGCTTTTCATTCACCAGACCTGGAGTGGAACATTACACGAATTGTTGGGAAACAACTTGGTGGCAGTTACCATCGGCCAGTCTTTTTAACTGTAGAAAATGAGCTTGTAAGTGAAAGCAGTACCCTCTCGAGGTGGAACTACAAGAAAGAAGACTGGGCAATGTACAAAAATCGCACCAGCATACTGGTTAGAAACCTGAACACTGAGAAAGACATAAATAAAGTAGTTGAAGAGTTTAGGAAATGCATACTACAGGCAGCGCGAGAAACAGTACCAAGAGGAGCCAGTAAATAATATAAAGCCTACTGGAGTAGTGAAATGGAACAGTTGCATAATGATGTGGAAATGTGTAGAAAGCAAGCAGAGGCCACACCCAGCCAAGAGCACCACAATAAATTCCAGCAAGCAAAAGCCAAATTTCAAAGGGCGAAGCTGCAGGCTAGATGGAAAAGCTGGCAGGAGAAAACGGAGTCTCTGAACTTTGAAAAAGACGCAAAGAAATTGTGGAAGCTAATAAAACAACTTAATGACGAGGGCACAGAGAGAAACTCAAAAATTGCACTACATAAAGATGGACACATCTTAACAAGAAAGCAAGCAGCTGACCATTTTGCAGACTCATTCGCACAAGATAACAATATCAAAATTAGTCCAGAGAAACAACAAGAAATTCGAGAGAAATGGCAACATACAGGACATAAAGAAATAGTACATGAGGGTCTGGAGGCACCCATCACATTCAGCGAACTGGAGCTAGCCATATCAAAACTGAAAATGAGAAAGTCACCAGGAGCTGATGGTATCTCCAATGAAATGATCAGGAACCTAGGAACAGAGGCCAAAGCAAAGCTGTTGCAGATCTTCAATAACAGTTGGACCTTAGGCATTGTTCCACAAGCCTGGAGAGAAACAATCATGATACCCCTCCTAAAATCAGGGAAAGATAGTTCCATTGCCTCTAGCTACAGATCAATTAGCCTCACCAGCTGTCTCTGCAAAACACTGGAGCGTATCATCAATCACAGACTGCAGTGGTACATTGAAAGTAAAAACATCCTTGTGCCACAGCAGGCTGGCTTTAGGCAGTGCTACTCTACGGAAGATCAGACAACCTACCTCTCTCAAGAAATTTAGGATACATTCCAAGAGAAGAAGCTGGTGCTTGCGGCATGGATAGATCTGAAGGAAGCCTTTGACAAAGTCTGGAAAGAAGGTCTGATGAAGAAACTGAGAAACTGCAAAGTCAGTGGGAGAATGTACAAATGGGTGAAAACATACTTGCACAACAGAAGAGCCAGAGTACAGATATAGTACTACTGCGTCACGGTGTTCCCCAGGGCGGAGTCTTGTCCCCCACACTTTTCCTAATCTTCATCAATGATCTCGTTGCTAATCTACTGCATGGAATTAAACCGGCAATGTACGCTGATGACCTGGTTCTATGGAGCACAGATGAACATGCATCAGTGGCCACCAGATAGCTACAAAGTGCTGTAGATACATTTGTTGCATTGGCAATTAGATGGTGTGTCAGCATAAACACTGACAAGTGCAGAACCACCATATTTACCCTCTCACCAAAACAAAAGGCAGGGATAATCCAGATAAATGGCACATCCCTAAGAGAAGATAAAGAACCAACATACCTTGGAGTAACATTTGATGGCAGGCTGACATGGAGAAAGCACATCAACAAAGCATTAGCAAAAGCCAGAAGGAAAATAGCCATCCTGAGAAAGCTAAGTGGAACCACATGGGGAGCCAGTGGGAAAATACTTAGCAAAGTTTATCAATAGAGCATACGACCACACCTGGAATACAGGTCAACTGTGTGGTGTTCGGCATCAAAAGCCACACTACAAGAGCTGGACAAGGTGCAAAATCAAGCACTTAGAGTCACCACAGGAGGGATGAGATCAACCTATATAGTGGAAATGGAGAAGATGAGGAGGACACAAGCACTGAGAGAGCGCAGAGATGCGAAAAAGCTAATACAAGCAGAAAAGTTTCTTAGCTTGCCAGGCCACCCTATGAAGAACAGATTTGAAAACCTAGCTATGGGGCGGTTGAAAAGAAGTAGTTTTATCCACCAGGCCAAACGAATCTGCAGAGAAACCATCGATCTGCCCACAATTGGTATCCCCCTAACAACTATTCCAGAGCGATCTCCATGGAATGATGAACATAGACTATCATTACAAATCCAGACAAAAGTGAGAGGAATATTTGACAAGGAAGAACAGAACAGTGTGCAGCGCAGAACAGCCACTCTCAGCTTCCTTGATGAAGAATACCCACAGGACCTCTGGATCCGAGTCTACACAGATGGGTCAGCACAATATGCTATTCAAAATGGAGGAGCGGGAGTGTACATAGAATACCCAAATAATACTAGGGACACAGCCAGAGTACCGACAGGAAAGTACTGCCATAACTATGATGCTGAAATTGAGGCAATCAAGATAGCAACAGAGAAATTACTAAGTACCAGCTATTGACAGATGCAAAATCAGTACTCGAGGCGCTCCTGTCTGGTAAATTGCCAGTACTAAGGACACTACTTTCTGAACTTAGCAGTCAGCATAAAGTCACCATACCATACCACTGTGGAGTACCGGTAAACGACAGAGCTGATCAATTGGCTAAGGAAGGAGCCAAAGAAGAACAGCCTGATGTGCCCGTTACATACCACCAAAAGAAAAGAATGACAAATCGGTCAGAAAGCCACCAAAACCTGCTCAAGATGACTACAACGTTATGGACAGACCAAAACAAGTCATGATTCTGCCCCTCATAACAGGACACAATAGATTACGCAACCACATGTATACAAAATTCAAGATTGGTGAGTCAGCCATGTGCACATGTGGATTGGCGTCGCAGACAGCAGAGCACATACTCCAACACTGCCCAAAATATAACATATCTAGGCTTTCCTTCTGGCCTAGAGAGACGACAATGGAAGATAAACTTTATGGACCGCTGTGTGAACTGAAAAAGACAGTTAAATTCATACAAGGGACAGCATTGCAGTTATAGACATACTTCAAGCGAACGAAAGAAGACGAAGAAGAATTTCCGCATTTTTCAGATTTAAAAAAAATGGACTGAGCTGATATTTAAATCGCTGTGATAGTTGAACCAAAACGACGCACAATCGAGCCTGCATCGCTGATTTGAATACAAGAGTTCAGATTAAAGATGTGAGCGAAGAGGGAAGAGAAGAACCACATGATAAACTTTAAGATCGCTAAACAACGTAGAATCGACATTGTCACTGTATCCTGACAGATTTGTTGCGGCTGAGATCGGGGCATCTACGGCCATCTCAGGGGGGTCAGTACTGGCACATTGCCGTCTTGACAGACGATAGTTTCTTACATTTTGCTTTTCAAAAAAGGCAAAATAACTACAACCCAAACGGGGACCAGGGATGGTGTTATACCCATCTATAGCGCAAAGCCTGGGCTGAATTGCAGAGACCATGAGTAGCCCACACAGCATGATCCCACTCTCGGCCTGCCTAGTTTACTCTAGAGGAAAGGTATGATTTAGTATTTATAATAAAGAATCGACGTCACTGTAGTCGAGAGAAATTCATTAATGCTCGGTCTATCCCAGGAGAAGTTGAAGGCCGTGTATCCGCATTGTCCATGTTGCGGTTTTATTAGCTACACGTTGGGATGGTTCTTGTCTGCTTCCATTACTATCAGTTTCAGTCTCCATTCCATACAAAAACAGTCATAAAAGTAAACGGGTAGCGTTGTGATGTTCTGTTGTGATAATTTGGTGTGTCCAGTGTGTGCCGCGTGGTTACACACCCGCTTCACACGCGTGATCCGGGACTGTTTCCGGATCTGGTCAGGGATATGCACTACTGACGAGCTCAAATGAGGGCGAAACTCGAGTATAGTGCTTCCATATTGACGTGGATAGGCCTTAGGTTCATACCAGAATGCGATCGGCGTTGCCAGTAGTGGGTTGTGCTCAATATATAAAAGTAAAGGTTCGCCTATAGGTATGTCACCATCTAACCAGCTGTCATTTATTACCCCAAGAATAAACCCTCCCACAACACTTCACTGAAGTAAACGAAGGAAGAGAATAATAAGCAGAAAAAGAAGAATATATCCTCTGCCCATGTTTAGTGTACCAATAATACATTATGTTTCATCCATGCATCATGTGCCATGCCGATAAGCGGGGGCCGTCATGTTTTGCCATCTCACTCGATCACCAGAGTCGTGGATCAGCTCCGTGTTTCTGTCTCGACCATGCCACGTGGCCAAGCCATCCAGTTATTTAATTCTTGGTCTTCCTTTTGGTCTCCTCCCTTCGATCTATCCAGTTGTCACCAATGTCTCCAATTTGTGACATGCCCACAACATTTTGACTGTCTACGTCTAATGTCTCTAATTAGTTTACGATCTTCATTTGTTTCTTGAAGGAGTTGTTTATTGGATACATTATGTTGCGGGTAACATATTAACTCTTTTGTTTTTGCAACACATCTACATGGCTTGCACAATAGATTCACTCAAATTCCTACAGGTTTCAGTCCCCTACAAATATCAGCCAATCATGCCACACCCACCCACGCTAAACTTTCCAAAACGTTAGCTGATAGTCAGAGATTATACGTGAAGCAGGGGTAAGCCATCTCATTGCTGCAAAGCAGCCCTGATCTACAATTCTTGTACCGGAGCTTGTTATTTGATATGCCCCGCACTGTTCTTTAATCACGCCGCCTCTCACACTAGCCGAGAAACGTGATCCTTATTTCTGACCACGAAGCGCAGATCCGGAGTTGAGTGACGACAATCCTCACTAATCTAACAGAACTGAATTCTACTTCTTCTGCTCTAGGCAGTTGTTACTGAATCACTGAATCACTTCTTGTGCACTAGTTGTTGTGTTTACTCTAACGGGAATTGGGGGGGGGGGGGGGGGGGGAGGAGGTTACTCATGTTTCGTGCTTGATCTTTCTCTTTTGATTTTCATTTTGGTATTATTATGTATGGATTAGCTATTTACTGTTATATCTGTTTGTTTTGCACAGAAAACCATATCAATGTCATATATTATTAAATAAGTTAAAATGGATAAATAATAAACATACAAAACAAAATGTTTGGTTAAAGTTAACAAGGTATAAATACTGGTTTCCCGTCGCTAACCCTTGGATAGATTGGCCCCAAATGCTGGCTTTTAGCGGGGAAAGCTTGGATAGATCTATCCCAAATGATGGCTTCCAGCGAGATACCTTTGGATAGATAGGCACCATATGCTGGCCTCCCACTGGGAACATTTCACAGCTAAATTCCCAAGAGCTGACTTGGGAACACTTCCCCCGGGGAACACTTGGATAAATCATGTCCTAGGTACTGGCATGCCCCGGGGAACGTTTGGATAAATCATGTCCCAGGTATTGGCTTCCCCAGGGGAACACTTGGATAAATCATGTACCAAGTACAGGCTTTCAGCGGGGAATACTTGGATAGATCATGTCCCAGGTACTGGCTTTCTGTGGGAACGCTTGAACAGATCATGTCCCAGGTGCTGGCTTTCCGTGGGGAACACTTGGATAGATCATATCCCAGATACTTTCACTCCGTGGGGGAACACTTGGATAGATCATGTCCCAGATACTTGCTCTCCGTGGGGGAACACTTGGATAGATCATGTCCCAGATACTTGCTCTCCGTGGGGGAACACTTGGATAGATCATATCCCAGATACTTGCTCTCCGTGGGGGAACACTTGGATAGATCATGTCCCAAGTACTGGCTTTTCGTGGGGAACACTTCAATAGATCAGTCCCAGGTACAGGCTTCCCTCAGGGAACGCTTGGATAGATCATGTCCCAGATACTTGCTTTCCGCGGGGAACACTTGGGTAGATCATGTCCCAAGTATTGGCTTTTCGTGGGGAACACTTCTATAGATCAGTCCCAGGTACAGGCTTCCCTCAGGGAACGCTTGGATAGATCATGTCCGAGGTTCAAGCTTTCCTCAGGGAACGCTTGGATAGATCATGTCCCATGTACAGGCTTCCCCCAGGGAACGCTTGGACAGATCTTGTCCCAGGTACAAGCTTCCCTCAGGGAACGCTTGGATAAATCATGTCCCAGGTACAGGTTTCCCTCAGGGAACGCTTGGATAGATCATGTACCAAGTACAGACTTCCCATGGGGAACACTTGGATAAAGCATGTGCCAAGTACAGGCTTCCCACGGGGAACTCTTAAGTACATCGGACCCAGATACTGGCTTACCATGAGGAACGTTTGGACACAGAAGCCCCCAAATGCTGGCCTCCCGCTGGGAACGCTAGATAAGTCCCCAAGAACTGATTTCCTGTGAGGAACGCGTGGATAGATAAGACTCAGGTACTGGCTTCACACGACGTACCCTTTAATAGATAGGTTCCATGTAGTGGCTTACCAACAGACACTCTTGGATAGATACGGGCCCCAAGATTGGATTCCCACCAGAAACTCTTGGATAGATCAACCCCAAGTACTGAGTTCGTGTGACGAACATTTGTGTATATTAACATAATTAACCACACATACTGACTTCTCATGACGAACGCATGAATAGACAGACATAGATAGATGATGCATACTACCAACTCAACCGAAAAGAACAAGTTACGATCTTCAGACTATGGAGAGAACACAAAAGGTTGAAACACCACATGTTTAATAAACTAAACACCGGAGATACTAATGAATGGAGCTGTGAAACTGCTATTATGAGAGCTAAAGATTTGTTTCATTAGTGTCCAACATATGTAAAACAATGCGAACCTAATGCACAAAAGAATTCAGGAGCTTACTAATCAAAGAACACGTACATCAGCAGGCTGCCTAAAGACAAAAGATGGAAGAGTCATAATAGAAAAAGATCAGATATTACATGAATGGTCAGATTACGTGAAAAACCTGTATGACGACAACAGAGACGAACAGTATGATGTTCAAAATAATAATGAAGGACCAGCAATTTTGAAGATGGAGGTTCAGAATGCTCTTAACCATATGAAATCTGGCAAGACCCCCGGTTCAGACAGCGTCACAACAGAAATGATTAATGCTTTAGAAGAATATGGAATAGATCAAGTTACCAGTCTGCTTAATACAATATATGATACTGGAAATATACCTCAGGAGTTATGTAATTCTGTATTTATTGCAATCCCAAAGAAATCAGGAGCCTTGGAATGTGATCAACATCGAACAATTAGTATAATGAGTCACATCACGAAGATTTTGCTAAGAATTATCATGCAAAGAGTTAGGAGGAAAATACAACCTGAAATAGGAGAAGAACAATGTGGGTTTGTGGAAGGCAAGGGTACAGTAAATGCTGTGTATATACTGAGAAACATAATCGAACGTTCTATAGAAGTAAACAAAGATCTACATCTTTGCTTTATTGACTACACAAAGGCTTTTGATAAAGTGAGACATGTCAACATGATAAGGATGCTTGAAGATCTACAAATTGATGGAAAAGATCTTAGACTTGTAAAAAACATATATTGGAAACAACAAGCTGCCATAAGAGTTGATAATGAAGTAAGCCAATATCAGCCTATTAAAAGGGGTGTGAGACAGGGATGTGTAATGTCTCCAGATCTGTTTTCCCTGTACAGTGAAAGTATTTTCAGAAATATTGAAGATATGGAAGGAATCAACATTGGGGGACGATGCATCAATAACATTAGATATGCAGATGATACAGTCTTGATTGCAGACAATGAACAGGACCTGCAAAATTTAGTAGATGCGATTGTGACACACAGTGAACAACTAGGGTTAGAATTAAATTGTAAAAAGACACAGATTATGGTCGTCACTAGGAAGGACGAAATACCACAATGTAATATACAAGTAAATGGGAATATTCTTCAACAAGTGAGCAGGTACAATTATCTCGGAACAGTAATAACATCTGATGGGAGATGCCTGGAAGAGATTAGAACAAGAATCGCCATGGCAAAAGTAGCCTTTAGCAAGATGAAAAACATATTGACCAATAAAAAGATGTCAATTGAAACGAGAAAGAGAGTGTTGAGATGCTACATTGAGCCTGTACTTTTGTATGGATGTGAAGCGTGGACAATGAGCAGTCAGGCTGAAAAACATCTGATGGCTGTAGAGATGTGGTTTCTGAGGAAAATGCAAAGAATACCATGGACAGCCAGAAAGACCAATGAACAAGTCCTTCAAGAAACAAATGAAGATCGTAAATTGATTAGAGAAATTAGACGTAGACAGTCAAAATTTTTTGGACATGTTATGAGAAGAAATGGATTGGAGAATTTGGTGACAACTGGTAAGATCGAGGGGAACAGACCAAGGGGAAGACCTAGAAGCAAGTACCTGGATGGCTTGGCCTTGTGGCATAGTCGAGACAGAAACACGGAGCTGATCCACGACTCTGGTGATCGGGTGAGATGGCAGAACATGACCGCCCACGCTTACCGGCATGGCACATGATGGATGGATATGTAAAACAGAGGAACTTATTTTGGCCTTCACCCGCTCCATTTGAGAACATACTCTATGGGGATATCAAGAAGCTTAAGTTGACTGCTGCTTTCTTTTCATTTATTTATACTGACATCAGAAGATGAACCAAGAAGAAGAAGACGAAAATAGGCCCCAAATATTGTGATGACCCCATGCACAGTGTAGACTCCATATACTAGCTTCTCGGGCGAACCCTTGCATGGATCAATCCCAGATACTGGTTTCTCGATATGGACCATTGTATAGATCAACCTTGAATACTGTTTCTCTCGGCAAACCCTTGTTTAAATCAACCCCAAATACTAGCTTCTCATGATGAACCCTTGCAGAGATCAACCTCAGATACTGGTTTCGCGACATGAACCCTTGTATATATCATCTTTAAATACTGTTTATCGTGGCGAACCCTTGTATAAATCAACCCCAAATACTAGGTTCTCTGACGAACCGTTGTATAGATCAATTCCAAACACTGGCTTCTCGTGACGAACCCTTGCACAGATCAACCCCAAACACTGGCTTCTCTGCACGAACCCTTATATAGATCATCTTAAAGTACTGGCTTCTCGTAAGATACCTTTGCATAGATCAACCCCAGACACTGGCTTTTCGTGACGAACATTTGAATAGACTGTGTCCCTAAAGCTGGGCCTGCTTTCTTTAAGAATTAACCAGTTTTGAAAACAACAATGTGTAATGTTGTGAAAAACACCCGGAGTCACGACCCGGGTTTTCCCTCCCCGAAAGAGTGTCAGAAATGTAAAAGACCGAAACATTATGGGAAAGGGTCCTCTTCTGACGATTTGAAACCTCCGGTCATGCTTGCTCCGCGGCGGAGTTTTTATCACTAATAAAGCAGCCTGGACCAGAAAGAGTGCTACTTAAAGCTTGCCATGTAACGAGTCACCAAAGAACACACTGTCTCAACGGGTAGCTGGACCAAAAAAAAAAAAAAAACAGTGACAAGACAATAATGATGTTGCAAAAAGAAATGGAAAATATAATAGGGGCAATTATCAACCATTGTAACAAGCAGACACACAAGGTTGTGGCTCGGAAACGTCATAAAGAAATCGATTATAGAAGATAGGAGTGTGGCAGTTGGAGAGTAAAGTAGAGACAACTAGAGAGCTGTTGATGGACATTTAAATAGAACCCGGGCTAGAGTAAAAGGGCGGAATGAAAGTGCGGAGAAACACTGTAAGGTGGGACTGACAATGAGAAGATGGTGTCTGGTGGCTATGAGGAGTCAAAGTTCATCCCTTCATGCTGTACTCGTGGTGAAGTGGTCAGGCGGTCTGTCCTGCGCATTGAAGGAGTGGGTTTCAGCTAGGACTGTATTGTTTAGACCTCGAGTGCAATGTTTCCCGAGGTCACTGTTGGAATTACGGAGTTCGTGGGCTGTGCGAGACGCTCGATAGGTGGCTGGCCGTTCTGTAGGGAGAGACCTAGCCAGGTGGGGCAAACCCGGTACAATGGAATAGGATGAGACTGGATGAGACAAGATAAGATGATATAAGACATGAGATAAGACAGGGTAAGATAAGGCAGTGTGAGATAAGACTGGATGAGATAAGACATATTGAAATAAGATGGGTTAAGTTAAGATGAGATAAGAGAGAAGACAAGATGAGGTAAGACAGGATGAGATAAGGCTGGATTAGATAAGACAGGATGAGACAAGACAAGGTGAGATAATATAGTATGAGATAAGAAGGATGAGACAAGATGAGATAAGACACGATGAGATACTACAAAATGAGATCAAACGGGATGAAATAAGACATGATGAAATAATGCAGGATAAGATAAGACAGGATTAGATAAGTCAAGATGAGATAAGACAAACTGAGATAAAACTGGATGAGATAATGTATGATGAGACATGATAAGATGAGATAATAGGATGTAATAAGACAGGATGAGACAAGACATGATGAAACAAGATACAACGAGATAAGACGGAATGAGCCAAGACACGATGAGGAAAAAAAAAACATGACATAAAACAGGTTGAGATAAGAGAAGATTAGATAAGAGAGGATGACATAAAACAGGGTGAGATAAGACAGGAATAGACAAAATGAGATAACAAAAGATGATATAATAGGATGAAATAAGATAAGATGAGATGGGTCAGGATGAGGCAAGTCAGGATGAGATAAGGCAGTATGAGATAAGACAATATGTGATAAGACATGAAGAGATCAGAGAGAATTAGGTAAAATAGAATGAGATAAGACATGATGAAACAAACAAAATGAGATAGTACACTATGAAAAATGAGAGGGTGAGATAAGAAAGAATGAGATAAAACAGGATGAGACACGATGAGATAAGGCAAGATGAGATAATAGGATGAAATAAGACAAGATGAGATAAGACAGGACGAGAAAAGAGAGGATTAGATCAGATAGATTGAGATAGAACAGTATGAGACAAGACAAGAGGAGATAAGACAGGATGAAATAAGAGAGGATTAGATCAGATAGATCGATGTAAGACAGACTGAAATAAACGAAAACGAAACAGAATAATATCAGATAAGATAGACTGAGATAGGATAGGACGAGATAAGACAAGATGAGGTAAGACAAGACTCGTGAGATGAGATTAGACAAGATGAGGTAGGACAAGACTCGTGAGATGAGATAAGACAGAACACTGTTAGATGGGGTTAAAAATGTGGATACAGTAGACTATAATAATCCCCTCCTCTCCAAAAAAAAAAAAAATAGATACGGTATAGTAACAAAAAACACATAGATACTGTGTAGTAAAATAAAACACGTAGGTATGGTTTAGTAAAGTAAGACATTTAGATTCCTTATAGTAATTAAAAAAGGTAAATAGGTATAGTAAAATAAAAAATAAAAAAAATTAAATTAAACACAGCATAGTAAAATGAAAGAAATGTGGATATGGTATTATAAAATAAAAAAAAAATTACATAAGGAATAGTACAATTAAAAACGGTACAGTAAAATAAACACATTAATTAGACATGGTATAGTAAACACACCCCCCCCCCCCAAAAAAAAAAAAAAAAAAAAAAAAAAAAAAATTAGATGCGGTATAGTAAAAATTAACAACAATTGCATACTGTATCAGAAAGCAATGGCAAATTACTGAGCGTAATCTTGCCAAGAAATCAACAATCAGCTGAAAGCTGCTGGTGTTGACAGCGATGTCCTTTAAAGGATATGAGAACAACAACAAAATAGTAAAATAACAAATTTAGATATGGTATAGTACAATAAACATATCCGATCCTCTTACATGCCTTGATGCGTTTTTGGGTACATAAAATTAAAAAAAATAATAAGTCCCACTGCGGGAACCTGCTGCAGATATGATGTTTATTACGAGCATCACATTTTCGTAGGGGCAAGGTCTCCTATCGCGTTCATGCCATTTTCAGCATAACACCCTAACCGTTACATTAACGTGCCGTCTGTAATGAGTGCATGGTTAAATAACAGTATAGGGCCCTATTACAGGCTTAGAGGCCTTCTGAGTATATGTTGCTGGTCAACTATATTTATTGACCAGTGATTCTCAAAATTTTACCTTTTTTGGCCAATGGACCCTTTCACATTACAGACACACACGCACGTACGCACGCACGCACGCACACTCACACACACACACACACACACACACACACTCACACACACACACACGCACGCACACACACGCACGCACTCACATACACACACACACACACACACACACACACACGGGGGGCCAAGGAAAGGTAATGTAAAATCATCTAATCACTGTTTGTGCGTCGGTTCAGCAGTCTATGTAAGAATGCGACAAATGCGACAGCAGTTTGTACTCAAAGCTAGCGATAGAAGCAAGGGTATTGAGTTCGTGGACGTAGGCGTTCTTGAATACATTTACGGATGTCTTTTGAGGGATGATGTGTGGCTGCTGGTTTTGCTAGTGACTGCCTTTTCTATTGATGATGAACTATGGTTTCGAGGAGGACTTTTGTGTTGGCATTCTGGCGACGGCATTATGTACAGTGAGATGTTTATTTCCATCTGTTCGGGGTTGTTTTGTTGCGTGATCTACATTTCGGAGGAAAAATGGCGTGGTGGCTAGAAAACATATAGTAACGGAACGACAATATCTAGAAACGTCGAAACTTTGTGGGTGAACATCTGGTTGGGAAAGTGACTGCCAGTTCCAACGGAGGTGAACTGTACTGTTCGTAGAGGACTTTTGTGGTGATATTCTGGCGGTGGCATTTTGCACAGTGTGCCTGAGCGGGCCGTTGTTTGTCGAGACTCCTATCTTTTCCACTTTTCACATGGGGCAGTGAGGAACATTTTATGTGACATTCACTGGCACGGGAACGGAGCATAATGAGGAAGACCATTTGCTGTGATGTTGGAACCGCGACTAACCACTAACGACTAACGACTTTTGAGGAATCGTGAGTAACAATATGATTATCAAAAGTGCTACATACTGGCCCTCAAAATTGATCAGTATAATCGTATAGCAACAGCTTTGAAAACGTTAGCTGCCAATACTTTACAAGACGTCGCAATTAACCCACCCCAACATTCAATGGCTGTTATTAAATTTCTAGACAATTGTATTTCCAGTAGTTTACCATTTAAACAGTATTGCGTCTTCTAGGAAACTAAAATAATTTGGCATATTGAACGTCACAGTGGCTTGGAGAGAACAGCAGTGGAAGGCTTGGTTCATGGAAGTAGACGCTGGGGTGGACCAGCTCGAAGATGGATACAGGACATTGCAGACACCTTGGGTATAAGGGTGCATGAAGCTGGAGTTGACCAGCATATAGAAGGCCACAGGACACTGCAGATACCTTGGGTATCGGGGTGCATGAAGCTGGAGTTGACCAGCATATAGAAGGCCACAGGACACTGCAGACACCTTGGGTATCGGGGTGCATGAAGCTGGAGTTGACCAGCACATAGAAGGAAACAGTACATTACAGACACCTTGGGTATGGGGGTGCATAACGCTGGAGTTGATCAGCACATAGGAGGACACAGGACATTCCAGACACCTTAGGTATGGAGGTGCATGAAGGTCGAGTTGACCAGCACATAGAAGGACACAGGACATTACAGACACCTTGGGTATGGGGGTGCATGAAGCTGGAGTTGACCAGCATATAGAAGGACACAGGACATTGCATACACCTTGAGTATGGGGATGCATGAAGCTGGAGTTGAACCAGCACATAGAAGGACACAGGACATTGCAGACTGCTTGGGTATGGGGATGCATGTGGCTGCATGAGGTTGCATGAGGTTGAAGGAACGGCCAGGGACCATGAAAATTTCTGGCGCACCGTGAAGCAACCCACGTTCTGCAAGGCAGATGTTACTTGGTTACGCCCTTGCCATTGCTTTCTGAACGACGGCATTCATATTATTGTGAAAGTCATCGCAAAGCATTCTGCTTGTCCACACCTTAAGGCGCAGTGGGCATGTGGTACACAAATCTGGCAGGCGTTGGCAGACTCATGTGTTCATAGATCAGTCGGCTCTCGGTGAGCGATTTGGTCAGTATCATAATGGCCGTTTTTTCTTCTTAAGACATTTCCTGGTACTTATTTTACGCAGGTCTATTTGTTTTTAAATTTCGCTTCCATGCGGGTTTGAATCCATCACCATCAGTTCGGCAGGCGAACGTCTAGCCTCTCGGATACCGTTGCTTCCACAATCATATACAGATTCCAACAAGAGCCATCATCATTATCACGTGCCTTGCCAACAGGCGCCGGCGTCCATGTCTCTCCACAAAACGTCCTTTGCGTTCTTGGTGAAATGTGCTGATGGTATTCCTCCATGCCACCGTCGCAGTCCGTCCTGCATCATATCTCTGGGTCTGCCTCTGCGTCGTCTTCCACTGATGTTTCCAGTTGCGACGATGCTTTCAAATGTCTCCCTTATTATTATATTTCAGAAGAAAGCTGCTTGTCCTTTTCTTATAGATGTATATAATGGTTTATTTTAATTCCACGTTACAATGTAGTTCGGCCGGTCTCCCTGGTGTAGGCGTTAACGTCTTTCTCCGTAATCCCATATATTCTCGTGAGTAACTCAGCTACGCGAGATTCGGTTGTGGATCGCGCCGCACTGGTAACTTAGGGGGGGGGGGGTATGTGAGCCGGTCGCTCTAAAAGCAATGGCAAATTACTGAGCGTAATCTTGCCTAGTACATCAACAGCAGCTGAAAAATGCTGATGTTGACTGCAACGTCCTGTAAGGGATATGCAACATAACAACAAATGTAGTTCGATGTTGAGATCTTCCTTTGCATGACGTGCTTCGTTAATTACTTTATCTATACATACGTTGAATAGTGGAGGTGAGGGCACACAGCTCTGTCGTAGTTTTCTGTGTGACTGTGGGTCCATGCATACATTTAATATTGGAAGGGTGCGCACACAGTCCTATCGCTGTTTCCTGTGTGTCTGTGGGTTCATGCATACATTTAATATTGGAAGGGTGCGCACACAGTCCTATCGCTGTTTCCTGTGTGTCTGTGGGTTCATGCATACATTTAATATTGGAAGGGTGCGCACACAGTCCTATCGCTGTTTCCTGTGTGTCTGTGGGTTCATGCATACATTTAATATTGGAAGGGTTCGCACACAGTCCTATCGCTGTTTCCTGTGTGTCTGTGGGTTCATGCATACATTTAATATTGGAAGGGTGCGCACACAGTCCTATCGCTGTTTCCTGTGTGTCTGTGGGTTCATGCATACGTTGAATAGTGGAGGTGAGAGCATACAGCTCTGTCGTTGTTTCCTGTGTGTCTGTGGGTTCATCTGTTGTTCAGACAACACTACAACACTATTGACCCCGTAATACCCCAAAGCTACCTTACACTGCACCATCTATCCCGAACTTTCCTAGAGACAGATTAAAGGAGATGAAGACATTCTTTGATAGCCGGAAACAGTCCCACTCCTCCCAGTTCAGACATAACCCTATAATTTTCCTTCAGCCTATAATTTGTCACTTAATCCATTCACTACTTGTTCTGATATTCATTCAAAACCTGATATATGTTCTATATTTCCCCATGCCTGCCTCAGAAGAAACGATGACATTGCTGATCACTATTGACCGAAGTTTACATCTGTAATGATGTGATAATAATAATGGCAAACCTAGTACTGGTGGATCTCGTATAGCCTCCCATCCGGCCATGTAATTAAATGCTTCCTTTCAGACGTATATTTACTAGGAGATAATGACATCTCATTACACTCACATATAATCATGATACGTGAGAAGAATAAAAGTAACACCATCGTAGCTCTCGTTAGTGCTGATAATAGCAAGCTATGGGCAAATACAAATATACAGCTTTCTTAATTGTCATGTTTATGTAACGTTGGACGTCAGTGTGTTCATTAATGTTACTTGTCTTTAGACTTTTACTTTCGACATGTAGTGTCTGCGTGACTAAGCAATTTTTGTTGTTTTAATGATAGCCAAAGGCATATCCGCATGCGAATGAAACATCAATGGCCCGGGTATACTTAAGGACATTGAAATAACATAGGAAGTAAATTTATAAATATCGATCGGCTCTCATTGAAACACAGGACAGAGCTTGATATAAGGGACCAGCATTAGTCAGCATAACATTCGCAGTTATAGACTTTCCGTCTTCACATGTGGACAGTGCTTCGCTGAAGGATAAATGTTCCACCATGTACAGTCAACTAGACATCTCTAAATGGGTGTAACCGTTAGCCCGGTTTAACATTCACCTGGGAATGACGTATGGATAGTAATATTAGTCAGTTACCTATTTATGTCTCGATTTTGTTGAGCCAGTCAAACGAAGAAAGAAAGTATGTTCTCCCCCACCCTCCCCCCCACACACGACACATCTTATCAATTTGTTCCATCTAGTAATAGGATTCGATCCGGATCTTATGATGGAATTGTCACTGCTCGTCAGAATGCCAACGGACGCAGTAAATTCTTATACTATCCACACAGGGCCGGTCTCAGTGGCAGGCAAAGGCGTCCAACAAGAGCCATCATCATTATCACGTGCCTTGCCAACAGGCGCCGGCGTTCATATCTCTCCACATAATGTTTTTTTGCTTTCTTGGTGAAATTTGTGCTGATGGTATTCATAATCCCGCTTATCTGCGTTCGAAACACAGCTGCGACAGATTTGGCAGCAGACCGTGTCGCGCTGGGTTTTAATGTGATGGTATGGGAGCCGATCGTTCAGAAATCAATGGCAATCTACTGAACGTAAACTTGCCAAGACATCAACAACAGCAGTGCTGGTGTTAACAGCGATGTCATGTTAATAGGATATGAAAAACAATAATCCACACAGGTATGCAAAACGTGGATGCTGGTCGATTACCATCATTACAGGAAACTGTCGACTTGCCTCTAGCCTTGCGTACATAGTTTTACAGTGCTCATCAAGCTTGACTATAGCAGAGCAGAGTTCACGACCGATTCTCCCTTTCATAGCCGGGCTTGAGTATGTGTCTAGTAGGGTTACCTGCCAGGGAGTGAAAAGAGGTCTTAAAAGACCCATTTCTACGCATTGAAGCGTGTTAGGATTGTGGTGCTAGTCGTATATGTTTAGACCAATGGAAACGTCTAGAATATTGTGAAAATCGGCCTCATTTACATCATATATTTTCTGATACCCATTTGAGGCTGGACCCGTCCTGGAGTTCGGAAAAATTAAAATTAAAAAAAAATCCCCTCTTGGAGGAGATCCGAGCACTTGACAACCAGTCCCTTGGGCAAGGTACTAGGTACCCTTCTACCATAGCCCCCGATCTTAGTTAGTGTGCCTCCTAAATATGATGCATATCTCTATCAGCTATAGATTTCTCTGTATCCTTACGCCGGAACATATTACTCTTTATTCTTATTCGTACATATATTTATCTATATTCTAAGGCACCAGAGAATGCGATAGATGTACTACTGAGCGCGTCTACCGAGGGATTGATGGTCGGGTATCCTCTTGGTACAGAGGCTAGTTGTGCGTGTGTTACCACGGCCCCACAGGAGATCTGAGATTTGCTATTTCACGCCACAGAAAAACAGATTCAGCTAACCTCCAATAAATCATGGATTGGCCTACAGGGAGCTTGGTATGCATGGCTGTGGCTTATACTCTAATAGGTGTGTCGAGGAAACAACTGGTACTATAGGGAATCTTCGCTGTTTGTTGAAATTAAGAACGGGGAAAGTATGGGAATGTCCGGAGTGCGGTGATAGCGGTTCTTGACTCAAATAAATTAGATTAAACTAAACTGAATTGAGCTAAATTCAGCTCAGCACAACTAAATTCAGTTCAGCTCAGCTCAACTCAGTTCAGCGCAGCTCACCTCACCTCAACAAAACGCAGCGGCACTCAACTCAATTAAACTCAAGAGCAAAACTGGTACCATCAGTATTGAGAATGTTCACTGTTTGTTGAAATTAAGAACGGAAAGAGAGTACGAGTGTAGTGATGACGGTTCTTGTCTCAACTCAGCTCAACTCAACTCAACTCAGCTCAACTCAACTTAACTCAACTCAAGGGAAATAAAAGAAAGAAGAGAGAGGCTGGTGGTCAATATGCAATCGTCAGCTGTTGATCAACACAGGCAGTGGTCATTGAGTTAAACCAATGAAAACTTATTGACCTCATTGAGAGAAAGTGTGTTAAACTGTTATATAGAACCTATCCTGTTGTAAGCACACAAGGTATGGACAGTAAGCTGTGAAACCGAGGTTTTTCTAATGGCAGAAATAACGTTTCTGAGAAAAATACAAAGAATACCATCGCAGAACAGAAACACGAATGCGGCCGTCCTGCAACAAAGCAGAGGGACATTGGAAATTAATTAGAGAAACTAGATGTAGATGTAGGCAGAAAGACTTTTGTTCGGAATGTTATGAGGAGAACAGTGGAACAGAAAATACAATTGTGGATGTGCGGAATGAAAATCAGTACAATACGATAATTAGCAGACATAATAATCCGACGGGAGCCGCGAGGGCATAGTGGCCAGCATCTCACATGGCGATCCAGTGGTCATGAGTTCGATTCAACTTTGAGGCAGATTTTCAAATTTGCTCTGAACTCCCAGGTCGACCCACGCTAAAATGTGTACCAGGAACTGTCTTTGGAAGTAAAGGCCGGTATGGTACTGGCCACATCAGCCGTCCAATGCCGGCTGGTCTATCCCTATATGGGTCTAGCACCGTTTAATCAATGCGCATTGTGGCGCGCGAAAGAGTCCTTTATTTTTCTAATAATCTCAAAGGGAAGAGCTCTGTTTCGTTACTTTATTAATTACTAGCTGACCCGGCCCGGCTTCGCCCAGTCCCTGGTGGGGAGCATCTCATTTAATTCATATAAGTAGTCATATAAGTTCCCGTTCCCGTTCCCGACTATCTGTCTGTCTGTCTGTCTGTCTGTCTGTCTGTCTGTCTGTCTGTCTGTCTGTCTGTCTGTCTGACCCGGCCCGGCATCGCCCAGCTCCTGGTGTGGAGCATCTCATTTAATTCATATAAGTAGTCATATAAGCTCCCGTTCCCGTTCCCGACTATCTATCTGTCTGTCTGTCTGTCTGTCTGTCTGACCCGGCACGGCTTCGCCCAGACCCTGGTGGGGAGCATCTAATTTAATTCATATAAGTAGTCATATAAGTTCCCGTTCCCGACTATCTATCTGTCTGTCTGTATGTCTGTCTGTCTGACCCGGCCCGGCTTCGCCCAGCCCCTGGTGGGGAGCATCTCATTTAATTCATATAAGTAGTCATATAAGTTCCCGTTCCCGACTGTCTGTCTGTCTGTCTGTCTGTCTGTCTGTCTGTCTGTCTGTCTGTCTGTCTGTCTGTCTGTCTGTCTGTCTGTCTGTCTGTCTATCTATCTATCTGTCTGTCTGTCTGTCTGACCCGGCCAAGCCCATGGTGGAGAGCATCTCATTTAAATCATATAAGTAGTCATATAAGCTCCCGTTCCCGACTATCTGTCTGTCTGTCTGTCTGTCTGTCTTGGGTAAATGGAGGAGGGAGGAGGAAGAGGGAGGTGGAGGAGGGAAGAGGAGGGAGGAGAGGGAGGAGGAGACAGGAGGAGTCGGGAGGAATAGGAGGGAGGAAGAGGGATTAGGAGGAGGGAGGAGTAGGGTGGAGGAGGAGGGGGAGGAGGAGAAGGAGGAAGGAGGAGGAGGGAGAAGGAGGGAGGAGGAGAACGCAGGAGGAGGAGGGGGAGGAGGAGAGGGAGGAGGAGGGAGGAGGAGGAGAGAGTAGGAGGCGGGAGGAGGCGGAGGGAGAAGGAGGAGGGAGGAAGAGGGAGGATGAAGAGGGAGAAGGAGGAGGGAGAAGGAGAAGGGAGGAGGGAGGAGAAGGAGGAGGAGGAGGAGGGAGGAGGGAGAAGAAGAAGGGGGAGGAGGGAGAAAAAGAAGGGAGAGGAGGAGGGGAAGGAGGAGGAGGAGGGAGGATGAGGAGGGAGAAGGAGGAAGAGGGAGGAGGAGGAATGTGAAGGGAGGAGGAGGGAGGAGGGAGGAGGTAGAGGGAGGAGGAGGAGGGAGGAGGAGAGAGGAGGAGGAGGGAGGAGGAGGGAGGAGGAGGAGGGAGGAGGAGGGATGAGGAGGGAGGAAGAAGGAGGAGGAGGGAGGAGGAGGGATGAGGGGGAGGAGGGAGGAGGAGGAGGGGGAGGAGGAGGAGGAGAAGGGAGGAGGAGGGCGAAGGAGGAAG
This sequence comes from Cepaea hortensis, assembly GCA_963921405.1. Lineage (NCBI taxonomy): Eukaryota > Metazoa > Mollusca > Gastropoda > Stylommatophora > Helicidae > Cepaea > Cepaea hortensis. The sequence goes on from OY992893.1 coordinate 26,412,324, forward strand.
GAAGAGGAGTAATTAGGAGGAAGGAGGAGGGCGAGGAGGTGGGAGGAGGGAGGAGGAGGAAGAGGGAGGAGGAGGGAGGAGGAAGAGGGTGGAGGAGGGAGGAAGAGGGAGGAAGAGATAGGCGGAGAGAGGAGGAGGGAGGAGGAGGGAGGAGGAGTAGGGAGGAATAGGAGGGAGGAGGAGGGAGGAGGAGGGATTAAGAGGAGGAGGGGGGAAAGAGGAGAAGGAGGAGGAGGGAGGAGGAGGGAGGAGGAGGAAGAGGGAGGAGGAGGGAGGAGGAGGGAGGAGGAAGGAGGAGGAGGGAGAAGGAGGAGGAGTAAGGAGGAGGAAGAGGGAGGAGGAAGAGGGAGGAGGAGGGAGGAGGAGGAGGGAGGAGGGAGTAGGAGAATGCAGGAGGAGGAGGGAGGAGGAGGAGAAAGGAGGAGGAGGGAGGAGGTGGAGGGAGAAGGAGGAGGGAGGAAGAGGTAGAAGGAGGAGGGAGAAGGAGGAGGGAGGAGGGGGAGGAGGAGGAATGATGAGGAGGGAGGAGGGGGAAGAGGGATGTGGAGGAAGGAGGAGGAGGGTGGAGGTAGAGGGAGGAGGTAGAGGGAGGAAAAGGGAGAAGGGCGGGGGAGGAGGGAGGAGGAGGGAGGAGGAGGGAGGAAGAGGGAGGAGAAGGAGGAAGAGGGAGGAGGAGGGAGGAGGAGGGAGAAGGAGGAGGAGGGAAGAGGAAGAGGGAGGAGGGGGAGGAGGAGGGAGGAGGAAGAGGGAGGAAGGAAGAGGAGGGATTAGGAGGAAGGTGGAGGTAGGAGGAGGAGGAAGAGGGAGGAGGACTGAGGAGGAGGAAGGAGGAGGAAGAGGGAGGAGGAGGGAGGAGGAGGAAGAGGATGGAGGAGAGAGAGGGAGGAGGGGAGGGGAAGAGGAAGAGGGTAGGAAGAGGAGGAGGGGAGAGGAGGAGGAGTATTATAACGCATATGCCTGTAGATTTAATAATGGCTGAAGTTGTTCCATGTCTTCTTAGAGTTGGCGACAGTGTAAAGAAATCTAAAATCCTCAAACTTGATAGAGATAAGGTAACTATTATTTATTTATTATATTGTTAATCACCGACATGACTGTAGATCTTTAAGCATAAAAAGATGAGTTACAATGTTATGCATTATGCATTATTTTTATGAAAACTTTGAAAATGCCTTAAAGATTGTATCACTATTTATTATAACTCATATGCCGGTAAATAACTATAGACAAAGAGTTTATAAATCTTTGAAAACGATGCAACAATATGACTTAAAGGTAAACAGAAAAGTTATTAAAAGTTATGCCCCCTGAAATAACTTTTACAGAGTTAAGTCCCCTTGCTATATAGAAATTACAATGAAAAATTAAATAATATTAAGTAAGCAGCCGATTTCACACTTAAAAAATATCACAGTTGGCAGCGCGGGAATGAGAGGAAGACGTGTAGAAAATTTCATCTCAATCGGATGGGCCGTTTGCGAACGCATAAAGGACATACAGACGGAGATTGCCTTTTATATATAAGATAAACAAATCCCCTGAAAGGATATCCCGAAACGCACTTTTTAAGATCCTAGAACAAATAACGACAGAATAACCAAACCATAGATTTACAATTTCTACATTAAACAAGAAGGCACTTTTTAAGAGCCTAGGACAAATAACGACAGAATAACCAAACCTTAGATTTACAGTTTCTACATTAATAGAAAACGCACTTTTTAAGACCCTAGGACAAATAACGACAGAATAACCAAACCT